>CAMTDV010000010.1:47740884-48283384 GCA_947069175.1 Scalesia atractyloides
CCTGCGGGCACCGTTTACATAAACAACACGTTAGTAAAGGGTAACATCATTCATAGTTAAATGAAGACATAAATATTCGACAGCTACATAGCAATCTAACTATGTTTACTACTTCGTCATTATATCGTTCTAAACTTGTCCTTTACACCGGGCCTCTCACTTTCGAAGCCCAACACTTGCATTCCTGCATTCCTGTTTCATTCTCAATAACAATACGGTTAGCAAGATATAACCTCAAACGTATTGTAAACCTACAACTTCGCATAAACACATACGATTCAATAAATTACAAACCGTTATTACTCTTGCATGTATTCATCTACATAAATACCTATCGCATACAATGTCTCTCATACAAATACATATGATATGTACCCATTACGACTTTATATCTAAATACATGTACGCAAATCATGTTCACTTGTCCACATTCAATTTCCGTACTTGAATCATACACACCCTACCCATCTAATATCATACTTATAAGTAAGTAATTTCTTTCACGCATATGACACGTTGGTTCAATCCAAGTTTTAATCCTGTTCTTGCATAATTGGATATATGGCACCCACATCATATGTACATTCGTTTTTGGTCTTTAAGTTGACATGCCTTACAATCATATTTCCGATAGTATTGTAGTGTTTTTCAGAAGCTCAACGGGGTGTTAGGATGGACTTAGAAGGTTTAATACCAAAGATTAATAAAAACAACGTTCCAAGGCTACAGATGGCGTCGGGGACGGGGAAAACATGCGTCGCTAAAACATTCGCGTAGACAGAAATTTAAGCCGTCAAAAAAGGAAGACCCGTCGGCGACGCCAGAGGGGGCCGTCGCCGACGCCCTGTCCATCTATCAGACGCTGATTTGTTCGTTTCAGTTTGTTTCGACCCCCGTTTACGCACCATGAACGTCCCAAACGTAAAGTAACATTTTTGCGAGTCCCCAAATCATACCAACACTCTTCCCCATGCCTTTATGGCCAGACCTTACTTTATCCCACTTTCTAGTTTTGACCCGTTTGATCTTTATCATACACCTTCCGGCTTAGTTAACCAATCTCGACCATTACCACAACACCTACCCTAATACTTCCATTGATTTTACATTCTTGCATACCTCTCAACATTTACCATATAACAAAATTAACAATTCTCTTTAAATACTAAAAAGTGATTCCGGAAATCACTTACCTTCGCCCGTAGGAAAGTCGTCACCATTTCCACTTGTTTGCCATTTTGTCTTCCAAGCTTTGCCATACCTAGCTTGGAAACAAGTTCATTCCTTTAATCATTAGACTATACCTTGTAGTTATACAAGCCATTCAGATATATTAATAATAATCCACATACTTTATACTAGATTATTGACTATATAGTCAACCCGTTCGACCCATTTAAGAAAATACTTGCACAATCCATTTTCATGCATATAGACACTTTAAACACACCTTAACAATCCTAATCATTCATCCAAAACAACATTTAGTGTTTAGGTAACGGGTATATGGACAATCATTAAGTTCATCATACACATTCTTTTCATTGCTGCACATTCTGTACAACAACTGTTCTCGCCCCATTTTCGCCTCTATACGATATGAATTAGCTCAATATCTTCACATATAAAATGTGATACGCTCTGATAGCTTTCCAACCATATATGATATGCCTTAAACCAAGCTACGGTTGATTTTATATGAATTTTTCAAAACAGGTGCGTAACAATAATTACTTCTAATTAGCTTTGTTAATCTTTGAAATTATGAACCAAAACTCAATTTTAAATCATCAATTCATGTTCATAATTTATGCTAAGCATCATAAACATGTTAGAGATCATATGATACAATAATTCTCACAAATTTCTACATAGAACATGAACCACATTGAAACTACACATGCTTAAATGTATGTGTGCATTAGCTAATAATTCAAGCATTTCATCAAACACTTGGTGTGCATACAACATTATAAACACATTGTACAAGCTCTTAATACATGCCTTCAACAAATTCACATAATCATCTTCAAGGTGTGCATACTACTAACAAAGCATATTGTACAAGCATTCTATGCATGTTCTTACTAGTTCATGGATCATTAAAAATCAACTAAACTACTCACATGTCTTTCTTTCTACATCTAATTCACTCAAGAAATACTCAGTACATGTAGCTACATGCATTAACATTACACATATTTGCACATAATTCATCATTAACTTACCATACTCCTACTTCAAGTGGGTTTCCACTTTTAATCATTAAGATAGCCAAATTCAAGCATAATTTAAGTTCTATGTGGTGATTCTAACTCATAGTCACACCAATTTCACACAAATTCGTGGATTGATTGAAACCCATTTCATACAAGATCATCAAATCATAAATTTCAACATACCTTATGTAGAGGACACTTAGATGTTTAAGAAACTCATCACATGCATATGAATTTAGCCCTAATTCACATCCAAAAGGCTGGATTTCATGTGGTATTTAAAGAAAAAGGGTTTCTCCTTCTTGCTACATGTCTCGCACACACACATACCTACCACATTCCTGCACTTTTATTTCTTTTCAAGTTTTGCACATAATTCACTTATAGTCCCTCAAGTTATTAACTTTATTTTCTTTTGTCACAAACAATACATGAGCATAATAAATTTCTACCATTGTTTTAACTAAGTTAGTTTCTCTTAGTTATGTTACCCATACTAATGTGCTTTAATATCTTTCTAATTACATAACACAAATTAATCGCATTTACGCATTTTGGGGTGTTACACCATGGATAGAGACCCATCTTTCTCACTCACACACATCTTCAAGATAGTGACACAGAGAGAGAAACGAAGAAGGCGGAGATGGAGAGTGGCCGGTCGGCCGACTACGACGGTGGCACGACGGCTCTCCACCCCCCAAATCGCAACCCCCGCCATGGTTGTCGGAAAAACGATCTGAAATCGAGCCCCCTAGTTGTAGGTGTCGGAGACGGAGCGTGAGGCGTCTGCAACTCGTCGGAGACGGAGCCGGAGGCGTCTGCAACTCGCCAGAGACGGATGCGGAGGCGTCTGCAACTCGCCGAAGATGACTGCAACTTTCAGACGAATCCCGTGCACTTCCAGACGCATCCCGTGCACTTCCAGACGCATCCCGCGCATCTGAAAATTAAAGAAGCAACAAGGGGCTCTGCGAACGCATAAACTACCTCGGGATATGTGATGCGCTGTTCCAAGAGCGCATGAGGTGGCCATTTTCGTAAGTGGTTTGGTCTTTGGCCATTCTCGTTATTTTCCCATTTTATATTGTGTTTTTCACATTTTGACTTTTGGATACCTTGCAAATGTGAAAAGAGTTAAAATAATCTTATACGATAAAATAAAGAGAAAAATATCGGTTTTAGCTATCGTGACAATGTTCGCTTTGAAAGATGACTTACATGCTTAATCTTATCAATTTTTTTATCAAAGTATTTGTACCTCTATATTTGAATTTGAAATAAATTCTTTAATCGTTAAGAATGGGAATTTTAAAAGAACGAAAGAAGACTTAGAGGTGGAACTCGTTACATTCCAAGTATTTGTATTTGTATATTTGACAATTTGATAGTAGAAGTATGAACATGATCCATATATAATAAAGTTATCTCAGCCACAAGATTTTGTATCAATCGATCAGCTTAATTCAACACAAATCTATCAAGATCATAAATTTATTAACTAGTGTTCATTTTAATTTCAAATTCAACAATTAATACCCGCAAAATATATTAAGCCTTAACTTGTATTTCCACTGTACACGCTGCTCCTCAATCACCAAACATTGTCGATCCAAAACATAAACCGATTTTGATGTCAAGATTTTCAAATGAGAATTCCCACTAATCTCTAGAACCTCAGGCAGCCCGTTAATGCAACCTTTCGACATACCCACATCAATCCGTATAGCTTTACCATCACAAACCGTGTTTATACCACTAGATTGAATAGTATGCCCCATGATCATCCTTTGTGCCCCCAGAATTGTTGCTAGAGCATGTTCCAGCATACTACAATCACGATCTTCAACAGATTTCTTTGAAAAATTTCTAAGCCAAACGATAGTGTTTCTTGCTCTACGAAAATCAGAAGATGAGCTACCTTTTAACCCGGTAATCCAATCTCTAACATCATTGTTAATCTGTTCTAAACCATACTCAACTTGTTCACGTAAAATCCCACCATGAACAAATACAGATTCACCAACAACAAGAACTGTTAAGTTCTTAGATAGGAATCTAGCTGCTATTGGACCTTTGGGTCTTAGTGCAGCAATTCTAGCTCTAAATCCACTCCAATACTCTTGTTTGATTCCGGGGAAATTCAAAGGAATCCCATCAAATAAATCTTTAGGGTTGTCTAATCCATCACATAGTTGTTTCATATTGTTACCTAGGGATGAGAGAAAAAGCTATCAACCAAGCCGAAACCGAAATAACTGACAAAACCAAACTGAAATAATTGACCCAAAAGTAATAACCGACGGTTTGGGTTTGTTTATGTGTTAAACAAAAAATATTGTTTGGCTTCGGTTATCCCTCGTTGCAAAACTGAACCAAAATCTAAAAGCGAACCATATTGAATTTAAATGAATGCTTGTTATTGTTGGATTTATAGCCTAAATTCATTTTTTTGGACAAAAAAAATTAATACACAACTTAATTAATATGTGAGTAAAAAAATATATCGCGTAAAAAGTTTTAAGCCAATAATTTATTATTTTGGGCTAACTTTTTACGGGCCTAATCACTTCAAGCCCAAATTGAAACTGAAAACCGACCCACAGCCGAACTGACCTCTTACAAATCCCGAATTTTGGTTTTGGTTTGTTCTTAAATTTAGATATACAGTTCGTTTTCGATTATGCCTCACGTTAGGAAAGCGAATCAACAAGAACCGAACCGAACCAAACCATTAAAGTGAATCACACAGAATTTATTTGTATGCAAAACTCATTATATCTTATAAAAAAGTTAATGCCCAAATTCATCATTCATCAATAGAATTTATTTGACAATTTCTGAATGATTAAGTGTCGTCTGGATCATTAAGTACTGAACCAATAAGAGATATAAACCATTAAGAGTCAGTATAATGCTTAACCGTTCAGAGGCAAATGTCTGACGAGGTCTTAACAATTCAGACTCAGTATAATGCTTAACCATTCAGAGGCAAATGTTCTGCTCGCGAAACAAACAGTCTAAACCATTAAGTGCTGAACCAATAAGAGGTCTGAACCATTAACATGTTTGAACCATTAAGAGCCTCATTAAAAGCTAAACAACCAAACAAGCAACCCCTTAGTTACCTGTGCTATACCAGTCAGCCCAATTTCGGAATTCTTCAAGCCCAGATGGATCCATAGAGTTGAAATCACTATTAACATTCATGATTTCGTGATTCCCATTCATGGTGATTACATTACCACCATCCTTAGCAGCTTGTCGTTTAAGTTTCTCTAAGAAGTAAAGGATTTTAAGTTCTTCACCACCGCGGTCGAGGAAATCCCCGACTTGTACAAGAGTGGAGGAGCCACCAGACCACCTGTCATTGGTGTCGATGAGGCCCGCGAGACAGAGGGCTTGCTTGGTTTTGGAGAGGTCCCCGTGGAGATCGCCGACGGCGATCAGAAGGTGAGGGGGAGGATAGGTGGTTTGAGACAAGGGTGGAGATGGCTGCTCTGGTAGAAAGATTCCGGCGACAGTGAAGTCAACGAAGGTGTCGATAAATTTTGCTACAAGATTTGGTATGTTTTTGCATGTCATGTCCGAATTCATTGTTTTTTAGGGATGAAAGAATGTGAGTGTGTATGGTGTTAAATGGTATATTGTTTTTAAGGGATGAAAGAATGTGAGTGTATGGTGTTAAATGGGTATTATTTTGTTTTATTATTTTTATAATTATAATAATAATAATACTTTTAAAGACTTAATAACGTTTACTACTATATTAAATTGGGATTTAAGACTTTAGTTTGTTTTTTTAACAACCCTTTGAACAACTTAGGGTTGTTTGTTTAGCAGACATCTTACTGGTTCAGCATTTAAAGGTTCAGACTGTTGTTTCGCGAATAGATGTCTGAATGGTTCAGACAATTGCCTCTGAATGGTTAAGTATTATACTGAGTCTGAATGGTTAAGACCTATAATCAAAAATTGGTCAGACATTTGATCCTAAATGGTCAAAACTTTATACTAACTTTTAATGGTTCAGACATCTTACTAAATCAACATTAGTGGTTCAGATCTTTTATTGATTCAGCATTTAACCATTCAAAAGTTGTAAAATATTCCTGCTGTTAAGGAAAAGGAAATAGTAAGTATATAAGGAGGGACTATGGAATTTAATATTATTCATCGTCTCACTAATGTTGAATTATGTTAACTTCAAAGAAACTTTCTGTACCAAGTTTTCCATATCTTTGACCATTATTGTTTTCTTGATCTGATTTGCCTATTTCTTGATTCATTGTTTCTTATTTATTGTTTTCATGGATATCAAAATGGTGGGTGACATCCATATTGTGATGTGTGAAATGGCATATAATGGTGCGTGCTATTCATATTTTGATGCGTAATTAGATTTGTTCATGTGTGATATTCGTTTGATCGTATCGTCATACACATCTTGGTGCGTTTTATATGACACTAAATAGGGTGCGTGAATGAGCATATTAGACATTTAAGTATGCTATGATGGCCTAGATAAGATGCTATTCGAGAGAGTGATTGAGCGGTCGATGAAGAAATTTAGTCGTCAATAAATTTATAAGTATATATCCCCTGTTGGTTGATTATCTTACATATAAATTACTTAATATAACTTGTATGTTTAAGATAAAATGTAACACAAATATAATTCACGAAGTGATGAGTATTGTACATAAGTAATGTATACCAACAAACCAACCAGTATAACAATTAAGATATCATATCATTTATTGTTTTAACCAAATTGACGCCAGATCTAGTAATAAAAAGCACCAATGGATGCCTGGCATAGTAATAAAAATCACTTCTACACAACTGAGTATCGCCAAAGATATATTAATAATGGACTATCTGTATGTAATTACTACTAAGAGCATTCATATCTTACCCATCAAAATATGTAAGAAGGTGTTTTCATATTATAAAAAGTATAAAAAGTGGTTGTGAGTGGAAGAGAGAGAAAATGTTATTGTTCATGTTCATCTGTATATTCGATGGGACATTGTCCACCCTCTATAATTTTTTTAATATATTTTAAAAATGGTTGTGAGTGAAAGTGGGAGAAAATGTAATTATAAAATGTATAAAAAATATTATTTAATTGAAAGGAAAGAGAAAAGATAGTTGTTTTTAATGTAATTATAGAGTTAAAAATAATGGATAAGATGTGAATACTCTAATAAATCACCAAGGGAATCCCGTAAAAACCCAATAAAAAGGTATAAACAATTAAAAAAAAGTGTAGGTAGTTGTAAAATGCTATAGGGTTGTACATGTAAAAGCTTAGGAACGACACGACCACACATTCACTTTGCTTTATCATGTGAACAAGTTGTGAAACTTGGTGTAATACCAACTTGAAGGACTCAAATGGTTAATCTCGAAAGAATAAAGGTGGTTTGGTTTTAGTTTAGGAATTCATAACAAGAAGTTTGTTTCTTTTCTTTTGGTGCATCTGATCGAACATAAAATATTTTTTTAATCTTCTATTTTGTATGTTCAAGGGAGTTTCGCAAGAGTTACTAAATTGTGGTTGTATTTTTGATTCACTTGTTCAAGCGATTTCAGGTTTAACGTAAGTGAATATATCTTCGCTTATATATTAACTCTTCAGAAGACGAATTATGGATCCTTTTGTCTCTATATCTATGTGGTTGTGCACATAAATTCCATTTGATTCTCTTAAGTATGATTTTAGAGTATTGTATGCGGGGAGTAATCATAAATTATTTTTGTATTATTGAATTTGTTTTTTTGAATTCTTTCAACGACAAGGCACTCCGCAACCTATTTGACATTCTAATTTGGTATCAAAACATTGTGTGCCATTTCGACAGCAACAATATTGAATCTTTTCACCACTTTTGTGTATCCAACAAACTCTGCTTGGGCGTTGTAATTTCGTCGCCTTGATTCCACTTCTACTACCTTTACACATAAAAGATGTCGTTATACTATCCATCGATAATTAGGGCATAAAATCAATTGAAATAATAGAATTGACTTACATTCATGTGAAACTAGCAATGTGAGGAACATTATACACATGAAGATCATATGTGTGCTAATAACCTTGGCCATCTTCACTAGTTGAAAATGTGTTGACAATCAATTGAGATGCTTAGCTTTTATACGTACATTTGAGCATTAAGTCTCTTAAACATCATTAAACGTTTTATGTTATGATTATTTGGTTTATAATAAAAAGATATGATATATCAATATGAATATCACACACCAAAAAGGCATCCGCTCAATCGCTCTCTAAAATAGCATCATATATAGGCCATCATAGCATACTTGAAACGCCTAGAGATGAAAAGGCAAGTCTCTCAAACTCACGCACATCATTTAGTGTTATATCACGTACTAAGACGTCATTTCATGTATCACGATACAAATATCACACACCATAAATGACAATAAATATCACACATAAAAAAAATATGTAATTACGCATCACAATATGAAGATCACCGACCATTTTATGTCATATTTGGAATTACATAACCGAAAGATTCAGTTGTCGAAGTGCAAGGAAATATTGAAACAGCACTTGACAAGTACCTTAATGATCAACGATTTCTACAAACGCGTAATACATGGAATCGAAGGTTACTATGTATTAAAAATAAATCAGTGACAACATGGGTGATAAATTAATCAAGGGATTGAAAAAACAAATAAAGAAAACATTAATTAATGGTAAAAAATAGGCAAAAAAGTTTCTTTTGATTTAACTTAATTCAACTTTATTGACACGATGTTGTTAATGGCTAATTTAATAACTTAATTAAAACCCCCCTTGAAATTTACTCGTTAGTCTAGTGACCATTAGGCTAGTAGATGTGGTGATAAGCCAACCTTGGAGGATGATCCTTCATCTAGGCATCACGTCATAGTCTTAGGCCATGTTTGAGATTCTATTTAAAACATCCTTATTAACTTACTAACTTTTCCAAAATAAGAGGAAAAAATCATTTTAAAAAGTTAATAAAGAGATTCTAAATGGAATACCAAACATGGTTAGAATGATGTCTCTTTAGTGGAAATGGATGATGAGCCCACCCCATCAACTTTTATTTATTTATTTTTAACTAACAAAATTTTTTTAACTTTATTTATCTAAATAAGATATAAAACTAAATTCATCAAATATTGAAATACCAAACATTACATAACTTAAAAAAAACCCTAACTTTCATATTTTTTCATGATTTTTTCTTGCATTTTTCTTAAAGCGGCTCTTTTTTCTTCGGGATAAGATTCAACGTCGGCCGTTAATATATCCCATTCTTTTAGTTGATTTTTTCACTGTTCACCCGAACCTTTCCTTTCGCAACGCGTTCCTTCACCTTCACCTTTTGGGATGTGATCTCCGTGTACTCTTTGAATTGGGCCAAGAAGGCCTCCCTGTTCGCATCCTTATCGCTTTTTTTCTTCACAGCCGCTGCCTTTTTTGATGTGTCCCGACACGTGGGACGTACCTCCTCGTGTATCGGGTACTCTTCTTCGTTAAATTCAGCTTCGTCATTTAAATTAATTTGACATCTAGCGTTCGCGCCGCCGACACTAAAACTACCGGTTTCCGATGTTTTTTGACGTTTAGCCATCTCAACCTCATTTGGAACCGGCACCCACTTTTTGTGCTTTTTAACAACTCCCCAAGCCTGAATGTGTGGGAAAGGTTTATGATGTGTGGATTGATATTTATTCAACGCCGCTTTGAAGACATCCTCGTCGTTCATCCCGCTACGTTTATTTGTAATATTCCTATTATGTATCTCCGAAAAACGGTTGATAACGATAGCCATCTTTCGCCACTTTGAAGATATCGATTCGAGATCACGATAGTCCCTTTGGTCCATCATCGCAAGGAACTTTGGTACCACCTTTTTCCAAAAACTCTCACCGGTTTGGTTGTTACCTATATTTAAGAAAAGTATATATATAATAAGTAAAAAATTTATATTAAAAATTGTATTTAAAAAAAAAACCTAAACTATACATACCGACAACGGTGTTTGTAGATGAGCTAATCCACGCCTTTGCTAAAGCCTCCTCCTCGATCGGAGTCCATGGTTGTTTGTTAGGTTTCGAATCTTTATTTTTGTCTTCCACCACTTGCTTTCCCTTTTTACGTCTAGAAGATTGTGGTTGCGTCTTCGGAACGACTTCAACGTCGTCTTCATCGGCTTGTGTTGGTTGCGAAGATTGTTCCAGTTGATGTGGTTGAGAGGATTAAAAGGGTTGTGTGTTGAACGGGTTTCGCATCATCATACTATGGACGGCTTGCATTTGTTGCGTGTTGAAGGTGTTCGGAGATTGTTGGAAACCCGCGAAAGCGTTAGCGGTAAATTGCCCGAAAGGATTCAGTTCCATTTGAGGATAATAACCGGGCATCAAGAAAACGTTCGGATTCGTGTTGTTGGGGTTGTTCGGGTTGAACCTATCCATTGAAGATAAATAGAAGATTATTTTATAAAATTGTAGAGATTTTATAAAAATAGAGTGAAAGATGGGGTTGTTGAGGGTGTGAAATTGGGGTAAAAAGGTTAGGTTTTATAAATAAATTTGGCTTTGAATTTGAATTTAATTATTTTTTTAAACGGTCATGTCCCAACCCAACGGATCAATTTTTTGTCATCTAGTGTGCGGCTCCTTCGGCTAGCTTGTGCCGCTCATGTCGCGGCAAAGAGGGGGGGGGGGAGAGATGGTGTGCCGGGCGGCACCGACCCATGCCGGGGAGGATGTCGTGCCCACACCGTCCAGCCTTAGGTAAAATTATCTTACAAAGTATCTTGAAAGGAGAAATGTATAATAGCAAAAACTAACACAATATCTAGGAAAAAGAAAACATAATGAGTCGCAAAAAGACACAATTACACAAATATAGAAAATACATAATGCTACATAATAAAAAACACAATGATGTAAACAAAAAATTATAAAATCCACAAGGTAAAAAACCAAAAAACGAAACCCAAAATCTCATATTGTAGAGTTCGGTAAAATGGTTCCAATGCCACTTAAATAAGTTCACTCGAAACGAGTTTGATACTCTTCTTGCGACTTTCTATTTTTAGAAGACTTTGTAAATTATCTAACCCTATATTTGTATCATATTCTCTAAAGGCTTATCTTCACATCCCTTCTTCTATCCTCATTTTTATAATTACACTAAAAATCACGGCATTTTCTCTCTCATTTCAATTAAATAATATTTTTTCTACCTTTATCATTACATTTTCTCTTTCCTCCACTCACAACCACTTTTGAAAAATATTAAAAAATAATAGGGGTGAACAGTGTCCTCCCAAATTTACAGATAAACAGTAACATTTTCTCTTTCCTCTACCCACAACCCCCCATAACTACTTTTCATAATATACAAAACACTCTCACATAAAAATAGAGGAAGGGATGTGAATACTCTTAAAATTCTATTTGTCCATCGCTATCGGATCGTCTATAAACTAATAACATGTTTTATTAGATGATTATAGTGATTTATTCCAATTTTAACAACCGATCATCATCATCATCATTATCATCATACTAAATAAATAGTATCAATAGCAAAGGTAATGTAAAATCTGAGGAATAAGATATAGACAACCTTACCCCTACTCCGTAGAAATAGAGAGGCCGCTTCCAGTGAGACCCCCGACTCGATAGTAGTTTTGCATTAAGCCTTGGACATAAGACACGTAACACTCAATAATTGAGACACAGACCAATTCGTACATGTACCCCCTTGTCTTTCGGCTATTAACGTCACCACATGATGCATGATTAACCATCCCTCTCTTTTAGCGTTATTTTCATGAAATTAGTAAAATAACGTTAAAATTAGTGCACTTTCACTTTTCCATCAAATACCCACACATATATACATTATATGTACATACCACAAACGGAGCGTTAGCAACCGATCTTGTTCATATTTGTTATTCTTCCTATACACGTACTATTTTCATTCTTAAACAGTAAGCCCTTCCGGTTGTTTAAGAAACAAACAAAATATAAAGTCACCAAAGTATTAAATTCAATTTGATATTTCCATATGTCCATTTTCATTTCCAATACATGCAAATCAATGTGTCGGCGGAAATAATGAAGTTTGGTGGTTATTTATAGGTCCTGTCAAATTAGAATTTTTTCCAAGTTTAAAATTACGAATTTACCTCGGTAAAAAATAAAATTTGCTTTTGCTCGTGCCTAGATTTACAATTTTACCATCAGTTAAAAATACGATTTTCCCCCAGTTCAAAATAAAATTATGGTTTTCGCCATAGCTAGAGTCCTGCCAAATTACGATTTCGTTCCCAGTTTAAAATTACGATTTCACCATCTGTTCAAAATAAAATTTGTTTTAGCCCCCAGCTAAAAATTCTGATTTTGCCCTTAGTTAAAAATTACGATTTTGCCCCGGGAATAGTTCAGTTAGGTGGTTGGCCAAAAGTCGCGGCCAACTTTTTTTAGCATATAATAGTTATTTATAGGTCCTGCCAAATTACAATTTTATCCCAAGTTTAAAATTACGATTTTGCCCCTCGCCTAAACTTACGATTTTGCACTCAGGTATAAAATACGATTTTGCCCCCAGTTCAAAATAAAGTTATGGTTTTGCTCCCAGCTAGAGCTCTGCCAAATTACGATTTGGTTCCCAATTTAAAATTACGATTTCACCCCAGTTGAAAATAAAATTTTGGTTTTGCTCCTAGCTAAAAATTATGATCTTGTCCTCCGTTAAAAAATTACGATCTTACCTTCAGTTAAAAAATTACGATTTTGCCCCCAATTCAAAATAAAAAATGGTTTTGCCCTCAGTTCAAAATATTATTTTACCTCCATTTTTAAATAACGATTTTACCCCAGCTAAAAATTGCAATCTTGTCATTGTTTTTCTGGGCAAAACCATGGTAGTGTTTTATTTTACTTGGTTTACCCAATTAACTTTATATTCTTGCCAAACAGCCAACTAGCACTTGCTAATTAGCCCTGACAAATTATTGTTTTGCCCTCAACTCTAAATTACATGCTTGCCATCGTTTTGGTTATTTTTTATCATATATGGTAGTTTTTTTTTGTTTAATTGGTTGACTCGATGTATCTTTGTTGAGATTGTGTTATAAGTAGCATATATAATTAACCGAAATAAAGACGTACATGTTATTAAACTAAAATATATTCGGTTTAACGCCCCGCAACGCGGGCGACGCATAACTCTAGTTTTTTTTTAACGGCTAACTGCTTTACACGTGTAAACCCACCCTTTCGGAGCTATGTCCAAAGGCCGACTACTCGACCACCGCTAGAAAGCGTAGCACACCCCTGATACGCAGAAACCCCGTGGAATAGGTAAAACTGCCCCCCCTTGGACTCGAACCTGAGAAAAACCCTAGGCCAAGCATTTACCGAGATGGGAACAACCACTGTGCTATAGTGGAGGACCCGAAGCATAACTCTAGTTAGTAAACATTACTTGATTTAAAAAGTATTTTAAGTCTTTAAAAATATTATCATTATGATAACAATAAAACAAACTCAGACCCATTAAACATCATGTACGCTCCCAATTTTTCTTCGACCCTAAAAAAAAAATAATAATGAATAACGACATAACATGCAAAAACCTACCAAATCTTGTATCATCATTCATCGACACCTTTGTTGACTTCACCGTCGCCGGAATCTTCTTACCGGAGCCACCGTCTCCACACTTTTCTCAAACCCCCTATCCTCCCCCTCACCGTCTGATCGCCGTCGGCGATCTCCACGGAGACCTCTCGAAAACTAAACAAGCACTTCGTCTTGCTGGCCTCATCGACGGCGAAGACCGGTGGTCCGGTGGCTGTTCCACTCTAGTACATGTCGGGGACGTCCTCGACCGCGGTGGTGAAGAACTCAAAATCATTTACTTCCTGGAGAAACTTAAACGACAAGCTGCTAAGGATGGTGGGAATGTTATTACTATGAATGGTAATCACGAAATCATGAATGTTGATAATGATTTCTTCTGTACAGATCCATCTGGACTTGAAGAATTTCAAAATTGGGCTGAGTGGTATGCTACAGGTAACATTAGAGTTTTAGTGGATTTGTTTGGTGCTCAAGCCGAACCAAACCCGAAATTTTGTTTTTTTATATGGGTTTGGTTCGGTTATGAGTCGGTTTTCGGTTATACATTTGGGCTTCAAAGGTTTGAGAACGAATAAAATTAGCGCCAAAATAATAAATTTTGGCCTTGAAACTTAGGTCTAGTTCTTTTTCATGTTAAATCACCTATTAGACTTGATGGTATGGTTTCGCGTCCTATGGTGCCCCTGTACCACCCAAAGCCATAGCGGGTGTGAAGAGGAAAAAGGAGACGGGGCCCGCTGCTTGAACCAATCAGATTTGAGTTTATTTATATTTTTCTTCTTTTTTTAGTATAGTTAAAAGGGGCTTTATAGGGGGCGTTATTCCACATCGTGCAAATTCACGATAAAGCCCCGCGCTTATGTGTCACTTACCTGACGTGATAAAGCCCCTAGGGGCGTGAGACCACACCACCCAGCCTTGATGAATTTGGACATTAGATTTTTCGCCGAAAATACTGAATTTGGGCCATAAATCCAATTACAAACACTGAGACAAATTATGTGCAGATCAGCTTTATAGTTATTTCGGTTTTAGAGCGAGGCATAAGTGAAACATACCTGAAATTTTCAGTTAAAAAAAACAAAGCCGAATACCAGTTATTAGTTTGGGTACGTTATTTCACTTTGGCCAATCTATTTTTTTCACTATAGGTAACAATATGAAACGATTATGCAATGGATTAACAGTTCTTGTAGTTGGTGAATCTGTGTTTGTTCATGGCGGGATTTTACCCGAGCATGTTGCTTATGGTTTGGAACAGATTAACAATGATGTTAGAGATTGGATTTCAGGGTTAAAGGATAGCTTATCTTCAGATTTTGTTAAAACAAGAAATACTATTGTTTGGCTGAGGAAATTTTCACAGATTTTTGTTGAAGATTGTGATTGTAGTATGCTACAACATACTCTTGCAACAATTCCGAAGGATGATCATGGGGCATACTATTCAAGCTAGTGGCATAAACACGGTTTGTGATGGTAAAGCCGTACGGATTGATGTGGGTATGTCAAAAGGTTGCATTAACGGGCTGTCTGAGGTTTTAGAGATTAGTGAGAATTCCCATTTGAAAGTCTTGACATCAAAGTCGGTTTATGATCAGAATCCGCAAAATTTGGTGATTCAGGAGCAGAATAAACGAGTAAAAATGCCAGTTAAGGGTTAACTTTGTTTAAATATGTTACTATCGAGTCAAACAGGTATTATAGATATCGCAACTTTTTAATCATAGTTAATAAACTTTATGATATTGATCAATTTATGTCGGATTTCAACTCACATTTACGCTCTAAAATGTGATGTCAATCAATATGTCACAGCCCACCCTAATGGGTTAATGTGACCGCTTGATACAACCATGTTTGTATACACAAGGTTTCCAAGTTCGAGTACTTTCCGAGTAATCACTCACAGATAGGTAGGCTGGCAAGACGACTTTCTTCAACTCCGTCTAATTACTCAGAATAGATCAAACGCAGTCAAACTTAGCCGGAGTCGGATCTAGCAGATCAACTTAGGCCGGGTTTGACTTGAAAAAAATAAAACATAATTTCTATGCCTATTATATTAAAAAATGAATACCATTTTCATGTATTTTGTTATAATTGTTAGCAAATTTATGGTATTTAACATATATTTAATTTCCAAAAACTATTTTCTTTATAATTTAGCATGTTTGAGTACTCCCCTAGTACTCTTTGCCTACGCCGAGTACTCTCAACTCCCTGCTCAACCGACTAGGGAGCATCTAGCGACTTTTGCAACCATACACTTAACAGCTGAAGCAACTTTATTACATATGGACTGTGTTGATACTAACAAAATGTAAGAGTAAATTGTGGTTTTGGTCCTTGTGGTTTAGTGATTATTGCTATTATTTATAAAATTCAAATGTCTTACAATTTTAGTACTAATGTTTCTATTTTATTGCGGTTTTGATTCACCACATTGACTCCATCTATGTTAATGTTAAATCCTTATCACATGTGCAAAGGTATTTTAGTAAATAACCATTCTCAGTGAAAAAAGGCTAAATATATTTAATTTTTCATATCCAAACCCAAATATAAAATTCTAATTCCATTGAATGTTGTAAAGGGTTGGATTTTTTTCGGTATGTATAACAAAAATTAATTTCTCTAGAACGTCGGAATTTATATCACAAACCATCTTTTTCACTAATGTTTTTGTATTTCATTTATAGTTTGTTTTTAAATTGTATTCAAACAAATAATTAAATGATTATTAGTCCTTAAACAATGTATTATGCTATAATAGTGTTGAACTGATTTTTTTAATATCATACAATCTTTATAGAACACATATAGAAATTCATAAATGTATTTTCATGCCTCTTATGAGTTGTTTAGCTCACATAACTTTTAAAAATTGTTATAATTTGGAATTAATTGTATCAAGTGAATAGATGGATTTTGGACTTTGTAAAACTAATTTCTTAGAATTTTACTGTAAATATGGAAAATATACAAACTATATTATACAAGTATTTATCATTGTATTGTGGATAAAGTTATAATACACGCAATAATTATAAAAAAACATAATAAAAGGTAATTTTTTCATTTATAGTACACGCAATAATTATAGAAAAAATAATAAAAAGTAATTTTGTCATTTATCATATTTGCATTTTAATTCCTTGAACATTTTTACAAACAAAACATAATAATATTCAAGAATACCTTTGCACATCTCTATCACGTGACAAGGGTTTAACAATAACTTGGATGGAGTTAGTGTAGTGGACCAAAATCGCAATAAAATAGAAACATTAGTATTAAAATTGTAAGACACTTGAATTTTGTGAATAATAGCAATAGCCACTAAACCATAAAGACCAAAATTGCAATTTACTCAAAATGTAAAATACACATATAAAAAGACTTAATAATATAAAAACCTTTATATTTCTTTAGACAACTGACACACATAAGAGAAAAATGCAAAAGCATAAAGAAAAAAATATTGCATCGTCATATGCGATGTTTAAGGAATCATAAAGAGAGAAAAGTTTCCATGTTCATAATCAAAATCAAATAAATTAACGATTAAGAAAAATAATAACTATTGTGTCATGGTATTCGTGCATGATCGCATCAAATATGGTTTTGAACATCTTCAACAAGTCTTGAGGTTGGGTAGGTGTTTGCTATAGGTGTCGGGTGTGGGGACGGTTAGACCATAGCGGGTAATCTTGTACATTTTTAAGCACAACACATTTGGTTAGGATTAGACGGATTCGAGTTTAAAATGGACCTAAATATTGACAATCACAATTACCGTGTCGATACTTTCCTTTTTGAAATTTAGTGTCATAAGATTAGTATATCAATTATGATCTCATTGCAGTTCTTTTTCAAGACCAAAAAAGATGAAATTGAGAATATTTGATCGGTGCATTTTAAGTACACTCTATTTTATATTGATTAGGGTGAATTACAAGTTTTGTTCTTTATCTATATAGGACATTTCAGGCGGTGTCATTTGTCTTTAAAATTGATTAGTTTTGTACTTTATGTTTAAAAATCTTAAACATTACATCATTTAACCCTAACACAGTTAATTTTTTTTGTTAAATCAGATCACATAAAGGTAGTTTAATCTTTTTAGCTTTTTTTTTTTTGAATATTTTAATAAATAACCAAAAGTATTTAAAAATTAAAAAGCTTATATATATATGTGTGTGTGTGTGTATTACCTTAAAAAATGGTGTTGATATTCACACACCCCTCCCCTCTATCTCTCTTTATATATACATAGATATATAGAGAGAGATAGAGTGAAAAAGGGTGTGTGAATAAGAATTTAGGGATGTGAGAATAGAATAAGCCTAATCTCCACCATCCACCACTTCCACGACCAGCTACCCCCACCTGCCACCAATTTCCACCACCGTCAAAACCACCATATGCAACCACCAATCTACACCACCTTTAACTGGATCTAAATGACCGAAATCCCAAACACCACTCATCGTTTCCCCCTCCTAAACACGGAGGAATCCAACTGTAATCGTACGGACAATTTGAAGGAAAATTTGAAGAAAAATGAAGAGGAACAAGACGAAGATGAGGAATTCGAGTTCATTGTTGGGTGTAGAAACCCTAAATCAATAAATCAGATGCTAATTCAGTTTTAGATGAAGTATCTGTACGATAATTGATCCGGAAGCTTTAAAGAGAGGAACGTGAAACTGAAGGTAGAGCCGTGTTCGCCGTCGTCGAAGGTTGATAACCTCATCGGAGTGACGGCGGGAACATATTGCATCTGGAAACCAAAGGTAGAGTCACCGGAACAGTGTAAGAGCAATTCAACCGGTAATACATTGATATAGTGGATGTTATGCGAGCGGATTCTACAGAAACGCGGATTAGGATTTACAGTTACAAAATGTGTACATAAGTTAAAATAATTTGTTGATTTGGAGTGTTTTATGTGTTGGTAGATTTAGTGAAACGACGTCACTGGTGTTGTTAATCGGAGAAGTTGTTCTTTTGCGTTGACGATGAAGATTCAACTGATTGATTGCTCATCGTCGGAATGTTTCGATTTGGTGAAGATGATGCAGAAGCATTTTTTATATTTTAAAACCTTATTTTAAGTACTTTTTGATGGTTGGATATTTATGTTATTTACACAATTAATTACATGAATTGACAAAAATACCCTCATGTGCAAGGCACATGATTAGATTTAACTGAAAAAATTAATTGGGTTAGACCTAAAGGGTATATTGTGTAAGATTTTCAAAAATAAAGTACGAAAATCATCAATTTTAAAGACAAAGTACACCGCCTGAAATGTGCTATATAAATAAAGGACAAAACTTGCAATTCACTCTATTGATTATAATAAAAATGCATCAGTTGTATAAAATATGCTACTTTAGTGGGTTTTTATTATCAAACATGTTAAGATGAAAACGAGCTAAAATAAAATTAGAGATAAAAATAAATATTAATAGTTAACCATAATTAAAGCTGCATAACATTAGCTTAAGATATATTTGTTTTTATTAGCATATGTACATAGCAATCTAAATCAAATGGATGGTGGTTTATTATGGGTGTTAAACGGAAACTAAAATAAAAGTTGTTAGAATTGTTTTGCAGGTTACTTCGAAATATAAGAGCAAGAACAGAATAATAGCTAAACCATCCATTAAACCAAACCTTTAAAATTAAACTAGAAATTGGATTTGATTTGATTTGATGAGTTGAAAAAAGTGAACAAAACCTAATTGAATTGTAAACAACATGGAAAAAATAGATCAATCTTCAGGTTTTGGGTTGTGAAGCGAATCGAATAATGTAGTTTGTACCAATTAGAAGTCATATAGCCATGATTCGTTATATTACTTATTTCGATAGATAACTAAAGTATACACCGTCAACGATACAAAACTGAATGATTGATGCAACTGAATATTAACCTAATTAATTACACGTTCTAGGTGTCAAGAACAAAATCAAATTCAATGGTTAATGGTAACTGAATATTAACCTAATTAATTACACGTTCTAGGTGTCAAGAACAAAATCAAATTCAATGGTTAATGGTAGAAACAATGACTATCTAGAAATTAAACCCAATTGTTGGTGATCAAAACCAAATAAGTGATGAAAATGAATCAAAGTTTAAAAACCCAAAACTGTTTAATCAATTCAAGTAAACATAAAGATTTAACTAATCAAAAGATTAGAAGAAAAATCCAAATCCAAAAGTAGGTAAAAGACAGTTGAACTGGACCACTAACACAAACCCTAGTCCTAGAGATGATCACGGATGGTTTAGTCGCTCATGCTCATCGTTGGATCTTCAGTGGTTGTTGTAGATCTTCTTTGCATAAAGGAATTGAAGGAATGGGTGTTTGGAATGTAACATTCCGTAATTTTTCATTCTTTTCCATTTTATTGTAATTCGTATTCTTATTTTAATCCTTTGTAATTCGAGACTTGATCATAATGGAGATCATATTTTATATTATTTTTGCCTAACTACTCTTGCATAATACGCTAACAATCACAAATACGCATTTATAATTCACAACTGAGTCATACATCAATATTTTATTTGGAATGTTATTTCATAAGTTCTATTATTATGTTTTCATACGTTTAACCTCCAACCAACTTATTTAATACCCTAAATCCACCTTCTAACCTCGAACGAACTCATTTTTTTTTGAAGGGTGACTTTCAATATGTACATGACCATTGGTCACCGGGTTCCCATCAAGGACGGTTACCCGTCAGCCCAGCCTTGGCAGACGCGATGTTCTATCGGGCCCCGGCTGCCGCTCTGACTGACCTTCGCCCGGAAACCATACTGTCCTCACACGAGAACCTCGCTGGGGTAACAGCTGGGTAAAACCGGGTTGCCCTCCGGATCGAACCATGCCTCGGTAGGAAACGATCCATCATGGGGACGTCCTGCACCTTTCGCCACAGCCGGGAGTCGAACCGGCGTCTCCAAGGAGAACAACCGGCCCAACAACAAACTCATTTAATACTCAATCTAACTCCCAACCACTTTCATTTAAACCTCAACCACTTAACCCTCTTATAAATACCAACCCTAACACCTTCCAAACACTTGCACCACCTCTAAATCACTTCCAATTCTCTCAGATCTCCAAAATTTTCAACTTTGGGAAAAAGTTCAAGAACCAAAACCGGTGACTTTGGTGTTCCATCCTCTCAAAACCGCTAACTCACATTTTGTTGAAATTCTTCACATACCGTGAGCATACTTGACCCATTTTATTTTTTATACACTTTGGGTTGCAACATGTATCATCATCAAATTCACAATCACACATACAATCATGCTTACAAAACACTCAATCCATCAACATGCAACTTGTTATGCTATTTGTTATACATACTAGGACACACTATATGTATGTTATCTATCATTAACTTCGCAAGTCTAGCTTAACATGTATAGCGCTATAGGAGTAGCACACCTCCCCATTTGTTGGGTCATTGTTAAGTATTTCATCTTTACGGTCTTATCGTTGCGATGATAAGAATCCGCTAGTGGACACTTTGGTTTGATTTATAGTTCATACATGTTAGTATGATTCATATAACTTAGTATACAATTTCAATGTGGATTTGAGACATCTTTTTTTATACTTATGCTATGTAAACCAAACTTGCATGCTCACTTACCATTTGTGTTGACAAATACTTTAATACACGTTGCAGGAAGCGTATGATGACGCTCAAGAATCAACTTAGGGCGAACTAGAAACTCATCCAAAATTTCATTTTATGTTTTCTTATTATGTTGTTATGTTATTTCCCAAGATGTACTTTCCTTTATAGATGATGTAAATTTTTCTGATGATATGAAATTGAATTATTAAATTATTATCACAATCATTGTGTTATGATGTCTTTGAACAATCTCGCTCGTCTCACTCCGATGTTTCCGACATCGGTTGGGGTGTGACATGGAACACTAAAATTCGTCTATGAGAGGTAAAAAATGGATGAGGAATTGTTTTTTTTTTTCATTTGAGGATTTTTATCCTTAAATGGGGTAAGAAAACCCTAAATTCGTGAAGCCATACTGACCTTCAGCGCAGCTTGTGTCACCCGTAGTACTACTTGAGCTGGGGTATGATCGAGGTGTCGCACCTCGGTCAAAGATATTATTTGTAGTCCCTAATTACTCTTAACAATGTGTTAGCGGTAGTAAGAGGTCAAACCATGAAGAGTTTGTGGTTTGGGATCGGATGTGATTGATT
The DNA here is from genome assembly GCA_947069175.1 of Scalesia atractyloides. Classification (NCBI taxonomy): domain Eukaryota; kingdom Viridiplantae; phylum Streptophyta; class Magnoliopsida; order Asterales; family Asteraceae; genus Scalesia; species Scalesia atractyloides. The sequence goes on from CAMTDV010000010.1 coordinate 47,763,056, forward strand.
TAAATAGTTGTGTCACTTTTATGAAGCTTGCTAAAGAAATGGTTAATTTTGTTTGTTTGAAAGAGGTGTCGGAATGAACCGACAATTTTGGTTTGCTTATTTAACTAACAAAAACTGAGACTGATTGTAATGAAAATAAATATGATTGTAAAACAATGGTGAGAAAACAAGGTTCACACCCGGTTCAACAATTGCAAAGCCTAGGGTTACTAAATGTTTTAACTTGGTTTAATAAAATTAGTTCATTAACGATTTAAAATCATAAGACTTAGGTGCCAATTGCTATCAATGTTATAGACAATGGACCACAATGCACTTTGTTATCTTGGACAATTAAAATCTATCAAAAGACAAAGCATAAATATGCATATTCATTTCACAAAGACAAATCTCATAACTCATTCATCAATTCGTAAATTCAATACAAACGTAGGTCAATTGTCTAACGATCAAATGCAATTCAATTAGTCATAAACCAAGTATCAATAAAAAGTAAACCCTAGAACCTTACAAAAGTCTACACCGGGGTGAAACCTCCAAGAATTAGCCGCTCATGGTGAACGAAACTTGATCAATGATGGATTGAAGCTCGAACTTGGACATCTTGAAGCCTTGAATGATGATGGTGATGATAGCTAGGGTTTATGATGAAGGATGGTGATGGAAGGCTTGATGATGTGATGATTAGGGTTATGATCGAATGGATAAATTCGGATGATTAGGATGGATTAGAATCGTGGAAGATGATGATGATGGTTGATGATTATGGCTCCAAGAAGGTGTTTCAAACTTTCATAATCCGTGATACCTCAAAATAGGTCAAAACAAATGATATAACCCGTCCCCCAACTCAAAAATCAAGTTTTTCACAAAGTGGGAATGCAGGTGGCGTCGCCGACGGCCCCTAGAAGTCCAAGTTTCACCAGACGGCTTAATATGTTGTTTATGGAGGTTTCTGGCCGACGGGACAATCCAGAGGGCGTCGCCGACGGCCCTTTTGGGCGTCGTCGACGCTGTCTAGTTTTGCTGGTTTCTTGCGAAAATTGTTTTCTTCGTAACTTCTTCGTTATAGCTCCGTTTTACTCACCGTTTTCGCCCACGTACTCGTAATTCAGCCCTCTATCATGCCATCTTCAAATATCTTCATTTTAAATCCATTAACCTCCCCCCAAAACACATCCAATCTTCGTGGTTAACCCGGTTTTGTTCATTTCACATCCCTAGTTGATCCCGTTCGCTCCCTGTGCTCCATAAAGCTCCCGAATAGCTCCTTAAACTCTCTTAGACCTGTAAAACATAAATCCCATTAAAAGTAGGCTATTCAAGATTAAAAGCTATGTAAATACACAAACTTAAACACATAAGAACACCGGTTTTCGACCACGCATCACATCCCCACACTTGTCTTTTGCTTGCCCTCAAGCAAATCTGATTTTCACTTTCACGTGGGTCGAACGAGAAATACACTTCCCATTCTCGTGGCGTAAGCTAAGGTCTAATGTCACACCCGGTTCAAACTTTTTACAATCTACAAAATATTTACCGGTAAGTGAACAATCACATATAAAATGGTTACCCAAGATTAACTCGCCCTTAAAACTCACAATTCATATATATCTCTCACAATGTGCTCTCCACTCGGTTTACCAATTGGCTAATTTTAATGATGTATTAGCACCTTTTTAAAGTAATCACTCAAAACCGAATAGAACACGTACCCGCATAGGCTTGCAACTTAATCATTCTCCACCACCGAACACAAATACTAAGCACAAGTCAAAAGGTCTTTGAAGGGTTATAACGGGGCTAAGCGAAGGGTAGGAAATAGGATGTTTTAAAGTGGTGAAGGTGATGAAACTCGATTTTTATTACAAAACAACTACTCTAAGCAAAACTAACTATAAATATCAACTATGAGGCAATGATTTTCGCCTTTTATTCAACGACCAATGACTCATATTTTGTACTTTTCTCAATGATTTTCTATTCTTTTTTTTTTTGCAACATTTTCTGATTTTTTTTGCAAATATAAATCATAACTATACAAACACATAATCCTATAATCGAATTTTCATTACACGGGCTTAAAAAGAAAAGGTTTATGGTCGTGGGCTAAGTGGGTTGTCAAACGAAAGGTTTAGGCTCAAATTGGGCGACTAGGGATTTGTTTGGGTAAGGATAGATAAATGGTTTTAAAAGAAAAGGGTTCACCTAATGCCTTAATCATTCTCGTGCTTGTATTCAGTCTGTGGTCTCAAACGTATCAAAAGATGCAAGTTCTACAATACACAACTAGTGGTCCACTCAAACAAATAAATATGTATATGTATGATGTATAAAAGTGGCTCAAAATCTCACGTATAAAGGTTATGAAGTATGATATGCACAAATTACAAGTTTCTTAGGCGGATTATTCCCAAATAACTACCCGCTAAATACCCTTCATGATATTAACTTGAACTCGACCATGACAAAAGACCACATGGGTTGTGCCATCCCCATTGACTTGGTTACTTGTGCTTCTTAGATCGCTCCAAACAAAGACAGTTTTGAAATTTTTCCCCATCCCCACACTTGAAGTCAACATTGTCCTCAATGTGTAGTGTTTAAATGAACGGGTCAAAATCGAAAAAACTTTTTCTCCCCCATCCCCACACTTGAGGTAAACATTGTCCTCAATGTGCAAAATAGGCTTGTTAAATCGCACAAGGGATGTGGCACGGCTAACTTCCCCAAAATTTCACCCTGGAAAATAATATACAATTTACAATCCACTTATTTGCTAACTAAAATATCAAAAGTAACAAGAATCGTATGCACCTGATTTTTCGAGCTCGTTCTTCATGTGCTCTTCATCCTTCAAGAAAACGGTCGTCTCGCGAACACAATATACCTACAAATCTTAACCCTTGTGTAGAAGCATGCTTCTCACAACCATCAAAATTTGGTAGTTATTTAGTTCTACCATTTTTATGAAACCGTTACCAAGCCATACGTTATTTTACTTTGGTTTATGTGGAAAAATTGGATACAACAACAAAAGTCCTAACTCACTTTCGTAGGAATCACGGTTGCATTTAGCTTATGCAACAAGCCCTTTTAAACCTCCCGACAGCTCGGGAGGACGAGTAAGTCTCGTGAGGGTTATATAGTGAACATACCCACAAAGTTCATTTACCTAATAAAGCAAAGAAATACAAAAAGAACGAGAATACATGAAAACTAAAAAAATTAACAAAACAATATAACTAAAACAATATACAACAACAAATAACATACCACCTCATGGTGGTCGAACGGAGTGCTTGTCGCCCATGAACTCTTCCACATCACCGATCGGTGACTCATCTATTCCCGAACGGGCCAAACTTCCTCAACTCCTCTTCTTCCCTCTTTTCTTGAAGCGACTTCTTCGCCTTCTTCTTCTTGACCAACTTTTTCTTCGATTCTCCAAACCTACCAACCATAGCACATATCTTTTTGTTCGGAACATGTCCACTTTTGGACACTCATCTCACCGAGTGGGTTAGTAAATTTAGGAAAAAACATTCAAAACGGTCCCCAAATTTCATGCTTACCGTTCCCGTTGCACAATTTATTATGGCATTGGTAGTTGCGAGAAACGGCCTACCCAGTATGACTATCGGTTGTCTGTCCTCAACACCTCCAACATAGTCTACTACCAAAAAGTCAACTGGGTAGTAGCAATCATCCACCTTCACAATGACATCTTCCACCATCCCTATTGGATACGTGGGAGTCTGATCCGCTAACACCACGGGGGTGTCAAACTTTTTCAAAGGACCAAAATCATATTGGTCATACAGACTCCCAGGCAAGATGCTCACGCAAGCTCCAAGATCTAGGAGTGCCCTCTTAATTTTAAACTTACCAATTTGGATTGGAATAAGAGGATCTCCTGGATCTAGAGCTTTTTGGGGGAGGGCACTCGATAAAACGGCACTAACATGAGATATCAAATCAACCGGTTCGGGTAGTTTGTTGTGCTGTTTTTCGATGCTTAACTCCTTCAAACATTCGATATGATCATGAACCTTTATTATGGCATCAAGCAATGGTAAATTGACTTTTGCTTGTTTAAAACTTTCCCACCTCTCGTCCTTTGGTGGGGTTTGTTTTCTTATTGTTGATGCCTTAATTGGTTTTAACAGAGCCAACGGATATGGGATGGTATTAAACTCCACACCTATATCATTGGCCCTAGCATGCAATTCATTTAAACAACTTACACAAAAAGAATTCTTTGACTTATCTTTTTCATTTTAGTTTGTGAAATTGTTTCTTGCTCATGTTCGCTTGCATCATTAAAATCATCCACTACACCATCAACAAGTTGTGGTGGTGGAGTACTCTCAACACTATAAACCTCATCATTTGAGAGAAGACTTACCGCGTTAATGTGCACATTCCTCACATTATTCGTGCATGAATTTTGATGCTTCGGGTTCATGGTGGTGTCGCTTGGAAGTCTTCCCCCACTTCCACGCACTTGGGAAATCTCCTTCGCAAGTTGCCCCACTTGTTTCTCCAATGCCTTGTGTGACTTGTCACGTACCTCAAACTCTTTCCGCATCTCCGCTTTAATCTCTTGATTTGATGTGGTGATGGCGTTCATGATGGCATCCAACTTAGAATTCAGTGAATCATCACCACCCGATTGAGAGTTTGAATTACCGCCTCCACTACTACCTTGGTTGTAACCTTTTTGATAATTTCCCTCTCGGTTTTGATACCCTTGATTACCCCCTTGGTTGTAATTTCTTTGGTAACCCCCTTGGTTACTGCCTTGACGGTTTTAATACGACGACCCACCTTGTCCTCCACCTTGATTTCCTGGTTGGAAATTCGGGTTCATTTGATTCGATGCATTACCATACCGGAAATTCGGATGGTTTATCAAACCCGGGTGATAAGTGTTGGAGTTCATACCATATTGTTTCCGGTCTCCATACACTTGGTTCACCTCTTCGGTGGATTGGGCCATGTTCACTTGGCATTCCTCGGTTCTATGACCGATGTCACCGCAATCATCACACACCACAAATTGAACCGCATTGACATCTTTATTTTTCATACGGGCCAACTCCCGTTCCAAAGTAGCAATACGATCCTTGGAATTTGAGTCACGATCGGGAAGAGACCGGGAAATAGGGTGTTTTTTAGCTCGATCGGCCGACTCTTTAGCTTTTGATCTCTTGGCCATCCTCTCAAGGAATTCCCAATCATAATCTTCATGATTACTCAACAACGTCCCATTACTAGTTGACTCCAAATGGTTCCATGTTTCCCCATATAAACCCCTCACAAAGCACTTCACCAATTCCCACTTTTCAATTTGGTGATGTGGGCATTTCCGAATCAACTCTTTGTATCGCATGAATGCTTCGTGCAATGGCTCACTCGATAATTGTTTGAATGCTCGAATTTCATCCCATGCATCATCGGTTTTAGCCATAGAATGGTATTCGTCGAGGAAGGCATGTTGCATCTCGACCCAAGTGTGAATGCTATTAGTGGGTAGTGTCAGAAACCACTGTTTAGCCTTATCCTTCAATGAGAACTTAAATAAGCGCAAACGAACCTCTTCTTGAGTAAAGTGGCCACCCCCAATAGTACTACATATAGCCGAAAACTCCGCCAAGTGTGTATACAGTTCATCATTGGATCGGCCATTAAAGTGGATAAGGATGTTGATGTAATTCGGCTTACAATCAAACGCAACTCTTCCCGCGGTGGTGGTACAATTGGAGAGTCATTTTCCGATATCATCGGCCGAAACCGACCGTCAACCCCTTGTGGTGGACGTTGGTTGTTGCGGTTGTTATTCCTTAGTGGGCCAATTACTTCTTGATTAACCGGTGGCCCACGGTTTACTCACCGATTTTGTGGTTGATTTGCCATACCCACAAACTCGGGTTTCCATATGTTGTTATTTTGATTGTTGTTCGGATTCCTTCGGTTGTTGTTCCGGGGTTGGCGATGGTTTTGGTAACAAACATCTTGGTTGTACCCACCATCGTATTCATTCCCATAACCGTGCCCGTCGTCCCACTCATCATTCCCGTTGTTGATGTTGGCATTTTGATACCCCTCTTCATGGTCGAAACCCCTAACATTGTAGAAGTTCACATCATTTTCATTCTCCCCGAAGCCATCTTCCCCATCATCTTCAGATTGCCACGTGTTAACACTAAACCAATCCGGTGACCGGTAACTTGGAACACTAGATCTAGCATCATCTGGAATGTTGTTCCATAACTCGTCGTAATTTGGTTCATGTTGATCCGCATGGTTTGAGTCTACCCATTCAAACTCTGGTTGATTAAAGTTTGGTTCAAGACCCAAGTTTTGGTTGCGGTTACGGTTGTTAAGGTTGGGTAGAGGATTTTGGTTTTGAGGTTCATTTTGTCGAAGTGGGTTGGCCGGTGGGCGGTTGTTGCCCCTCGAGTGATTGTTATGGTTTTGAGGGTTTGGGTTTTGTTGGTCCATTGGAACGGTTCCAACAGACGGTGTGGATGGTAAGTTTTGGGTCTTTTGGTTAGGGACAAGTGTTGCCTCTAACCGGCTTGCTAAATTCCTTCTTGTCACTTGCTCGATTTCCGGTTCGTAAACTAATGGTGACGTTCGCCCGGAATTCCGTGTATGCATGCACTACCTGTAACCTGCACAAATAACACACCCCACGTAACACAAAAGCAAATAAACTGAAAGAAACATGCAATTAAACATATAATCACGAAATCAAACAAAAATCCAAACGCAAAGCGCACTAACTCCCCGGCAACGGCGCCAAAATTTGATCGAGGTGTCGCGCCTCGGTCAAAGATAATATTTATAGTCCCTAATTACCCTTAACAATGTGTTAGTGGTAATAAGGGGTCGAACCATGAAGACTTTGTGGTTTCGATCGGATGTGATTGATTTAAATAGTCGTGTCACTTTTATGAAGCTTGCTAAAGAAATGATTAATTTTGTTTGTTTGAAAGAGGTGTCGGAATTAACCGACAATTTTTGTTTGCTTATTTAACTAACAAAAACTGAGACTGATTGCAACGAAAATAAATATGATTGTAAAACAATGGTGAGAAAACAAGGTTCACACCCGGTTCAACAATTGCAAAGCCTAGGGTTACTAAATGTTTTAACTTGGTTTAATCAAATTAGTTCATTAACGATTTAAAATCACAATACTTAGGTGCCAATTGCTATCGACGTCATAGACAACAGACCACAATGCACTTCGTTATCTTGGACAATTAAAATCTATCAAAAGGCAAAGCATAAATACGCATATTCATTTCACAAAGACAAATTTCATAACTCATTCGTCAATTCGTAAATTCAATACAAACGTAGGTCAATTGTCTCACGATCAAATGCAATTCAATTAGTCACAAACCAAGTATCAATAAAAAGTAAACCCTAGAACCTTACAAAAGTCTACACCGGGGTGAAACCTATGAGAATTGGCCGCTCATGGTGAACGGAACTTGATCAATGATGGATTGAAGCTCGAACTTGGACATCTTGAAGCCTTGAATGATGATGGTGATGATAGCTAGGGTTTATGATGAAGGATGGTGATGGAAGGCTTGATGATGTGATGATTAGGGTTATGATCGAATGGATGAATTCGGATGATTAGGATGGATTAGAATGGTGGAAGATGATGATGATGGTTGATGATTATGGCTCCAAGAAGGTGTTTCAAACTTCCATAATCTGTGATACCTCAAAATAGGTCAAAACAAATGATATAACCCGTCCCCCAACTCAAAAATCAAGTTTTTCACAAAGTGAGAATGCAGGTGGCGTCGCCGACGGCCCCTAGAAGTCCAAGTTTCACCAGACGGCTTAATATGTTGTTTATGGAGGTTTCTGGCCGACGGGACAATCCAGAGGGCGTCGCCGACGGCCCTTTTGGGCGTCGTCGACGCTGCCTAGTTTTGCTGGTTTCTTGCGAAAATTGTTTTCTTCATAACTTCTTCGTTATAGCTCCGTTTTACTCACCGTTTTCGCCCACGTACTCGTAATTCAGCCCTCTATCATGCCATCTTCAAATATCTTCATTTTAAATCAATTAACCTCCCCCCAAAACACATCCAATCTTCATGGTTAACCCGTTTTGTTCATTTCACATCCCTAGTTGATCCCGTTCGCTCCTGGTGCTCCGTAAAGCTCCCGAATTGCTCCTTAAACTCTCTTAGACCTGTAAAACATAAATCCCATTAAAAGTAGGCTATTCAAGATTAAAAGCTATGTAAATACACAAACTTAAACACATAAGAACACCGGTTTTCGACCACGCATCAGGGTATAAATCTTTCCACTTTGAGCCTACTTTGAGCTCATTGCAGCGCACCTTGCATTCTAAGACTAGCGCAACGTGTGTTCTCTCCAGCGCAGCTTGCGCTTAGGTCTTGTTTTGCTACCATTTCTTCATGCTTCCAATCGAGTTTGCTTCAAGGTGCTTCCAAATTCTCAATTAGCTTCTGAAAAGCATCCATTAAGCTTTGAGTAGTTGTAAATCAAACAACTCTCAAGGTAACTATTTTCATATAATTAAACTAGTAAAACCACATAGTTAAACACATTAAAACATGGTTGAATATATCCCATCAGCCCCTCATCTTCGATTTCTTCACAATTTTCAACTAAATTTTCATAAACGAGAAATAGTCTTGTAAATCACGTATGAAGCGATTAAGCACTATTTCTGTAACAACCCGCTTTTTTCACAGCTCATTACTCTCGTTACGCCTAGCACCAGAGATTCAGATCATAATGTAAACTATACCACTTACTACGCTACATCGCATATTTTTCGCACTACATCGCCTATTTCAACACGCTACATCGCACCTCACAACGCTTACAACGCACTTGCTAATACTATAACAATCGCATGATGTTTCCAAGACTACTCGATCGCTTAAACCACAACGCGACACTCATAAGACTTGGGAACTGAGCCGCATACTATCTCACTTATTTAATTTATTTAATTTAGTTTAAACGCTTAATACGCTTAACACTTTGCCAAAATTCTTAACACACTTAACCCAACTAAAAAAATTACGAAAATGGCAGTTTTCGCACGAAAACGACATATTTTGGCATAAAAATGGTGTTTTTCACCCGAAAATGCATTTTTCGCACGAAATGGACATTTTCGCACGAAAATATCATCAGATCACCCTCACCCCTCTCCGCCTATAAGTACCAACCCTTGTCATTCATTCTCAGCTTGTAGATTCTGCACCAAAAGGCTCTCTAGCTCGTTTTCTCTGTTCCAAGTAAGAAGACTACGTTTTTCACGCAAATCACAACGATTTCTACAACGATTTACACGAGGTTATCTCCGATTTCAACTAAACTTCTTCTATTTACGAAAACCTTCATCTTTTTCATCAAACTTTCTGATTTAACTTACATTTACACTTAACCGGGCATGTTTGAGTTAGCCTTGGCTTCTCAGATCTGAAACCTCGTTGTTTCGAGCCCACAAGGTGTTTATCTTAGCAAAACTGTTTTATAAAATCGATTTTCACACAAAAACGGAGAGAACCGACATATGTGTCGTTCACTAAGTAGTGGAACGAAGCAGTGTCAAAAACAGCCTGAAATGGATTCGAAATCACCTCCGTTCCAAGCGAAGATTCAGTTCCAGTTGCAAAAAGATGCAAGAACAGTCACTTGTGCAAACTGGACTGGCTCGCACGAATCACTTTGGGTTCGTACGGCCTAGTCCGAGTTTCCACAAACGACTCACTTGCTCTAAAGACCTCTCCAACACAAGGTTTGACTAGTGGCCTAAGGCTGGAGGGATGAACACTCGATTTCCCCAAGAATGACGCGAAAACACTCGATTTTGGACACGAAACATGCATTTTCGCACGAAAATTTCCGCACGAAAATTTTCGCAAAAAAAACCCATTTTCGCGTGAAAACCCATTTCGTACGAAAATATTTGTTCCCGCACAACTCTTCGTTCAACACTCCGAAGACTGATGCACTTCTGTTTCTACTTGCAGGCTGACTCAACACCCTCCTCACTCCATCTCGCTCGTGTCTTCTGTTTACGCATTCACTGTGAGCATATTTGTCACACCCCAACCGATGGCGGAAACATCAGGGTTAGTGGCACTAGGCGACCAGATTGATTTCACGAGATGTTCCATAACAATCATTTAACATATCACAACCTGCTTAATATCCCATACTATTAAACGTAACATTTAAACAATTATTATAAAACGGAGATTTCTCATAAAGTTCAACCGGGTTCGATTTCCCCTAGATTTCATACATAAGTTCCAAATCTGAATCACATCAACAAACTAACTAAACAAAACTAAACTACGCTAAGCATGCAACATCCAAGCATCCATAGCTAAAATCCTCAACCTGTTACATACGTTAAAATACAAGTCAATACAATTAAGTAAATGTGAGCATACGAGTTTGAATAATGCTAGCATAGTCGAGAAAGCGTTTGCACAACAATCTAATTACATATCATGATACACCAAAACACTTAACATAACATAGGCTCATTTCTCATGCTAACTACCGTGAGAAGGCTTGCGCGTCCATCCTAACTAGACCCTGTCGGGTGTAAGCCGTTTGGTGAAAAAGTGCCCAAGTTCGGTCGAACTTGACCTGTGGAGCTGGTGATTCTCGAGCGAACTTGATGTTTTCGGGTCCAAAATCTTGCGTTTTCGCATCGTTTGCTGAGGAAAATTGAGTGTTCATCCCTCCAACCCTGTGCTACTAAGGAAACTTAGGTCGGAGAGGTCTTTTAGAGCTGTTTTAGCCATTTTACAAAAGCGTGGGCTAATCCGGGCGAACTCGGGGTTCGTTCGGATTAGTCCGGCTTGTGTAAACCAACATAAACGTCCTTGTGCTTCCAGATCTGGGATCTTGAATGATAGATGCTTCGTTTCATACCAGAAAATGAACAAAACATCATCAAAAGTCCGTATCTTGTGTAGAAATCAATAGTTTTCAAAGGTTTTTCTCAGATCTATCACTTACAAGCTGAGATCTTGCAGATCTCGTGTTTGGGAAGTCTCTACTATCGCCAAACGAACTCGTATTATGTAGATCTAAGCTTAAAACAGAAGTTTTTGAAGAAAAAGATGAAGGTTGTCGTAAAAGAATGAGTTTTGATGAAAACAAAGGCTATGCCTTGTGCCAAAATCGTTGTAAACCTTGCAGATCGTTGATAAACGTTGTTGCAGTGAAATCAGGTTGATTCTTACTTAGAACACGAAGTTTTCGGGTTTTGAGAGCTCTGGGCAGCAAGTTCAAATGAGAGAAAAGAGCTTGGTATTTATAGGAGAAGGCAAAAAGAGAGCTGGTGGTAGCCAAGTTCGGTCGAACTTGCATGTTTCCATGCAAGTTCGGGCGAACTTGCTAGGTTTTCAAGTGTGGATGGCTAAGTTCGGGCGAACTTGCGAGGTTTTCAAGTGTGGATGGCTAAGTTCGGCCGAACTTGCATATGTATATTCAATTTCGAGTGAACTTGAGGTTTAATAAAGAAATATAGTTTGGTCAGCCAAGTTTGGCCGAACTTGGGGTCACCCATGTTCGATCGAACTTGACCCAATCTTGGGTTTTCTTCGTTTGTTTCGCGTTAAGTGTTCGTTTGGTTATTCGGTTCGTATTAGTTAGCTATATTAAGCGTTTTAATTGATATAATAGTGTGCTTTAGCGATTCGAGAGTGCGAGAGCGATGCGATAGCGAGCGTAATCATAACCACAAACACACATAACACATAAATAGCATAAAACCATATAATTACTGCGAATTGCGATGCGATGAGAAGCGATTAGATGCGATAATAACGTACAACACCATAAGTAATCAACATAAACTTTATTATAAACCGAATCTCGGGATTATAAAAGAAGTACAACGATAAAAACAAGGAAAAAGATAACAACGAATTTTCGAGTTGTTACAGTCTCCCCTACTTTAGGGAATTTCGTCCCGAAATTAAGCATTAGCTGTAACAAATAGATGCGGGTACTTGGCCTTCATATCACTTTCCAATTCCCAAGTAAACTCGACACCACGTTTGCCCTCCCATCGGACTTTCATGATAGGGATGCGAGAGCGTCGGAGTTTCTTGGTCTCTCAGTCCATGATTTCCACAGGCTTTTCCACAAAATGGAGAGTCTCGTTGATTTGTAGATCTTCGAGAGGTACATGGAGGTTCTCTTCGGCTAGGCATTTCTTGAGGTTAGACACGTGGAAATTCGGATGTACGTTGTTAAGTTCCTCTGGTAATTCGAGACGATAGGCTACTTTACCGATTCTCTCCAGAATCTTAAAGGGACCAACGTATCGAGGCGCTAGCTTTCCTTTCTTGCCGAAGCGGACCACTCCCTTCCAATGTGCAACCTTTAGGAGAACGTGATCTCCCACTTCGAACTGTAGGGGCTTGCGGCGTTTATCGCGTAACTCTTTTGACGACTCCGAGCTTTGAAGTGATTGTCTCTGATTTGGAGGATCTTGTCCGTCGTTTCTTGAATTAGCTCGGGACCGATGATTTATGCTTCTCCGATTTCGTGCCATGCAATAGGCGATCGACATTTTCTTCCATACAGTGCCTCAAAAGGAGCCATTTGAATGCTGGTATGACAACTATTATTGTACGAGAATTCGATTAAAGGTAAATGCGTATCCCAGTTACCACCAAAATCTATGATGCACGTACGAAGCATGTCTTCGAGGGTGCAGATCGTGCGCTCAGTCTGACCATCGGTTTGAGGGTGAAAAGCGGTACTGAGATTGAGAGTAGTACCGAGAGTGGATTGAAAAGTCTCCCAGAGTCGCGAGGTGAAGCGCCCGTCGCGGTCAAAATGATGTCACGAGGCGTTCCGTGTCGACAAATGACTTCGTCGGTATAGATTCGGGCTAACCGTTCGACCTTAAAGTCTTCTCGTATAGCAATAAAGTACGCAGATTTGGTAAGACGATCAACGATAACCCAAATGCTATCGTAACCGGATGAAGTGCGGGGAAGTTTCGTAATAAAGTCCATAGCTATACTCTCCCACTTCCACATCGGGATTTCAGGTTGTTCAAGTAAACCAGAGGGCCTTTGATGTTCAGCTTTAACTTTCGAACAAGTTAAGCACTTTGAGACGTAGACGACGATATCCTTTTTCATGCCCGGCCACCAATACTTAGGATGAAGGTCCTGGTACATCTTGTCGGCACCGGGGTGAATGGAATATCGAGATTTATGAGCTTTGGTCATTAGCAAATTACGGAGATTATCACGACTGGGAATCCAAACGCGATTGAGATAGTAATAAATACCATCAGATTTAGATATAAGCTGAGTTTCGGCTCCACAATTCATTTCCTCTTGCAGGGTGTTCTCATTAAAATATGCGTGTTGAGCGGCACAGATGAGGGTTTCAAGTTTAGCACAAGCTTGAGAGTCACGAATACAATATACATAGCTTCGTCGACTGAGAGCATTGGCGACGATGTTTGCTTTGCCGGGATGGTAGCGTATTTCGCAATCGTAGTCGTTGAGAAGTTCAACCCATCGTTGTTGTCGCATGTTTAGTTCTTTTTTATTAAAGATATGTTGTAAGCTCTTATGGTCGGTGAAGATCGTACACTTTGTACCGTAAAGGTAGTGTCGCCATATCTTCAATGCAAAAACAACTGCACCAAGTTTGAGATCGTGGGTTGTGTAGTTCTTCTCGTGGATCTTGAGTTGGCGAGATGCATACGCGATAACCTTGTCTCGTTGCATAAGCACACAACCAAGACCAAGGTTAGAGACATCACAATAAACAACAAAATCGTCGTTTCCGTCGGGTAAAGCGAGAACGGGAGTGTTGCATAGCATACTGAGAGTTTGAAAAGTTTCCTTTTACTTGGAATTCCAAACAAAAGGTTTGTCTTTATGAGTTAAAGCGGTAAGTGGAACGGCGATTTTCGAAAATTCAGCGATGAATCGATGGTAGTAACCCGCCAATCCAAGGAATGAACGGATTTTGGAAGCATTCTTCGGTGTAATCCAACTCTTGACGGCTTCAATCTTTGCAGGGTCGACGTGAATTCCTTGACTATTAACGATGTGGCCGAGAAATTGGACTCTTCGAGCCAGAATTCACACTTAGAGAACTTAGCATAAAGGCGATTTCCTTGAAGAAGTTCGAGGACTAAACGGAGATGATGCACGTGTTCGTCTCTCGACTTCGAATAGATAAGGATATCATCGATGAAAACAATGACAAAACGATCTAAGAAAGCCTTACACACACGGTTCATCAAATCCATGATAAATGCGGGTGCATTGGTAAGACCGAAAGGCATGACCACGAATTCGAAGGCCATAGCGAGTACGAAAGGCGGTTTTAGGAATGTCTTCTTCCAACACGCGTAACTGATGATAACCGGAACGAAGATCGATCTTAGAAAAACAAGTAGCACCTTGAAGCTGATCAAATAAGTCGTCGATACGTGGAAGAGGGTAGCGGTTCTTTATCGTGAGTTTGTTAAGTTCACGATAATCAATGCACATTCGGAATGATCCATCCTTCTTTTTCACGAAAAGGACGGGTGCGCCCCATGGCGAAGTGCTCGGGCGTATGAAACCTTTATCAAGAATCTTTTGAAGTTGGCTTGATAGCTCGCGCATTTCTGAGGGTGCGAGATGATTAGGAGCTTTAGCAACTGGAGTAGCTCCGGGAACTAAATCGATATGGAATTCAACATCTCGAGTAGGGGGTAAACCGGGTAAGTCGTCGGGAAAGACTTTAGGAAATTCACAAACAACGGGAACATCTTTATAAGTCTTCTTTTCTTTCTCCAGATTCACGATATGAGCGAGGAAAGCAACACATCGCTTTTGCAAGTATTTGTGTGCTCGAGTACATGACAAAAGCATCAACTTCTTTGAGGGAGTTTCACCGTATACATGCAGTTGATCACCGTTTGAGAGAGGGAAACGAATCATTTTATCGAAGCATACAACTTCAGCATGATTCTCACGAAGAAAATCCATGCCTACTATCATATCGAAGTTGCCTAACTGCATAGGAATGAGATTGATCGAGAAGACATGGTTGTTGAGATCGAGATTACAACCACGTAAGACGGAATCAACGGTAACGGGTTTTCCGGTGGCGACTTCCACATCGAAAGTCTTTGGGAGTTTAGCGCGCTTACAATATAAAACCTTTTCGAATTCTAACGATACAAAACAATTATCGGCACCAGTATCAAATAAACACGAAGCATAAATACCATTAACGAGAAACGTACCATTGACAACATTGTTGTCATTCTGAGCCTAGCGGTGGTTGAGATTGAAGGCTCTGCACGCGCAGCTTGTGGTTGCTGCTGCTGCTGCGGTACTGGCTGCTCTTGCTTGACAGGACGATTTGGACAGACATTGGCGAAATGATTCGGATCACCACAAACATAGCACACACGTGCTTTCGGAGCTTGCTGCTGATTGGTTTGAGGAGGAGCGGGTAAAGCTGGAGCTGCTGGAGCCTGAGGAGTTGGCTGACGAGTACCACTGCGGCAGCTGACTGTAAAGTGGCCGTAGATGTTGCAGTTCGTGCAAAAACGGAAGTTGCCACCAACGGCATGATGATAAGTGCACTTAGGGCACAAAGGGTGAGGTTCGGTATACGTACGCTTTGCTGGAGGTGCGTTCGGAGCGGCTGACTAAAGCGGCTGAGGGTTTGCTGGAGCGGCGAGAGCATAGTTCTTACTCGGGTTTCCTCTCTTGCGTCCCTGACGCTTTCCCTTCGGGTCACTTGGTGGTTTGGTAGCAGCGGTTGGTTCGACGATAGCTTGATTGGCAACTTTTGCATGATTCTTGAAATACCCATCTTGGACTCACTGATCATTGATCTCAGCGGCGAGCATGAACGTTTCCTCGATGATTGTAGTACGAGCAACTTTCACAAAATTTGCGACACACTCGGGTAAACCACGGATGTACTTGTTGATAGCTTTCTCAGTCGTATCAACCTGGCTGGGACAGATGATGCTCAAAATCTTAAATCGAGCAGTAAAACCAGCATTGTCGGGACCATCCTGTTTAATTCCCCAAAACTCATTCTCGAGCTTTTGACGTTCGTGCGAAGGACAAAACTCCTTCAACATCACTTCCTTGAGTTCCTCCCAAGATAGACTGTAGGCTTCATCATTACCGCGCCTATTCCTTTCGGCGGTCCACCAGTCAAGAGCACGGGACTGGAAGACTCCGGTAGCGTTCACTGTGCGGAGGTCATCGGGGCATCCACTTTGCCTAAAGGTGACCTCAATGGCGTCAAACCAATGGAACATTGCTGTCGGTCCATCGTTGCCCGTGAAGGAGAGAGGTGCACAAGCTTTGAAGTTTTTGAAGCTGAACCGTGACTTGGGTTCTCAGCTTTCGAGTCCACGAGTTACTGCTCACAGCATGGATTTCTGAGACGATTTGCGGGATGACTTTTGCCACTTCCTTGGTGACTAGTGAAGCGATGCGCTTGTTGTCGCTGTGGCGTTGAGCTGATCGGCGAGTATGGGATCCGAGTGACGACATCTACACGAAGATTTGGACTAGATGAGATTCGATTATAATAGAGTTATGTCTAGAATATTTATTATAATTATTCATACAAGACACAAAAACACATAAGCACGTATCCACATAAGCACATAATCACGTAAGCATGTAAACACGTAAGCACATAATCACATAGGCACGTAAGCATATATTTTGCACGTATTCACCTTTATTTAACATACTGCGCAACGCCACATGAGATGCGAGATATAAGCGATGTATAATAGCGAGATAAGCGAGGTAATACCGCGTATGAGGCACACGTCCTCATAGGCGTAAGCGAGTTAAGCGATTAATTTGGTTGGTGTATTAATTTAGCATTTTAGATTTCGAGAGCTGTGCGAGTTGTGCATACATTCGATGGAGCGTAAATGCGATAAATCGAGAAACCGATGATATGATAAATCATCAAAGCGAGAAATCGAATAAAGCGAAAATTCTCAAAATTTTAAACACGTAAATAGTAATAAACTCGATGATGCGTAAATCGACGATATAGGCTTAAATCAATTGGGAGTGCCCGGGGTTTTGAGATATTTGACACGCCAAAGTGATTCGACTACCCTTTGCATTCGGACCCACGCTTTGGCCTAATAGATAAACGTTCTCACCGCAAGCGGCTAACGACGTTTACCCTTCCAGTTAATACGAGATCTAAACCATTGGCATAACCGAGACTTTGGTGAGATTGAAAATCGAAGCATGGAATTAGTTATTAAGATGCGGGTTTCACCCCTAACTTAACAACATCATTCCTAGTTAGAAATGGAGATTTTCGTCGAGGTTTGGATGTCACTCATAACTCAACGAAGATATCTCGTGCGAGAGAATGCGCGGAGGGAATGATCTCGTCGAGAGTTCTCGGTTTTCTCACCTATTCTCGACTTGATCATTCGTTTGGTGTGGTGCGAGCGTTTCCAAGCGTGTATTATTGTATTAGCCTTAGGAAAGGCACATTTAAGCATTTATGGCAAGTAGTTTAATTATTTAAGTCATAGATAGGTCAATCGGGTACTTAAACATGCTACTAGGTCGAATCATGGTAATTCTACCTACTATCCTAAAGTTATGGGGCTCTGATACCAATCTGTCACACCCCAACCGATGGCGGAAACATCAGGGTTAGTGGCACTAGGCGACCAGATTGATTTCACGAGATGTTCCATAACAATCATTTAACATATCACAACCTGCTTAATATTCCATACTATTAAACGTAACATTTAAACAATTATTACAAAACGGAGATTTCTCATAAAGTTCAACCGGGTTCGATTCCCCTAGATTTCATACATAAGTTCCAAATCTGAATTACATCAACAAACTAACTAAACAAAACTAAACTACGCTAAGCATGCAACATCCAAGCATCCATAGCTAAAATCCTCAACCTGTTACATACGTTAAAATACAAGTCAATACAATTAAGTAAAGGTGAGCATACGAGTTTGAATAATACTAGCATAGTCGAGAAAAGCGTTTGCGCAACAATCTAATTACATATCATAATACACCAAAACACTTAACATAACATAAGCTCATTTCTCATGCTAACTACCGTGAGAAGGCTTGCGCGTCCATCCTAACTAGACCCCGTCGGGTGTAAGCCACACTATAGTACCATACTAGCTAAGGAAGCAAGTTAACGAAAATAAGTCCTAGTCACATATTTCTAGTATAACGTATTGAGCATACACAATCAGATTATTCGCGTGTGATAAACAATTTGATTTGTGATGTGATTTTTAATATAGGAACGTATGTAACACCCAAAAAGTGTGTTAAAGCCAAAATGGGTCAAGTATACTCATTGTGGGTGCGTTTAGGTAAGAGCTCGGGATCTGAGGAGAGTCGAGAAGAGCGCCGGATCAGCCTGCATACGCGAACGGAAGTGCATCAGTCTCCGAAAAGCTGAAACTGTTAAGTCTTGGTTGGGCAGTAGCCAAGTTCGGGCGAACTTGTATGAATTTGGTGAGTTTATAGCCAAGTTCGGTCGAACTTGATGAGTTTCCTTAGGAAACTTGTCAAGTTCGGGCGAACTTGTAAGAAACCTTACTGGGATGACAAGTTCGGGCGAACTTGCATAGTTTCTTAGGAAACTAGACAAGTTCGAGCGAACTTGTGAGATATTTGGTGAAAAAATGCCCAAGTTCGGTCAAACTTGACCCATTTGGGTGCAAGTTCGGTCAAACTTGACCTGTGGAGCTGGTGATTCTCGAGCGAACTTGATGTTTTTGGGTCCAAAATCTTGCGTTTTCGCGTCGTTTGCTGAGGAAAATCGAGTGTTCATCCCTTCAACCCTGTGCTACTGAGCAAACTTAGGTCGGAGAGGTCTTTTAGAGCTGTTTTAGCCGTTTTACAAAAGCGTGGGCTAATCCAGGCGAACTCGGGGTTCGTTCGGATTAGTCCGGCTTGTGTAAACCAACATAAACGTCCTTGTGCTTCCAGATCTGGGATCTTGAATGATAGATGCTTCATTTCATACCAGAAAATGAACAAAACATCATCAAAAGTCTGTATCTTGTGTAGAAATCAATGGTTTTCAAAGGTTTTTCTCAGATCTATCACTTACAAGCCGAGATCTTGCAGATCTCGTGTTTGGGAAGTCTCTACTATCGCCAAACGAACTCGTATTGTGTTGATCTAAGCTT
The DNA here is from genome assembly GCA_947069175.1 of Scalesia atractyloides. Classification (NCBI taxonomy): domain Eukaryota; kingdom Viridiplantae; phylum Streptophyta; class Magnoliopsida; order Asterales; family Asteraceae; genus Scalesia; species Scalesia atractyloides. The sequence continues at coordinate 47,782,326 of CAMTDV010000010.1, forward strand.
AAAACATAAGTTTTTGAAGAAAAAGATGAAGGTTTTCGTAAAAGAATGAGTTTTGATGAAAACGAAGGCTATGCCTTGTGCCAAAATCGTTGTATACCTTTGCAGATCGTTGATAAACGTTGTTGTAGTGAAATCAGGTTGATTCTTACTTAGAATACGAAGGTTTCGGGTTTTGAGAGCTCTGGGCGAACTTGTAGCAAGTTCAAATGAGATAAAAGAGCTTGGTATTTATAGGACAAGGCAAAAAGAGAGCTGGTGGTAGCCAAGTTCGGTCGAACTTGCATGTTTCCATGCAAGTTCGGGCGAACTTGCTAGGTTTTCAAGTGTGGATGGCTAAGTTCGGCTGAACTTGCATATGTATATGCAAGTTCGAGCGAACTTGAGGTTTAATAAAGAAATATAGTTTGGTCAGCCAAGTTCGGCCGAACTTGGGGTCACCCAAGTTCGAGCGAACTTGACCCAATCTTGGGTTTTCTTCGTTTGTTTCGCGTTAAGTGTTCGTTTGGTTATTCGGTTCGTATTAGTTAGTTATATTAAGCCTTTTAATTGATATAATAGTGCGCTTTACCGATTCGAGAGTGCGAGAGCGATGCGATAGCGAGCGTAATCATAATCACACACACACATAACACATAAATAACATAAAACAATATAATTACTGCGATTTGCGATGCGATGAGATTAGCGATGCGATTTAATAAGCTATTAGATGCGATAATAACGTACAACACCATAAGTAATCAACATAAACTTTATTATAAACCGAATCTCGGGATGACAAAAGAAGTACAACGATAAAAACAAGGAAAAAGATAACAACGAATTTTCGAGTTGTTACAATATTTGACCCCTTTTCGCTTTAACGCACTTTTTGGGTGTAACATATATTTATATTAAAAACACACAACACAAACTAAACCAATTTATCACACGCGAATATCTGTTATACATATTTATACGTGATGCTAGAAACATATATACTAGGACACTTTTTTGTTAACTCCACCTTAGCTAGTATGGCACTATAGATTGCCTGACACCCGACGGGGTCTAGCTAGGAAGGACACATCGCGCTTACCAGCCTTCTCGAGAGCTTAACATGTGAAATTTGTCTTGTTTAGTTTTATGTTATGTGAATCATGTTTATGTATGTGGAAATTCGTGACGCTTTTCTCTACTATGCTATTACATCAAAACCTGTATGCTCGTCAATACATTTTTGTATTGATATTATTTTAACGTATGTTGCAAGTTAAACGCAGGTTATATCGAATCAAGATTAGGACTCTCTAGATACACGCTTAACCAAGTTGTTTACTTTATTTTATTGTTTGAGAAACTTGAATTTATTTCAATTATTGTATGAATATTTGTTTAGTTTTATGGGAAATTGAACCTTGCTAAATATTGTCATATAGTAATTGTTATGGATTCTCTTGAGCAATCTGATTCGCATAGTGCCGCGTCCTGATGATTCCGCCATCGGTTAGGGTGTGACAATTTCCACTGAATTTATAGCAAAAGACACGCAAATTAAGGATAATTAGATATGAAAAATATGTGTAATTCAAGACACGTCACAACACGAACCCAAGAAAAGATATTGACCCTTGAACCCTATAAGGTCTGTCCTCAGACCGGAGAAGGGGATGCTCCTTTAGAACCCTTCATGGTGTAAGAGCTTTGTCCCTTAGAAACTTTTAGGTTCCATGGTGGTCAAAATCATAACAATTTTGAACATTTGTGTAATCTAGACCTCTTAAGGTTTATTGTGACTTCTGATTCAATTTTCAAGTAAACCTGGATTACCAAAAATAGGTTGATGACACTAAAATCACCAACATTATACAAATGAATGTGCTTCTAAAACTATTAAATTAAAATGGTTTTTGTTAGTAAAATTAAACAAGTATACCTACTTGTACAAACCTAAAAGGTAAGCATATAAATCTAAAGAAGCCAAGGGTGATGTGTCAAAATTCATGGATAAGAAATTAAAGAACTCTTTTTATTATCACAAAAAATACTCACAACAACGATTACAAAGTTGAAGAGAACGGATTTACACTCTTCCTCACACACAGATCATCAATACACCAACCTGTTTACCCTCTGACACGATATAAAAGACACTCAAACGATCTAAACAAAATGATCAAGAACGCCCTAAATCCGAGTTTCATTATGAAACCCTTGAGAGAGAAACAACGAAGAGAGAGGGAAAAATCTACAATTCTTCAAATCACTGGACGTTCACTTATATATGCCATGAGCCACAAACCCTAGACACATTCCTCTAATGATACTTAAAGCCCAAGTCCATCGGCTGCTGATGTTTATTACAATCAGCCCAACAGCAACACAGAAGCCCACTAACTCACAAGCTATCCCAACAAGCCCAGCTCAGTTCCAGGTCTCTTAATCTCAGGCCCAACATACATACAAAACACAAAGTATTAAAAAATGGTAAAAAATAACAATATTATATAACACATGTTTGATATTGAATTGGAAATATTCATATATTTCAACATCCCCTCAATTCAATAGGCAAACATAGTAAACAAACAAAAAGTAAAACTGAGAATCACTGCATCTTCCAAGATGTAATACAAAATCACACAGCTAACCTATTAGATCATCAACATGATGGTCTATATTCACTAACACTCAATCTAATAGGTAAACGAAAGATCAACATTCAAACCCTAGAATGAATTAGAAGAAAAACTGTGACAAACCTAGAGGTTTAGGGGGCGTTTGGTTCACGGAATGTTTTGGAATTGGAATTGGAATTTGTAAGGAATTAGAATTTGAAGGAATTGGATTTGGAATTCAAACATTCTAATTGGAATTGGAAATTGTTGGAATTGGAATCTAAATTCCATTTTTGTTGTGTTTGGTTGTCAAATGAATTGGAATCCATCACCTCGACACCCACAACCCCCAATTCGGGTCGAAACGGTCCGGGTGGTTACAGTACGGGTCGAAATCATTCGCGCCGAAACAGAACAGGTCCAAACGGTTCAGGTAGAAACACTTCGCGTCGAAACGGTACGGTCGAAAAGGTTCGCGTAGAAACGGTGCGATCGAAAAGGTTCGCGTCGAAACGGTACGGTCGAAACGGTACGCATCGAAACGGTTCGCGTCGAAACGATGCGCGTCGAAACAATACGCGTCCAAACGGTACGTGTCCAAACGGTGCGCGTCGAAACGGTGCGCTACGAAAAACGGTGCGCGTCGAAACGGTGTGCGTCGAAATGGTGTGATAGTTCGCGTCGAAAGGGTGTGCGCGTCGAAAAATGGTTTTTTTGAAACGGTGTGCGTCGAAACGGTGCGACAGTTCGTGTCGAAAAACAGTGCGCGTCGAAAAACGGTGCGCGTCGAAAAACGGTGCGCGTCGAAAAACGGTGCGCGTCGAAACGGTGCGCGTTGAAAAACGGTGCGCTTCGAAACGGTACGCGTCGAAACGGCGCGGGTCGGGTTAAAACGATCGAAGATTCCAATGAATTCATTTAATTCCTTCACATATAGGAAGGATTTTGAATTCCTTTAGTTAAAGGAATTTGTAGGAATTCAAGCTTAATTCCAATTCCATTGTCAACCAAACACATAAAATTTGGAATTGAGATTCTAATTCCATCAAATTCTGTGAACTAAACATCTTAAGAGATGGAATTCAGATTCCAATTCTCTTAAATTCTATTGAATTCATGCGTACCAAACGCCCCCTTAGTATATAAACAATTAATGAATCAAAAGAGGCAAGGGTTATGACCGTTTAAATAGGACAGTTAGAAGAAATCATGATCTAAAACGCTTATAAGATTATTATTCCTGACATTTCAGTATTAGTAGGATAGTAACTCAAAATAAGTATTCGTGTAAAATCCATTTTACGAATAATAATTGTTGTATCACAGAGATCCTAATTTATGGGTATAAAGAAACATTGAACACAACCTTAACAATAATATAAAATTGTTAAATCAATGATCTCAACTCAAGAGGTTAGAGATAATTTTTAATTGCCAACTACATAAAAGTACGACTATCCGGGGTAGGCAAAAGGCGACTCCATACGTCCGCAACCTCAGATAGCGCTGGATAGCCCAAGCCAAGCCCATCATCACCGGTTCCGGGGAAAACCCGTCGCCAAAAGACCCACTGCGGTAAAACCCGGTTAAAATCGGATTCGAACTTTTGGCCTAAAATCCAAATATTCACTTTCCTCTAATGTCAATTGGCTATGAAAGAAAGAATACATGTAACTCCAATATTTTCTCTAATCTATGATTAATGGTTAAATGCACCTTGTCAATCATCCATGGAAAGTTAGCAATTTTAAAAAAAAGGTTGAGACATTCCCATCATGAGTTGATTATGACCACCGTATATATAAGAGTTTTGGTTTACTCTACTCCGTAATATGGAGATCGAATTTGATTATTACGTGGCTTATGGTATCCGACACATTTGGAAGATCTTAGCAGTGATAGTGTATTTTTCGTTATGAAACAATTTCACCAAAATATATACATTGAAACTCTTACACGGAGTCTGTTACACTTAATCTATAACATTGTTACTGTTACACTGTTATAACTATATTGAATATTGAATGTGACAATGTGTTATAATGATATTGTGATATGACCCGCCACCTTAACCCGGCCCATAAAGATCCGTTAGAAGATTGCAAGCTTTATTTCCAACTGCAAGCTTCCCTTATTTCCTGCATGTATATAGAAGCATTTAGCTTACCCACATTCACATTTTCTAGCAACTTGCATTAGTTCTAATTATCAGGATTGCGTGACTTTTCCTTCTTTAAATTGGAAATGAAAGAAAATTTGCATCAAAATTTATTTACTTCACGTTAAATTTACGGTTATGTTCTTAGTTGATTTGGAGATTGTCGATCTCGAATCTAGTTCTATCATACTGCTACACAAAACAATATAATACTAATATTATTACTAGTATTTGAAGTCTTTAATAATGTAATGTAATAATAATAAATATGTTATAAAGTGGTTATAACAATTGTATTAATTAATCAAAAACTATATATAATACTAATTATTTGAAGTCCAAAACGAAGGCTGGTCTTTCTTGTTGCTGTGAAGAAATAAAATAAAAATTGAAGTCTTTAAATAATATTATTGTAATGATTATAATAATTAACAAAACAAAATTTGACCCATTTAAGACCAGTCTTCCAATAATCATTCTCCATCCCATAAACAATGAACTCCAACGACTTCTGCAAAACCATACCAAACCTCGTATCATCATTCATCGACACCTTCATAGACTTCACCGTCGCCGGAATATTCTTACCGGACTCACCATCTCCACCCTTTTCTCAAACCACCTACCCTCCCCCTGATCGTCTGATTGCCGTCGGTGATCTCCACGGTGACCGGTGGTCCGGCGGGTCCTCCACTCTGGTTCAAGTTGGCGATGTTCTGGACAAAGGTGGTGAAGAACTTAAAATCCTTTATTTCCTGGAGAAACTTAAACGACAAGCGGTTAAGGATGGCGGGAATGTTATTACTATGAATGGGAATCATGAAATAATGAATGTTGATCGGTGTTTGCACAGTACGGCTCCTTCTGGGCTTCAAGAATTTCAAAATTGGGCTTATTGGTATACCACAGGTAACAAGTGTTAATAGGCCAAAACCTGTTTATTATTCGGTTTTTATGTGTTTGGTTTAGTTATGGCTTGGTTTAAATGTGGATTTGAAATGTTTGGGCCGAAAAATTAGCTTAAAATTAAGAATTTCGGCCTACTTTTTTTTTTACTTTTTTTTGATACACTTATTAATGAACTTGGTCCATAAATCCAGTAACAAGCATCGAATTGGTTCAAAATTCTTGGATTTGAAATCGATTCTATATCGAATCCACATTCGGTTAGGAAAAGGACTAGAACCCCAAGTCGAATTTCGGGTTTTCGAGTCTTTTTCGTATAATGAACACCCTTAATTCAAACAAGAGTCTTTTTTGAATAAATCAGTGCGGTTCGGTTTTGGAGTTATACATAACCAAAGGTCCAAAACCGAACCGTACTTTTCAGTTTCAGAAAAAACAAGATCCAGCCATCGGTTATCGGTTCAGGCTGGTTATTTCGGTTCCCTTATATCGGTTATTTCAGCTTCACTTTAGTTAATCAGCTTTTTGCTCATCCGTAGGTAACAATATGAAACGATTATGTCATGGTTTACCGAAGCCTAAAGATATATACGATGGAATTCCTTCGAATTTCCCGGGAGTCAAACAAGAATACTGGAGTGGAATAAGAGCTAGACTTGCTGCATTGAGACCTAAAGGTCCAATTGCAGCTAGATTCTTATCTAAGAACTTAACAGTCCTTGTAGGCGGTGAATCCGTGTTTGTTCATGGTGGGATTTTACCAGAACAAGTTGATTATGGTTTAGAACAGATTAACAATGATGTTAGAGATTGGATTACCGGGTTAAAAGATAACTTATCTTCGGATCTTCGTAACACATTAGACACTATTGTTTGGATGAGGAAATTTTCAAAGATATCAGTTGAGGATCGTGATTGTAGTAGGTTGGAACATGCTTGCAACGATTCCAGGCGTGAGACGGATGATCATGGGGCATACTATTCAAACTAGTTGCATAAACACGGTTTGTGTTGGTAAAGCCGTGCGGATTGATGTGGGGATGTCGAAAGGCTGCATTAACGGGCTGCCTGAGGTTCTAGAGATTTGTGGGAATTCCCATTTGAAGATCTTGACATCAAAGCCAGTTTATGATGTGATTCAGGAGCAGCATCAACCGGTGGAAATGCAAGTTACAGCTTAATTTTTTTATTCTTTTTGAAGACGACTTAATTTAATAATTCTTTTTGCTGGTATTACTGAGTTACTGTGTTGGATTTGTAATCAAGATGAACACATGTATTATAATGATTGTAATTTTAGCAAGCATATTTAATAAAGTTATGATCTTTATACCCAATTTTTTGCAGATGATATAAAATGCACCACAATAAAGGGTACATTTATGCATGGTATTTTCATATAATATGAATTGTTTAGAACAGTTTTTGTCTAGAATCTGAGTTTGACCTGATTGTGTTGTTTTACACAATTGAACATAAAATCAGATAAAACAGATCAAACTTGCAACGGAATATGATTTAAAACTTTGTAACACAATCAAGTGAGATATTAGCTTTCATCAACCAATGTTTTCATTACTCGAAAGATTGAAAAAGATTACAAGTAATTACATGCTTGAATCACTAACTCCCCCTCAGCCCGAGCTCACACAGATTTGATTGTACAAGATAAGTGTGTGTGTGTGTGTGTGAGCTCAATAGAACAGTACATGCACTGTCTATTTATAGTACAAATCCTAACCTCTGAAGCATCTTTGCTGACATCACCAAGACAATAACATCTAACTAACCTAACAACCTCTAACCATTGCTTATGCTATCCTCTAATACATTTACAAAACACTGATGGTTATCCAGATAGGATGCTAACCACTGATGGGCTTATCCACTGATTGAAGCTTTATCAAGTGTTCTTCAAAGGATGATCAGACCTTTGACTTCCAGCAGACTTTTGACTTCAAACAGAGGTTTGGTCTTTACCAGTCTTTATAACCAACAGAGCTTAGCGTTTGAGCAGATGTTAGAGCTATCAGATGTTAGATGCCTTGTCATTGAAGGAAGTTGTGAACAATACATTGTTTATTCTGGACCATTCAGCAGAGACCTGTTTTGGCATTTTATCATCTGTTCTTTTGTAGGAGTCAATCCCAACAAAGCTTTTTCGTGCATGGAGATGCATTGATCAATGTACATCAGCGACGAGAAACCAAGGATGTCGTTTGTGTCAACTTGGTGGATTGACAAGTTTCAAGTTAGTGGGTTGAATCGTTGAACATGAGCACGACCCACGTATTAATTTGTGCCAACCTTAAACCAAACACACTTAAATTTGGGTAACCAAACACAACACGACCCGTTTAACCCATTAATCTAAACGAGTAAAAACATGTTGATAGATTGCAATCAAGTTGTGAACATGTTCTAAATGGGTTGGGAGGTTGATTTGTCTAATTAATTGGTTGACGGATTGAGCCGTTTAACCAAACGGATTAAATAACTCTACCTGAACACAACCCATTCAATTAAACAAGTTAAACAACTCAATATGAGCATGGCCCATTTAATTAAACGGGTTAAACAACTTAACTTGGACACGACCTATATATACACACACATTGACCAAGCTTTATTAGGGTCGTGGGTGCCCCATACGTCACCGATTTTTCGTTCATAGTGTTAGTTTTACCAAAAATTTAGAGATTTTTATTTGTAGTGTAAAATATTGGATTTTTTTAAGAAACCCCAACAATTTCGCTTTTGAGAGTTCGGCCCCCACTAAGGTTTTGTTCAAGCTCCGTCCTTGTATACACATACCATACACACTATTTCTCTTTTGTCATTCTCTCCTCTCCACCTCCACCTCCACCTCCACCTCCACCACCATCGTCGCCACCGCCACAACTACCCCATCTATCTCGGCACTTGTACCTCATATCCCGTTGTTGACCCATCGTACCAAACATCGTTGAATTATTATTATTATTATTATTATTATTATTATTATTATTATTATTATTATTATTATTTATTAAAAGAGAAAAGTGCTCGGATAGTCCCTGTGGTTTGCTCCGATTTCACCTTCAGTCCCTACATTTTCAAAATTACACCTATAGTCCTCAACTTTGGCAAATTCGTTCCGGATGGTCCCTAGCGTAAATTGAGGTTAGTTTTCTCAGTTAAGTTGGTGTGAAATTACCTAAATGCCTTACTATTAAAAATACTAAAAGATTAAAACTTACATGTGGGGCCACCTTCACACATATCCACCTACCCACCCCACCTCTCCCCTTTTCTCTCTTCTTCTTGTCTACAAGTGTCTGCAACTATGATATAACAATTTCACCACCTCCACGCCACCAAAGGCCAAACCATCACTATTATAACATCTCCAACCCGTTACCACCCATATCACCTCCTCTGCCGATAGACCCACCCCACCCCTCCTGTGCATACATATTTAGAGAGAGAGAGAATACCGATTGAGAGAGAAGAACGTTAGGGACTAGGGAGCGAAATAAACAAAGGTTGTCGGAAAGGAACCTGAAAATCGCGTCAGTTTATGGCGATTGTTGCCGGAACGAAAGCTCAACCACCTCCGACGGATCCACCTCTCACCCACCATACTCCGCCAACGATTTTCAGTTGGGTGGTTATGGTGGACCTGGTGGTGGTCCTTTGTTAAACAGAGAAGAAGAGTTTTATTCGTAACTCTCTCTCCTTTTTAACTTGCAAACTGTAATAATTATCGGCTCGATTGTGGTTGTTGATTTAGGGTTGGGTGGTTGATGGTGGTTGTTGATTTAGGAATGGGTAGTTGATGGTGGAGGCGAGTATGGGTATAGAAGGCAGAGCAGTGGTGATAGAAGGGAATGGCGGCGGCGACGGTGGCCATGAGTGATGGTGGCGGTAGTGGAGGTGACGGTGGTGGTTTTTAGTGAGAGAGTTTTGGTCTGGCGGGGTGATGTGGTGACGGTGAGGTGATTGTGGAGGATAATGGTGGTTGTTGATTTAGGGATGGGTGGTTGATGGTGGTGACGGCGGTAGTGGGGAGTGTGATGGCGGCTGTGGAGTGGAAGTGATGGTGGTGCTGGTTTATAGTGAGAGAAAGCAAAAGACAGAGAGAGGATTAGAGAGATATATGTTTTATTTATCTATTATTTTCTAATGAAGGGCAGTTTAGTAATTTTGCAGTCACTTAACTTAGAAAACTAACTCCCATCCATGTCCTGGACTATCCGAGAACGAATTTATCAAAGTTGATGACTATAGCTGTAATTTTAAAAATGTAAGGACTTAAGGTGAAATCGCTGTAAACCACAGGGACTATCCGGGCACTTTTCTCTTATTAAAATGTAAAAAAGAAAACAAAAAAAAGTGTGTAAATATATAAATGTGTGTATATGTATATATTTTATTTAATAATATTTTATTGTTTTTTTATTTAAAGATACAATATAAAATTTAAAAACAAAAGAATAAATGAGAAATTGCCAAAATCGTCCTTGAGTTTTGATAATTTCCAAAATCGTACATAAAAGTTAACGATACATTTTAACGCACTTAGTAATTTAGATAGAAATAACAACAACGATTAAACCTTAGATACAAAAAGTACTCATTGTGAATGAATGTGACAAAAATAACAAACTCAATGATGATTTTTGCTAACTCTAATTTCTATAACTAAAACTAAAAGATTGAAAGTTTGTAAGATAATTATTTAATATAATATAGTAGTAGTATAAATATTTGAAGTCCTTTATAATAATATTTTATTAGGTTATAACCCTGTGTATTACGTGTATTACAAGAGTTGAATAAATGAATTTTATATACTAAATAATAAAATAATATATCTTTAAAAACCTCATTTATTGCACGGGGTGAATAAATGTAATATTGTTTGCCAAATAATAAAAAATAATATGTTTAAAAACCCTCGTGTGTTACACAGCTTGAAGAAAATTATGATTTTATATACTAAATAATAAGAAAATTATATTTAAAAAAACTAATGGATATACTCGGTACGCGATAAATATGGTGATTGCAGAGATGATTATTGAACACAAGATTCAGTGGTCAAACATGTTATTTAAAAAGCAAATAAACAGTAATTTGAGTGATAAAATATAAATTATATTTAAAAAAACGTAATAAATCTAATTTAAAAAAACTAAGACTTTGTTATTATTAGTAAAATCAATGATTTTGTATTTGTAATTTTGTTTGGTATTATTTTATTAAAAAGTGCATATTATACATATAATTATATTATGTCTTAAGTTATTGATGCCATTCAAAATGTTTTTCGATCTTATGTCTAGAATTATATGTACTATGGTAAAAGCTTAAAGTTTATTAGAGATAATTACATCATCGAAAAAAAGAGGAATAAATTTGTATATTACAAATAAAAATTATGTGTTTGTCATATGATATAGAAAATCAAATAAATAATATTATAAATGAGAAGTATACATTAAATTTAAATTAAATAATAATTATCTATAGTTAAGTAGAAGAGATTAAACAAAATAATATTTAGTAGGAGAGTTATCCATAATTAACTAAAAGAGATTAAACTAAATAATAATTATTCCTAAGATATTAAACTAAATAATATTTAGTAGGTGATTATTAATAATTATCCATAAGACTTGGTCTAATATGATGACAAATGTCTATTTAATGGTTTCTTTTATTATATAGTATAGATATAGATATAGATAGATATGGTAAAGTTCATGCGAGAACCACCTTTATTGTGAGAACCGCGAGAACCACCTTCATTGCAAAATAAAATCTAAAAAAACCAAAAAAGCACTCAATTTTTTTTTTTAATAAAAATCGTTATATTTCGTTACAAAAAAAACCCTTTTTTTCGAGTAACAGTTATCCATGCACATGTGCATATGTATCATAACTTCGACAAATTCAGTAATACATTATCACTAGTAGACAATTGCACTTTAATTACAGTACCATCCATAACACACTCAATTTTACATTAAATGCACATGTGCATCATTATGTATAACAGTTATATATCGTGTTTTGGAACAAAAAGTTTGTGATTTTGAATGATGAAGTAGGCTCATATATGTTTTTGGTTAGTTATATCTAGTGGTTGATGGTTCATTATAGTTGTCACTTTATGATATAATATGTTGATTGGATGGTATAAACGGTGTTGATATACATGTAAAAGTGAAAATATTGGTATTGGTATTGTATTATAAATGGTAGGAGGTAATAATATTGTATTATGGATAATAGGAGGTAATGGAAGTGTATTATGGATGGTATGATAGATGAAAGAGAAAGTGTATTCAAAGTGTACCAAAACACCTTATTTCATGTTGATACATATAGATGCACATGTGCATTTCTTATATTGGTAACGTAAAAAGTAGTGTATTACACATTGTAGTGTAAATGAAAGTACAATTGTCTAATGTTTGTAATGTATTACGGAATTTATCAAAGAAATGATGAAAATGCAAATGTGCATGGTAGTGTATTACGGATGGTATGATAGATGAAAGAGAACATGTATTCAAAATAGTGTACCAAAACACCTTATTCATGTTGATATATATAGATACACATGTGCATTGCTAATATTGGTTACGTAAAAAGTAGTGTGTTACACATCGTAGTGTAAATGAAAGTACAATTGTCTAATGTTTGTAATGTATTATGGAATTTGTCAAAGAAATGACGAAAATGCACATGTGCATGGATAGTTGGTACTCAATATTTTTTTTATTTTTTATTGTTGAGTAAATATAACGACTTTTTCAAAAAAAAAAACAAAAAAAAAAATTGGTAATTTTTTTGGATTTTTTTAGGTATTACTGTTTGTGTTCACACTGGTTCTCGCAGTTCTCGCAATAAAGGGTGGTTCCTAACGGATCATTCTCCTAGATAGATATAGATATAAATTATCTTTAAAGTAGCTTATAGTAAAAAAAATTAATAAAAGACTACCATTATTATTAGAAGTCGTTAAATAATGTTATATTATTCTTGGAAAAGTTTTAAAAAAAAGTCGTTAAATAATGTTATATTATTCTTGTAAAAGTTAAAAAAAAAAAGACCCATTTAAGATCATCCTTACAATCATGCTCCATCCCCGAAAACAAACAATGAACTCCAACGACATCTGCAAAAACACACCAAACCTCGTATCATCATTCATCGACACCTTCATTGACTTCACCGTCGCCGGAATCTTCTTACCGGACCCACCATCTCCGCCCTTTTCTCAAACCACCTACCCTCCCCCTGACCGTCTGATCGCCATCGGTGATCTCCACGGCGACCTCTCCAAAACCCAACAAGCCCTCCGTCTCGCCGGCCTCATCGACGCCGGCAACCGGTGGTCCGGCGGCGGCGCCACTCTGGTTCAAGTCGGAGATGTCCTTGACCGCGGCGGTCAAGAACTTAAAATCCTTTACTTCCTGGAGAAACTTAAACGACAAGCGGTTAAAGATGGTGGGAAGGTTATTACCATGTATGGGAATCATGAAATATTAAATGTTGATCGGAATTTCTATAGTACGGATCCGTCTGGGCTTGAAGAGTTTAGAAATTGGGCTTATTGGTATACTACAGGTAACACTTGGGTGTTAATGGGTCGTGTTTAGCTCAAACCAAAGCAAAACACAAAATTTTTTTTAAGTACTTACTTTTCGATATAAATAATTACATCGAGATAGAGGTTAAATGGTCAACAAGCTGCGCCGCTACCCGTTTCTAAATAGAAAAACAAAGTCTTTTAAAAACTACATTCATTTATCTCGGGTCATAACATTACTTTTTTTAGTATGGGTTCGGTTAGGGTCGGTTTTCTGGTATTCATATGGGGTTGAATTGTTTGTGTAAAACAATAGCCGCAAGTAATGATAATAAATTTGGGCTGGCAGTGTTTGATGTTTAAATGGGACTTGAAAAACTCAAAATTTGATTCAATCAAATTCGAATTCGCCTTTTGAGTTATTCGAGTCGAATTTGTGAATTTTGATTCGAAATATGAATTTGAATTATATATGTAGTTTTAATTTTTTTAATAATATGAGCTTTCTAAATTGAAATATATCTTTTTTTTTTATAATTTGAATTAACTCGGATTCGAACTTATTCGAATTTAGAGCTGGTTTTTTCGAATCCTATTCGAATTCAACTTTAAATTTCTAAAATCCAAGTAACTCGAGCAATTATAAATTCAATTCGTTAGAAATTTTTGGCGCAAAACGAATTTGGCCAATAAATCACTAAATCCAAGAACAAGCACTCAAAAATAGATTCGTTGCTGTTCAGTTTTGGTACGGCCATAACCAAAACTGAACCGCCTTTTCGTTAAATAAACCGAACTATCAGTTATTAGTTTGAGTGGGTTATTTTGGTTCGTTTTGGTTAATTATTATTTATTTGTTTTGGCTCACGATAGGTAACAATATGAAACGATTATGTGATGGATTAACGAGCCCTAAAGATTTATACGATGGAATTCCTTCGCATTTCCCGGGAATTAAACAAGAATATTGGAGTGGATTCAGAGCTAGAATTGCTGCATTGAGACCAAAAGGTCCCATCGCTACAAGATTCTTGTCTAAGAACTTAACTGTCGTTGTAGTTGGTGAATCTGTGTTTGCTCATGGTGGGCTTTTACCCGAGCATGTTGATTATGGTTTAGAACAGATTAACAACGACGTTAGAGATTGGATCACAGGGTTAAAAGATAGCATATCTTCGGATTTAGTTAGAGCAAGAAACTCAATTGTTTGGCTGAGGAGATTTTCAAGGAAATCTGTTGAAGAGTGTGATTGCAGTATGCTGGAACATGCGCTTGCAACGATTCCAGGCGCAAGAAGGATGATCATGGGGCATACTATTCAAACTAGTGGCATAAACACGGTTTGTGATGGTAAAGGCGTACGGATTGATGTGGGGATGTCGAAAGGCTGCATTAACGGGCTGCCTGAGGTTCTAGAGATTAGTGGGGATTCCCATTTAAAGATCTTGACATCAAAGCGGTTTATGATTCGGATCGACAAGATTTGGTGATTCGGGAGCTGCATGGACCACTGGAAATGCAAGTTAAGGCTTAATTTAATAATAATATAATAATAATTATATTTTCTTTTTGCTGGTATTACTGTTGAATTTGTAATCAAGATGAACACATGTATTATAAAGATTGTAACTTAAGTAAGAATATTTAATAAAGTTATGATCTTTATGCCCAAATTTTGCAGAATGATGTAAAATGTAACACAATAAAGGATAAATATTTGCATGTTATTTTCATATAATATGAATGGTTTAAAATATTTCCTTTTGTTTTAAACCTGTTTCACGCCTGGAGATGGATTGATCAGTTTACTTCCACGACAAGAAACTAGAGGTGCCATTCGTGTCTGGCTGGTGGATTGACGGGTTTCAAGTTGGTGAGTTGAATCATTGAACCCGAGCGCAACCCATTAATTACTTCGTCTCAAAGGCATCACCTTAACCCAAAACGCATTTTGTTTAACCCATTTATCTAAATTGTCAAACATGTTGATGGGTTGCAACTTGCAATCAAGTTGTAAACATGTTTTAAACGGGTTGGCGGGTTGACCTGTTTAATTAACGGGTTGACGGATCAACCTATATATCCAAACCGATTAAACTACTCTACCTAAATACAACCCGTTTAACTAAACAGGTAAAACAACTCAACATCAACATGACCTTTTAATCAAACGGATTAAACAACTTAACATGGGCACGACGTCACGACCTATTTATGGTTATTAAACGCGTTGGAAATCAGAATTCAAAACCTGATTATTTTCGGACCAACAACAAGGTATTGAGACTTAAAACACACTAAGAATTTCTTATCTTTCATTCCTTCAATGAAAAACAATACAATCTTGAGCACTGCATATATATCATATCTTCCTTGAAAGCAATATAAGCTGCAAGTAAATGAATATTGCAAATTCACAAACCAAAAGCAACTACTAAACAGGAAACAAAGGACCATAAGCAATATGACAATATAATGAACCTATTGCTGATCACTTCTTGAATCTTCAAACTCATCCTCTTCTTCTGCCAAAACCATTCTACTTAAAGTACTTGGACCGAGCCTTCTCCTTCTCTTGGCATTTCTTTTCCTTATAACTTCCATTTCGTTTCGCCTTCTTTCTTGCATCATCGCTTCCTCTTCGATCACAAATCTCCTCATCAAAACATCATCCGTTAACGACTTCCCTCTAAATATCCTCCTACCTCCTCCTGTGCTCAATCTTGGAGGCGGGAGATCTTGAATATAAGTTGGAAATGGTTTTGATCGCGGGTATGTGTTGCTTCTTCTAGGGGGCACCTCCGCTTGGAAAACCTCGGTGTAAGAAGATATAGGGACACATAGGCAAACACGGGTGAATGAAGTGGCAACCTTTAAAGAAGTCGACTTTCTAAGCTTTTCTCTATTCGGGGTGTTGTTTCTTGTAGTGGTATACTTAGTGGATGTAGAAAGATTTTTCTTTAAGATCGGGTTTGGTGTAGGAATCTCGGGAGATTTTGGATTGGTCGTTTTCCATAGACTCGCAACCTCCATTGCTCTTTGATACCAAGGCTTCCTGTTACGACGTTTTGAGGATAACGATGAGAACATAGTTTTAAATGAGTACTTATGAAAATTTTAACTTGTTTACTTGTCAATGGGTCGATTTCGTTTGTTTTTATAGGATAATTGCGTGTAACAAAAACGTACTTTCACATGTACCGCGTACCTTAGTGTACATCCTAAATCATTGTACTTGTAAAATGTATTTTACCCTTTTGAGAGGAAAAACAGGTTGAGATTACAAAAGTGGAACACATTTTACATGTAGCATTATTAGGATGGAACACATTTACAAGAATCTTGCATTACACTCAACACTTGGTAAAAGTAAATTAATCTCTAAAATGTCACATAAAAAACACCTAAAAAGAGAACGCTTAGGCATAAAAGTTGTATGGTAATACGACTGATGCATTAACTAATTATCGTTTTTTATGAAAAAAAGGTTATTAAATCAACAACTTACACTGCCCAGAAACTAATATACACATGTTGATCCGTTACCTAGCCCATCCGGCCCGCTCATCTTACCACCTAGGATAAATGATAATAGTAATAACAATTGTTTGATTGCTTATACTTTAAATTTGGAATAACAAGTGTGTCAAAAGTTGTCTACAAAGCATAATTCTTCAGAAAAGAAAAGAAAAGCAATACAAGCCCAAATGGGACCAGGTGCTGGACAAAAGCATGATGCTGACCACACCCTTTGATTCAAGTATGCCCAAAATTTAAAAACTGTCAAATCATGAAAAAACTTTGAATAATCTTCAAAATTCAAAAAGAAATTATTTTGCTAGAATCAAGTGATGATTCTAGTAACTTAAAACAACCTTAAAACATGTTGTATGCCACAAGATAAGCTTGATCACTTGTAGTTGTAACACACTAGGTAAAACGCAGCTTGCGTTGGAGGCTTGTCATGTCCTAAGGGGTTAAAGACAGAAACCGGTGAATTATCTTATCTTTCCGGTTTCCGCCAAGAATCACATATAACATGTGTTCCAAGAATTGAAACAAGATGATGGTGATGATGATGAAACATACCTAGAGTTGTTCTTGGGATCCTGCATGAACAGATGAGCAATGATGTGCATGAAAGTGATGGATATGGTGGTGAAGAATGAGAGTAAATATGAAGGGAGTTCATGTACATTACAAATGATGAGGCTTTTTGGTACCTAAAATGATGAATATAGGCTGTCAAATAGACTCTTTTCTTTATTGATAGTTCATACCCCTCACCCCTTTTGCTTTGCCAGTGGCAGGCATGATTCCTACACTGTGTGTGAGAGTTCAAAATTCAAAGGCAAAGTTGGGTTTCTTGCTTTTTTGTGAAATTACCAACTTGCCCCTCATAAACTATCTTCTTTTTTTTTTTCCTTTTTTGACTATGGATCATATTCTATCACATTTTTAGATCTACATGTTGATATTGATGAATGCTCACAAAATCACTTTTAGATCACACACCATGTAATAATCTTGAGTTCCCACTTTTGTATAATGATGTTCTTGCTTGTCACTTTAATAAACATAACATAATGGTGGATCAACATGCATTAACAAGGATCTAATCATGTCTTTTTTTTTTCTTTTTTCTAGTTATACTTTTTACTAGGTAGCAAATAAAATCACGATTCACACTTAAACTTTAAATATTAGATGTTTGTTTCTTGAAAACGCATAATATTTTTCTCTTGTATTGTTTTATGTTCAGTTTCTTATTAAAATCTTGAATATTTGTATTTAATTCTTACATAACTATAACGTACGCTCTTTTTCCTAATTATACTTCTTACTTGGTGAAAAAAAAGATGTCTATTTCTTAGAAACACAATACTTTTCTCTTGTGTTGTTCTATGTTCGGTTTCTTATTAATATTCAGAGTATTTGATGATAAAGTCACGAACCTGTCCTGAATTCACACGTATGTCCGTGTACTTAACTGTTACATAACTATAATGTACTTTCTTATCCTTAATTATACTTCGTACTCGATGGAAAAAGATATATAACATACTTTCTTTTTCCTAATTATACTTCTTAATCGATGGAGGATGGAAAAAGATATATAACGTACTTTCTTTTTCCTAATTATACTTCTTAATCGATGGGGAAAAGATAAGACGATTCAAACTCAAACTTCAAATATTAAATGTTTATTTCTTAAAAAGCATGATGCTTCGCTTTCTGCTATTTTATAATTAATATTATGTGTATATGTCAAAAAAAATTCACATAAACCTTTACCGAATTCACATATGAATTTGGTACTTTAATCCTGCGTGATTATATCATTTTTTTTTTCATTTTCTAATTGTACTTTTTAATCGGTAGCAAATAAAACGACCATTCATAATATTAATGATAACTATCGATAAAATCATTATGAAATTTTACTAGAACTCACACGTAAATCCTTCTACGTTATTCTTGCTTTATAATATCGCTTAACTTTTTATAACTTAGCTATAAAGTCAATGCACTTTATTATCAATATTAAGTTCCCTTTACGTGACTGAATTTATGACCATTTTATCATTTTAACAAAATCATTTTTTACTTATATGACTAACTCATAAATTACATAGCTAAAAGATGGTATTTTTTATTTTGAAAATATAAAGTTTTTTTAATATATTATCCCTAAATTTAACAAAAATATTTATATACAATAGACTAGTATAAGATATTTGTATTGAGGGGAACATAATGATTAGAGTTACCTTCTTTACATAAAATAACTTAAATCAAGAGTTGTAAGTGGCTAAAAAGTTTGTTTGGCACCCAAATGAAGGCCAATCCTCATATATATATATATATATATATATATATATATATATATTATAACCACCTACTACAAATCTTGAAGCCCACCAATAACCATAGTTGATGAAACATTTCCGTACAGTTAAACAGGACCACACTAACTGGTCCTAATTCACAAGAATTGAAGTGTGTAGATTAAAAGTGTGACAAAAAAACCAAAAAGAGGTTGTTGATATCATTTCAAATATGTGGTTCTAAACATGGACATGCAATTAATCATATACAACCATGTGACCCAGTAAGCCGAATGATCTATATAGGGCCGGTTAAGCCTGAAACCGGCCGAAGGTGAGTTGGGTAAACAAACCCGAATCTTGCATAACAGGGGTGAAAATCATGAATCTTGACTCATTCTTCAAGAAATTGCTTATTTGGGGGAAAAAAATAATTTGCATACGTGTTCATTTGGCTCAACTCAACTTAGATAACAGGCCAATTTAGGTCTACTCAAAATGTTACGTGTCAACTTACAGGTCCAAATGGGTTCACGCCACCCACGACCATTGTTTATCTCCATCGCTGCATAAAAACAAGCGCGTTAACCTATTCTGATATTTTTTTCCTAAACTGACGCATTTCAACCTGAGTCCATTACGGTTAGAATCCATTTTCACCTTACCAAATTGATAACTTTTTAAAAACTACCCATTTTGACTAGAACGTTGTTCATAACCTGTTTTTACCTGTCACCCAACCCGACCTGACCTGTGGGCTTTGTCAGGCTTAACGCATAAAAATGCATCTCAAGCGGGGCAACTACACATCAAAAGGAATCTCAAGACAATGAGTGAATCATTTATAAAGATAATCTATTGCAAATCTTTATTATCCTCAAGCAAAAAGGGGATAGTACTTGCATGATTGATCAGAGTAAAAGAAACGAAGCAGCAAATCGGTTCCAAACACATGGAAAAAGGTTCGTCAGTCATTATTGGGCTTCAGATCTTCATGTCTGTGGTCCATGTTCCTTGAACACTGGGGTGTTTGGTAACATGTCTAGTCTTCAGCTTCACCACCTTTCTTCCGAGTGAATTTCTAAGCCTCGTTGCACAAAGCAGTACGTCTTCTGGAGTCATGTTCATCACAGATACGACCCGTTCGTTTTTATTCTCTGCATTATAGCAAGACGTTTTAAGTAATTAGTGAGAGGATGAAAAACAAAAGAAAAGGTGCTAAAAGAGAATGTTAGCTTACTATATAATCCTTTCAAATACGGATGTTGACCGCGGTTAAGCTCAGTAACCACCTCTAACTGAGGGTTGGCTTCCTTAAATGACGGTAATTCAGATTCCATAAATGCCCTACACATTGAATAGACAGCCGTTAGGCTGTAAACGTGTGCGCAATACTCGACTAGATAACTTTTGGCTCTTACTAAACCGTGCGGTTATATATTTACATAAATTTGGGATGTTGAAGATTATGTATCCAATGAAAGCATGGTTTATAAGGGTACACTATTTTGACAATCATAGAAAGAAATTAGACTACAAAATAATCCACGGTACCATATTTAAGGATATACACACACACACACACACACATATATATATAACATACCTGATACCCCTACTACTTCCACCCCAGTTACAGTAGCTGACTACCAGCTTCTGAAGCTGCCAAACACCTCGTTGTGACATCTGCCAAAGATCAAGAATCAGACTGCTGAATTATATTGATATTTTTCTGGTACTTTTAAGATATATTATACAGCTTTAGCAAGGATTATTAGGAGGTATATAACAAGAGAATAAAAAACAATGGCGGTATGTGTGGTTGCCTCAAAAGGAGTATTGATATCCAGTTAAACAATTGAGGCTTTGCAGGTTTCTTTAAAATGAAGATGCGAGAAAATGGGCATTTGTAATACACAATTAAACAGATGGGTAATTGAACAGAATGAAGTCTTTTTCTAGAATGGGTCATGGGTCAAACAGGTTAAACCGCTGACTCTTTTATTAAAATAATACTATTCTGAGGTTCAAAAATAACTCACAATCTCACATATGAAACACCTTATAAAAAAACTCATTCATTGCATACAAAAAAAAGATCAATTTAAATTAAAGAACAACTCTGGACACAACCATTTGACTAAAATAAGCAATTAGAGAAGAAAGACGAAGATAAGAAAGAACGATTATTTATGATGAAAACCAGTGAATTAGTAAATCAAATGGCTTTACACTAATGGCTAGATAGAGTGAACTGATGTAGTTAGCTCCAAATCTGGGGAAACAATAATGTGTTCATTAATTTGCACCTTAGTATATAAATGCTTGATGTATGTACTATGTAGATATGAGCCAAGATACAACAAAGTGTAGCCAATCTTGTAGATCAAAATACATACCAATGAAGCATTTCAAATCTCATTTTTAACTTAATAACAACCAGTTAGAAGCTAGGAATAAACTAAATATGAAAGCGAATATCATCTCCCCGTTCATGAAAATCTATACACCCTCTCGCTAGGTAGTCACTGGCCCGGGTCAAAGGCGATTCAGGCGTGCGCCTCGATGCTCAAGAGAGCCCAGGACCCAAGGCCTAGTTCACTCCAAGAGACCATAGATGTCAATAGCGACTATAGCAACAGTTGGTGTTTTTTTATGTAAATAGCAATTAGATATAGCTATAAAATAGCTGGATTTATAGGTTTTTGTTAAATATACATGTAAAATAGCATATATACAAGGGTATTTTGATGTAATATACATATAAAAACTTTTCAAAATTCTTTTTCTAGTGTATCACTATTTATAAAATAGCGGTCGCCATTTGTCGCTATTCGCTATGTAGCCTACAGGTCCCTTGTCGCTATTCGCTATGTAGCCTACATATCCCTTGTCGCTATTCGCTATTAACAACTATGCAAGAGACAAAGGTGATAGCCATACCTTAAGTCACGTTTTCATCCAATATTTTTAAGTTACAATTTTGTGTTTTCTTTTTATTTGCATGAGTCCATGTTTAGTGCAGTTTATTAATTTTTCAACATGTGCTTTTTTAGTTTTTATTTAGATTAGTGGAGTTAGTGGGTAGTTATTAGTTTTTAAGAATTCCTTTATGTAATTCACTTCAGTTGACGAATGGAAGTTAGTGAGTTTTTGAGTAAAGAATTTCTTTTGGTTAATTTTCTCTCAATGGATTTTGAGGTGAATTAATTGTTCCATTGCTAGCACAAATTTGGCATATTTGTGTGGTGTTGTTTGGAATCTAATCACAAGTTTAGGTGGTGATTTCTGTATCCTAAACTCGTATTAGAGTGCCCTACGGATTGATCGAGTGGCGTATCTGTATCTCGAGTGACCCGTAGCCTATCTGTTTCTTTAGAATTTTAAATTTTATAGCCGTTACCGAACCGATTGCTATCAAAAGGGATAGCCTTTAATTTACAATGTCAAAGCCCCCATGGCTAACAAAATGTAAATCAAACCAAAGAAACAAACACACTCATGTTCATGTGTAAAGTATAAATATCCGCAGGTGTTTAAAACTACAGCACCAGTGCATTTAATCTACCTCAATGGCTATCAAATCTACAGTTTCTATATGAAAACTTTCAACATACATTCTACTTCAAAGAAAGCATAAAAAGATTTGTGCTACTAGTATGTTATCTTCACTGGGGCATTTTGTCGAACAGTTGGTGTTCCATTTCAACATCATCAAACTTACAATGCCAAAAGCGGATAAAACATACAGAAATCCTAAAACAAACAAGAATTAAATAGACATTTAAACATAACCCTAAATTAGCAGGATAATTAGTAATAGTTTACACGAAAAAGCAAATTTAAATGGATAGTACAAACCCTAACAAAGTCGGTATCAAACCCTTATAAATCGAAGCATCGAATGCAACAAACCCTTATAAATCGAAGCAGATTATAATTGCAAAGCAACAAACTTGTGAACAATTGAATGTTGGAAACGATAAAATTTTGGAAATTGAAGCAATATAGTAAGTACGCTTTAAACCCTAGAAGATTAAAACTAAACAAAACCCTAATATCAAAATCTGAAGCTTAGGGATATAGAATTCTTACTTGTGGATTCGACGATGTGGAACGTACTAGAACTGAACAAGTCGGCTGCTACAGGAGAAGCAAGGTGTGGCAATTTAGTAAATACGCTCCTTCTGTCACGTTTGAGAAAGGGAGGAGTTAATCAAACCATGTTGCTGAGGGTTTTTTTTAGTAAGCTAAACATGTGGCTTTAGACCCCGTTGACACCCTTACCCTTTAAAACCAATAATCCTGTTATCCTAATCCTGGACGAATCTCAATTGCCGTAATCTTACTCTTTGCTGTTAAATGACTTACCAGGTCTGTTAGTGATCATGCAAAATGACAATTTTACCCTTTTTATTACCCCATGTTCTTTGTAACAAGAAAACATCTTACCTCATGCACAACTCTTAACCATTCCCGCTTAATCTATTTGACCTTGGATGGTCAACACCTTAAATTGGTTAACCCAGGCAAAGTCAAAGCCTGCAACTATAAGCAAAATCAAACTGTAATTAACCTATAATGGCCAACTGTGATCAATAACTGTTATGAATTCCTAATCCAAATTCCAAAACTGTGATTAATGTTGTGATCATCAAGAGAATGCACAAATCAAACTTAAATGCACATCATATAATCAAATCCTAATCCTAATTCCAAAATTGTAATA
Organism: Scalesia atractyloides; assembly: GCA_947069175.1. Lineage (NCBI taxonomy): Eukaryota > Viridiplantae > Streptophyta > Magnoliopsida > Asterales > Asteraceae > Scalesia > Scalesia atractyloides. Next base: position 47,806,126 of record CAMTDV010000010.1, read on the forward strand.
CAATTTTGTGGTCAAACTCAAATGCACAAATGCACATCATAATCAACCTATTCCTAATCCATTGGTGAAGGTGCTGATCTTCATTATTTCGGGGACTCCTTTTATGTTCATGCTTTCCTTGATGAATCTTTCCATGTATTGGTCCACCTGCCCATTGTCTCTTTGTCGGATATGCATGATCTCGTTCGGGTTCTTGACCACTTTCTTCTGCTGGTTGAAGTTCTTGAGGAACTTTTCACATAACTCTTCATAACTGTCTATACTTCCTGTCGGAAGGCTGTCAAACCAAAGACGAGCTCCTTCGGTCAGTGTTTGCACAAACATGTGACACCAGGTAGGAATGGACCACCGACCGACCTCGCCAGCACCCCTGAAGGCGTGGAGATGGTCCTCGAGGTCCTTGGTTCCATCATATCTATACAGGTTACTGGGTGGTTTGAGTTTTGGAGGCAATGGTGCATCTGCTATTCATCTTATGAACTTAGAGACCTCTGCAAGGTCCCTAGGCAGGTATGGTCTATCAAGCACGTCACCGCCCTTGTTCTCATCGTTTTTCTGATCTTTTTTTTCCTATATCACCTCCCTTTTCCTCTAGCATCATGGCCTTTTCTTCAGGGGTCATCTGCTTAAAGACTGCCATGAAGGAGGCCAAAGGGTCTGGGTTGGTATCTCCACCGCGTGAAGAAGTGTTACATTCACTTTGGGGTGTTTCGAAGGTGAGCATTGACCTTAAACTCTCTAGTCTTTCCATTTTTCCAGGTTGTCTAGTTGTTTTCGTAATTCATCTCTGTGTTTTGACATGAACTCTGGGGTGATGTCATTCTTCTTGGGCGGTGGTTCTATGTCATTGATAGCTTCGAACTCATCGTCGATATCTTCAACAGTGACCTGCTTCTCGGCTGTCTATGTTACTTTTGAAATCTGAGAGTTGGTGGGAGGTGGGGTCGTCATCCTGCAAGTCGTGTTTATAAGAAAAGCCCTTCTAAACGTAAGTGTTCATGTTGGGATACCTCTGTTGACAGAGGTCCCACGGATGGCGCCAATGTCGAATCCCCTAACTTCGGTTTGAGGTGGAAGAGACTCGTCAACTGTGACGCCTCGCGTTTCTACACTTTCTAAATTTAGGAAGTGTCGTTTGTATTTCTATTTTCGGAAACCATTGTATCTCGTATTCGTACTTTCGTTATAATCTTTGTAATCGAGACTTGAATAACGGAATATACATTTTATGTCAATACTTGTTATACTTAATCATACATACATACACCTGTTGACCATACTCGAAAACGTGACACACTTGCAAATACGTGACATTTATGCTTCATACATACATTATACATGATGTTTATACTCGATCTCGTTCAATCTATACATACATACACATTATAACATGTTCCATATGCTTAGGATACCTTATATTACCATAAAATGTCATAACATAAAACCTAGACCCGTTATAAAACATCAAAACACAAAAAAATAATAAAACCATTTTCTAACCAAGCCTTACGGACTGCAAGGCTATATGCTTACGGTCCGTAAGCACCTCTGGGCGGGCAGAATGGTTTTGGCTCGCGAATTATGCACGGATCCCACCATCTAACTCACCTCTAATCCACATTAAACACCCTCTAACCACCTCCTAACTCTCCCCTATAAATACACACCTTCTCCAAGCCATTTTACACTTTCACAACAATCCTTCCTAAATCACTCTCAAATTGTTCCAAATCCTTGCAACATCAGAATTTTTGGGCAGATTCATACCCTCTTACAAAAGTGAGCATAACTTACTCAAAACTCAACGAAATCACTTGATTCTTCTTTCTAATTACTTGGATAATCTTTAGGTTTGAATCCACGGGTTCTCCATGGAGAATCCAGACCTGGAAATGCACCTAAAGTGTCCAAAACTTTCTGTTGTGTTTTAAACTCTTTCAAAACTTGTTTAAACTTATCAAACTTGAGTCTAACTCATCTCAAACCTATGTCCTAATGCTTACAACCTCTCTTATGGTTGGTTAGGCTTAAAAACAAGGTTGAGACATTCAAACTAGAGGATTTATCCTCATAAATATTCTGTTTTCATAGAGCTTTAAGCTCACAAGTGATGCAAGCTTTTGAACTTGTTCATGTGTGTCCACCTTGGTTAGCTTGAGCTATCCTAACTACGACCACACATCACTTGAGATTTTCATCATTATCCCAAGTTAGTTTTGTTGATGCATATGTCTGTTGCCTACGCCATCCTATAATATCGAGTATGTATTTAGGAGCGAAATGTCGAAGTTTATGTATATTTAGGGTCAAGTTCGCTCGAAAAGGAAGTTTTGAACTTGACTAAGCAAGTTCGCCCGAACTTGCATTCCCTCCAGCGAACTTGCACTCCTATAAATAGGAGTCTTGACTTTTCATTTGTAACTTTAGAGATTTTGGCACAGAGACGGCGAAGCTCTGTCCAAGTGTTTCCAGGATCTGTAACGTCATATAATCAATGAAACGATGATTAAATAGAAACAAATGAGTGTATCCAATGTCGCCTAAGCAAACGGATTCCGCACGTTTACCTTTGGTTTGTCAGATTAGTGCCCGAATGATCCGTACAACGGACCTACAATTGGTATCAGAGCAGCCTATATATATGTGTGTGTGTTCATTTGTCATTTAAGTTTTTGGCATCCCTACGGGGAGGTGCTACCGGATTCTCTCCAGGAACTCCGGCAGCTGGACTTATAAAGATGTATACTCTTTCGGTATGAATGAAGACTTCCGCTGCATTCTACTTCTACTCCTTTCTGTAATAATATTCTACCGAATCGGTTTACGTTTATCCACTAACTTCCGTCTAGAACCGCCTGATCACAGACCTACAATTGGTATTAGAGCAGGATTGGCCTAATTTGAAGACATTGGACTGAAATCATCTCATATTCTACTCATTTCTTTGATTTTTAACTTTTCTTGGACAATTCACGGACAAAATGGACTGATTTTCAAGTATAATACGTAAAATCCATAATAGATAAACCCTTGAAAAGATTAGAGCTTAAAACAAACGAATTCATGTCAAAAAATTGAAAAAATCATGTTTTGTAACTCAAGTTCGCTCGAACATAGCATCAAGTTCGCTCGAACTTGATTGAAAAACTTATTTTTTCAGTGATTTTTCATCAAGTTCGCCCGAACTTGATTGGTTTTTCAGTGAAAATTGTTTTAAGTTCGCTCGAACTTGCATTATTTCTTTTGATTTTTATCAAGTTCGCTCGAACTTGATCAATTTCATTGAAATTTATATCAAGTTCGCCCGAACTTGCAAATTTTTCTTGAAATCCAACATAAATTCGCTCGAACTTGTGATTTTTTCATAAAATCTCAACAAGTTCGCCCGAACTTGTTTAAGTAGCTGTTTTTGACAAGCTGTGACAATTCGACCGAACTTGTCAAGGTTTTTAAAAAAAAAGAAGATATGAAAATCCCGAAAAACGTCTCGGACATTATATATCGTTAGATTCGTATTGACGAGACGAGTTTAAAGCTCTAATATGGTAAAAACAGTTTTCTGGAAAATTTTAAACGTTTTTAGCAAACCGATACGTTGATATTGTTGGTTAAAAAGTCAATTTTTATTAAATTATCTGTTTGCTAATCATTTTTCAAGTGTTTTGAACGACAGATAAATTTGGAAAACGAAATGGGTCCGAGAATCCGCCAAAGTTGATGAGTATGAACGAGTATGAAGTTTGGAAAGGAAAATTTGAGAGCTGGGTCCAAGCTATGCATTTTAGCAGTTGGGTGGCGACCGAAACAGGATATGTAGTTCCAAGAGATGAGAATCAGAATATTCTAGAGAAGTGCAAATATTCTACGCAACAGAAAGAGGCGTATTTTACTGATAAGAAAATGACTAATCTGATTCAACAATCTGTTAGCGAACATATCTTGATACTACTGCCTGAGTACAAGACTGCAAAAGAACTCTGGATATCTCTGAAAAATAAATATCAGGTGAAGAGAGAAGAGAATGTAGTGGTTAAGAACTGTGAATCTCAACTTTCAAGTACATTTACAAATGGATCTTCAAGTTCTAAACCAGTCTGCCCGGTCTATAATGTAGACGTTTATCTGGCAGATAATGTCAAACTCTTGAATGATTTGATGAGTTTGACATTAGAAAATAAAACGTTAAAAGAAAATGAAAAGAATTTTGAAAACAAAATAAAAATTTTAGAAAATGAAAAATTACAAATGTTAGTAGATTTTCAAAATGAAATAAAGATGTTTAAAAATGAAAAAATTGTTTGTGAAAATTAAATATAGAAATTCAAAAAGCAATAAATTCTCATATTGAGAAAATTGCTCAATTTGAAAAAGAAGTTGAGACTGTTAAAAATAAGTTGTTAATTCAGAAAAGTTATTGAAATGTTTTGTGACCTCCTCATTAAAGTTAGATTATATATGTCCAAAACCGATCAATGTGAATAAAAAGAAAATTCCAATAAGTGACAATGTCACAAATTATGACGATGTCATAATTGGGGATTGTGATGATAATATCGATGATGAAAATGATAAAAATGATAAAAAAAGAAATATTTTTGAAACTAAAAGAAAATTTTCAAGAAACTGTTCTACAATCTGCTGGAAAAGGTGAATGCTCATCGCAAAAACCTTCTAAGCAGAATGGAGAACAAAAACAATATGAAAAACAAAATTCTAAAAATTTTCAAAACAAAAATAAAAGCTCATCGGTATGGTCATCCAATCATTATAAAAACTCACAAAAATTTGAGAAGAAGTGGTGCAGGTCGAACCACGGTGCTTCAAAGTCAAATTAATTTTACAGAAGAAGCAGGAAAGATGACTACTACACGTCAAATCAATGTGCTGATTTGGGTGTTTGGTCTGAATGGAGAGATTGGTACGATAATAGAGTGTGTTACAACTGTGGATTTGGTGGACACATTGCTGTTAACTGTCTGAAAAAAGATTTGATACGAGAAGATGCTATAAATGTCAAATCAAAGGTCATATTTCCAGGGATTGTCCGACTAATCTGAAAAGAAGATCGGTTAAATCTCAGGGGAAGAAAAGACCAGAGAAGAAGAAAACAGAGAAGAAAAATGAGAAAACTATAGAGAAGCCCAAAAAACAAAAAGTCAAGTTATCACAAGGGCAAAAAGACAGATTGAGAAAAAAGAGGAAAAAAGTTAGAGAGTATTTGAAAAAGATTTTGTCCTCGGATACGTCTAAAAAATCAGATAAAAGGTCTAATGAATCATTTTACTCACAGTCAAGTAAAACGAATTCATCAGATACCTGAGGACAAAAGAGAGAGCAGTGGAGAAAATTTTGATAATTCAAACAGTTAAAAAATCAAAGAAAGTAAAATTTTCAAATAAACTTTCTATCAAACTGTTTGAATATCAAAAAGAGTGTGAATGTTTGTTTACTTCAGATGTTAATGATTTTGGTAAACCTAAATCCAGAATGGATTGGGTTCCAATTCAAAACTGATTAAAGTTTGTTTGAACGTGCAGGATAACCAAGCTTCAAGCCAAAGGTCATTTCAGAAGCAGTGGTTGTTCATACAGAGAGACAAGAGACAGGAGTGATATTCCACACAAACAAAATGGTAGTCTCGCGTTCACATTCGTAAAAAGTCGTTAAATGGTTAAAATGGAAGATTCTTATTTTCGATTTTAATAAGATGTTTTCAATTTTAGGGGGAGAAAAAATTTAAAAATTGTAAAAAAAAATTCTTGTAAAATTGAAAAACATTATTTTAAAATGTTTCTAAAAACAATAGAAAATCTCAATAATGTCAAAAACATTGAAAAATAAGATTACTTGTGCGCAAAAAGGAAATGATAGTACATCAGTGGACTATCACAGTACGCTAAATATTTGTAAAGTTTAAAAAGTTAGAAACAAGTCTTACTGTGGATGTGTCGATAGGCTTTATACGTTCAGTAAATTGTTTCCGGGATATAAACTAAAATTTTCAACTGCTTAATCTTGTGGATTAACACATCTGGGATATATGGACTTAGTACTCCGAAATTTTGTTTGAGAGATTGCTTGATTCTGAGATACGAGGTCTTTATAGATAATTGATATCTGGAGTATTATTCAAGTTCTTCTGATTTTGCGGAAGCAATAGCCTAGAACTTTTATAATATTTTTGCGATAAATCCCTAAACTGCATGCAATATTGAAAAGTATCGAAAGATCTAATCATTTGCGTGCTGAAAAGATTCCTTAAATGGAACACACCTCAAAGTCGAGCCTTCATCTCTTTCTCTGTACGGTAGTACTAACCTGAGCTCTCAAGGCCTCGCATTACCCAGATACAGATATCAATTACGCTATATTCACCTGTAAGATGAAATCTAGGGAATCTTGATACGGGAGTATATTCAAGAAGTGGGAACCGTAGTTAAGTCAAGTTTCATAATTCTATCTAACATATCTTGGAACAATTGAGAAATGTGTTAAAGTTCAGTGGACAAACATATCGACAATCTAGGTAAACAAGTTTAAAACTTAAAGTCATTAAAGGTCAACGGTACTGGTGATATGTCTCAAAAACTGATATGATCCTCTATCACGTCTTCTCACAAAAATATAAACTGTATATATTACATTTTAGTTTGTTTACATTTCTGCATTCAATATTAAAAATCCAAAAGTTTTTCTTTCAAATCTTCCATGGAAACCTAATAATGTTGAATGTGAGCCAGACCAACGAGACTGTTAAGAAACTGTTTGTGTGTGGATACGTGTGATTGTTCTTAATCGTCAAATCTTAGAGATTCGGAGCATCATTCGAAGGGGAGCTAGATAAACATGTTGATTAAAGAAACCAGAAAGCTCAAAGCAAGGGGGAGCATGGATGTTAAAGTTATTCAAGATATAAAGATCAAGAGAACATTAAAGACTCAGGAACTGAATTGAAGAATGATGACTACGACAATATCTAAGGGGGAGTCTGTTGATGCACATGTTTGTTGCCTACGTCATCGTATAATATCGAGTCTGTATTTAGGAGCGAAATGTCGAAGTTTATGTCAAGTTCGCTCGAAAAGGAAGTAAATTCGCCCGAACTTGCATTCCCTCCAGCGAACATGCACTCCTATAAATAGGAGTCTTGACTTCTCATTTGTAACTTTCAGAGATTTTGGCACAGAGACGGCGAAGCTCTGTCCAAGTGTTTCCAAGATCTGTAACGTCATATAATCAATGAAACGGTGATTAAATAGAAACAAATGAGTGTATCCAATGTCGCCTAAGCAAACGGATTCCGCACGTTTACCTTAGGTTTGTCAGATTAGTGCCCGAAGTACAACGGACCTACAATTTGCTAGTTGTAAAGTGTCACAACTCCTTCTAGCCTTCGACGTGTGTCGACGCCGGCTCACCGGGTTGTATTTCACTTGGCTAGTTGGTATATTGACCCCATTTACATTCTTGTCATATTACTTGTTCTTGACCCTCCTTGTTGTCTATGACGACTTGTGAAGTGGTGAACATCATACGAGGTTCCTAAATGGATGGTTCTAGCTCCTACCTCCTCCATGACTTATATGAAATCTTTGTTAGTTGTAGTTTAGTGTTATGTATATATAACTAACTATGGACTATAATATAATCCTTAAACCGAACTCTTGATAATGAATAACTAATCACTTGTCAAGATAATAAGTTTATCACTTAAGTGTGTAATTCCTCGTTTACAATTCTAATAGGTTTCAAAACCTATGAAATCACATCAAACCCAATGGATTAACATAGTGTCAAGAAACGAGTGTTATGCCTTAGTGACTATTTTTATATTCTTATACTTTATACTTTAAATCCTTATGCATATGCTCGAATAATCCAAATCTTCCGTTAAACTCGTACTCATATCTATGTTCCTCTTGTAGAAGGACAATGTGCCAAATCCTAATTTACAAACAAGCTTGCGGATTTCTCTAAGTGGAACACTTTAAGCAAAACTGTGAGTACACTCGACCCATTTACCGCTTTCTCACTTTTGGGTTGTAACGTGTTTACTTATCAAAATACACTTATCACAAATTCATGCTTTACATGTTCAATCCTTAATACATGATGCTTGTTATGCTTAGATACATGCTAGAATTATACATGCTCGATCATTAACTTAGCTAGCCCAACTTGACATATGTAGCGCTATAGGAGTAGCACATCACCCGTCGGGGTTATGTTAAGATTTTTATAATCATTTTAGTCTCGTCGCTTTTGTGACGAGGGAAGCTCGATCTCGTATTTGTGGAAACTCGGGGTTTGATCTAGTGTTGCATGATTAGCATTTACCTTACAAAACGATTACCATGTGGATTCGAGTTATACTTTTATACTTATGCTATGTATCACCAAACTTGTGTACTCGCCTTTGTTTTTGCATTGAACTCTATTTTAAAACATGTTACAGGTTGATGAAAATGATGCCAAGAAATTGGAGTAGTGTTGATGACTAGATACACATAGACGCTAGGTTTATAATTGTTGTATCAAATTTTGCCTTGCTTATTGTTGTATTTGAATTTCCACGTATTGTACTCAAATATTTTACTTATGAAATGAAATCCGGTTTAATAGAATATTGTCGCAATTAGCATTATGATCAATGAGCAATCTCTTTCATCCCGCCTCGATGTTTCCGCCATCGGTTGGGGTGGGTGGTGGTTCTATGTCATTGATGGCTTCGAACTCATCGTTGATATCTTCAACAGTGACCTGCTTCTCGGCTGTCTGTGTTACTTTTGAAATCTGAGAGTTGGTGGGAGGTGGGGTCGTCATCCTGCAAATCGTGTTTATAAGAAAAGCCCTTCTAAACGTAAGTGTTCATGTTGGGATACCTCTGTTGACAAAGGTCCCACAGATGGCGCAATGTCGAAATGGTATCAGAGCTATAACTATAGGGAATTAGGTAGAATTGCCATGTTCGACCTAGTCTATAGTTTAAATGTCCCGTTTCTGACCATTCTTATATATCATGCTTAAAACTTTATTCTTCCTTCATTGCTTCTGTCACACCCCGACCCGCAGCGGAATAAGAGTCGGGGCATAATTGGGTTATCACCAAAGCTCATGATATTTACTAATATGTTTCATATTTATTAAAGTCAAAATTACATTCCAAATAATCCAAACATGTCCATACAATACAAAGAAAATAAACCAAACAAAACAATCCAAACTCTAAATCATTTTATTCTTCTAGTCAAATCCTAAGTGTTTCTCGCTGCAGCTGGTTCACCTGTATCATGTGTAAAAATGGGGGTTTTTGGGTCAACATAAGTTGGCGAGTGAACCTCGTTAGATAAACATTTATTATTGATTTACTTGTTAGTTTATCAATGAAAAATTGTGCATAATCATAAATGAGCAAATGTAAATAATCAAGCAGTAGCAATTGCAATCACAACTATAACATACAATAACATATGATAGCATACATTAACATACCAACATCATACGATAAATAACATGAATGAAATTGTGCGATCAAGGCTCAATCAAACGGAGCCGATCGTATTGCATGTACTGAAAATGATAAATGTCTGTGCGATCAAGGCTCAATCAAACGGAGCCGATCGTATGTTGGCACGCCAGGTTCACGCTCATAATGTAATGGGGAACATGCTCAACGCTCATAATGTAATGGGGAGCGGCGGCCTATGAAATTGCATGTACTGAAATAATAAATTGAATCTAACAATAACCACACAAACAGTTGAAACAAGCTGAATACACAAGTTCATGATATGATGTATGCACAATGATTTAAATATAATATATAGCAAGACACATGATACACCCCAAAACGTGATTAAAACGGGGAATTTGTAAAGATTCACTCACATTGGGTGCGTTTGATTTGAGATGGTGAGATGCGCACGAGTTGGAAGAGCGAGACAACGAGAATTAACTAACCTAAATAATAACGGAAAATATAGTAAATGAGTGGATTTTATTAATAATTTTAATAAGATTTTTAGATATATTTTTGTGAGTTTAAGGCTATTTCCTATCTTTAAATACATTATTTTTAAGTATTTTTAATTGATTTTTAAATTAAATTAAATAAATAAAAATATAAAATATGTTGACTTTTTGCGACCGTTGACCGTTGACCGTTTGACTTGTTGACCGATTTATTGTGTAATTGTATTGCGCTGGGTGAGGCTCGAACCCGAGACCTCCCGTACGCGTGCACGCAGCTCTACCAACTGAACTACGTGTCGAACCCGAAATAATTCTGTTTTTAATTATACTTATATATTAATTCAATTTATCCAAAATTCTTTTATTTTCAAAAACATTTTAATTCGTCGAACCGGTGCCACTAACAGGTCTCGAACCCGGGACCTGCGCTTTAATGTTACACATAGTCCACCGCTGGACTGTGTGTCTAACTTGGTTAATATACAAATTTTATTATACTTAACAACTAACTGAGTTAACCCGGTTCAGTTTTAATCAAAAAGGCATTTTATTACATAGAGGGTGCGTGTATCAGGGATCGAACTCGGGACGTATGCGTGTTTTTGTTCACACACAGTCCACCGCTGGACTGTGTGTCTAACCCGTTCAAAATACCAGTTTTAATTGTTCTTATAATGTTATCGCAGTTCATCTTCTTCGCTAGATTTTACAGGCAGAAGATTACACCGTTATATCTTGTTTAGTTCGATAGATAACATTGTACAAACTAATATGAAATGGCAGAAACGATAATTAGAAGTAAACATACCGATGAACGGTTTATTTCAGAATTCCGGCAAGGTGTCGGTCTCTGTTTTTGTGCACTTCAACTGAACAAGACAATTAACCGTTTTGATTTGCTAATCGTGGAATTGAAGTGATTAACAAACGTTAACAGAGTGTTTGAATGTCCTTACCGATTCACAGATGAAAATAGAGATTTCCAGAACTTTTCCGGCGAACTGGTATTATCCGATAGTAGCGTCTGAATTCGATTTGAAGTGAAAGGGTTGAGTTAGAAATAGCTTAACAATTGTTAGACTACGACGGTATTGAAGGACTTACCGATTTGAGGAAAAATACAGCTTTCCGGTAAACTTGCAGAATTTTCTGGCGAGCAAAATAAACTTCTCCGATGGACTGTAAAGTGTGCGGAAATGTAACTAGAGGTTTGTGGAATGTTTCTGAGTCGCGAGAAGCTCTTTGATTACAGTAATTCGGATTATTGAATAGTTTCGGTTATAAAACTCATCATCATCCGAATTCAAGTCAATTCAAGTTTGAATTGATTAGAATTGTCGGTGCATCGGTTATAAACCTGAAATCGCGATTATTCAAACGTTTAGACGCCGATTTCAGTTTTTCAGTTGGCGCAACCGGTTTATCTAGGTTTGTATATAAGACTCATTTGTTTCCTAGAGTTGACAGAAAACAAACAAGTGGCGGAGTGGTTATGCGTGTGAGTGTTAAGTCTTTGAAGTTACAACCCGGCTGACCCGGGTTCGAGTCCCGGCAGCCCCTTTTTATTTTTAATTGCTTTATTTATATTTTTTATCAATTATAACTTTTATGGTTTAGTTTGTTTATTAATTATGTATCATTAAAAATTAAAATAAGCATAAATAGGCAATGAACATTTATAACTGAATATTCGATTACAAACGGAGCGGGTTTGGTAAAACCCGTTTTCGACAAATGTTACAGTATCCCCTACTTTTAGGAATTTCGTTCCGAAATTTAAGTAGTAGAAGTAGTAGGAAAAAGATGCGGGTATTTTTCACGCATTGAGTCTTCACGTTCCCAAGTAAACTCAGGTCCCCGTTTCGACTCCCAACGTACCCTAACAATTGGAATGCGACTCCGTCGTAGACGTTTCTCCCCGAAGTCCATGATTTCTACTGGTCTTTCAATAAAATGCATAGATTCATCAATCTGAATATCTTCCAGAGGAATGTGGAGGTTTTCATCAGCGAGGCACTTCTTCAAGTTAGATACGTGGAATGTGGGATGAATCCTGTTGAGTTCTTCTGGTAGATCAAGCTTGTATGCTACAGGTCCTTCTCTTTCGAGTATCTTGAAAGGTCCTACGTAGCGTGGTGCTAGCTTGCCTTTTTGACCAAAACGAACTACTCCCTTCCACGGTGATACTTTTAGAAGTACATGATCACCAATGTTAAACTCTAAAGGCTTCCGTCGTTTATCTGCATAACTCTTTTGATGACTCTGAGCCGCTAGAATGTTGTTTCGAATTTGATGGATCTTGTCTGTGGTTTCTTGAATCAATTCCGGACCAGTGATTTGAGCTTCCCCAATTTCGTGCCAACATACTGGAGATCGGCACTTACGACCATATAAGGCTTCAAAAGGTGCCATGCCGATGCTTGAATGATAGCTGTTGTTGTACGAAAATTCAACTAATGGGAGATGAGCGTCCCAATTTCCCTTGAAGTCTATGACACATGCTCGAAGCATATCTTCAAGAGTTTGTATGGTGCGTTCAGATTGACCATCAGTTTGAGGGTGATAGGCGGTACTGAGATCTAATCGCGTACCCATAGCGGCTTGTAATGCTTGCAATGTTCGTGAAGTGAAACGACCATCACGATCAGAAATAATGCTTATCGGTACCCCATGTCGGCTTACGATTTCGCTGATATAAATACGAGCTAGCTTTTCGTTCTTGAAATCTTCGCGGATAGGAATAAAGTGAGCTGATTTTGTAAGTCGGTCAATTATTACCCATATAGTGTCATACCCACCAGAAGTACGAGGTAACCCGGTAATGAAGTCCATGGTTATATTTTCCCACTTCCATACAGGTATTTCAGGTTGGACCAGAAGTCCTGAGGGTCTTTGGTGTTCAGCTTTCACCTTGGAACATGTAAGGCACTTAGAAACAAAAACAGCAATATCCTTTTTCATTCCAGGCCACCAGTAGGTATATCGTAGGTCTTGATACATCTTATCGGCTCCTGGGTGTATAGAGTATCGCGTTTTGTGAGCTTCATTCATAAGAGTTTCACGAAGATTGTTGTGGTTAGGAATCCATATACGATCTAGATAGTACAGAATACCGTCAGATTTAGTTTCAATTTTAAGTTCAGCTCCACAGGACATCTCCTTTCGTACATCATCTTCCGTTACTGAAACGTGTTGGGCTTCTCGAATTTGATCTTTAATGTCAGTTATAATTTGCGAACATAGAAGACAAATGGAGTTCGCATAACCCTTTAGACTAAGTGCATCAGCCACCACATTTGCTTTGCCAGGGTGGTATCGAATTTCACAGTCGTAGTCATTTAGAAGTTCGACCCATCTTCGTTGCCTCATGTTTAACTCCTTTTGATTGAAGATATGTTGAAGACTTTTGTGGTCAGTGTATATTTCACACTTAGTACCATAGAGATAATGTCTCCATATCTTAAGAGCGAACACAACGGCTCCAAGTTCTAGGTCATGGGTGGTGTAGTTCTTCTCATGCGTCTTGAGTTGTCTCGAAGCATAAGCTATAACTTTTCCTCTTTGCATTAGAACGCAGCCTAATCCTTGCCCTGACGCGTCGCAATAGACCACGAAATCATCACAACCTTCAGGAAGAGTGAGGATTGGTGCATCACAGAGTTTTTGTTTAAGGGTTTGGAAGGCTTCTTCTTGCTTGGGTCCCCATATGAAAGGTTTTCCCTTATGAGTTAAAGCCGTGAGTGGTACAGCAATGCGTGAGAAGTTTGAAATGAATCGACGATAATAACCAGCCAAACCAAGAAAAGATCTTACTTCAGTTGGTGTACGTGGCGCTTGCCATTCTTGTACTGCTTTGATCTTTGAGGGGTCGACATGTATTCCCTTGTCATTGACTACATGTCCGAGGAATTGCACCTCTTTTAACCAGAATTCGCATTTGGAGAATTTGGCGTAAAGCTTTTCCTTCTCTAGAAGTGTAAGGATGAGCCGAAGATGACGCTCATGATCAGTTTTAGATTTTGAATAAATAAGAATGTCGTCGATGAAGACTATAACAAATCGATGAAGATAAGGTTTGCAGACTCTGTTCATTAGGTCCATGAAGACTGCTGGAGCGTTGGTTAAACCAAATGGCATGACCATGAATTCATAATGGCCATAACGAGTTCGAAATGCGGTCTTTGGGACGTCTTCTTCATGCACCCTAAGTTGATGATAACCAGATCGAAGGTCGATTTTGGAAAAGTAGCTGGCACCTTGAAGTTGGTCAAGAAGATCATCAATGCGAGGTAAAGGATAGCGATTCTTGATTGTTAATTTGTTGAGCTCTCTGTAGTCAATGCACATACGAAACTATCCATCTTTCTTCTTTACAAAAAGGACAGGTGCACCCCAAGGCGATGAGCTAGGACGTATGAATCCCTTGTCAGTCAACTCTTGTAATTGACTGGCTAGCTCTTGCATTTCATAGGGGGCTAACCTATAAGGAGACTTTGCAACTGGTGTAGCACCAGGTATAAGATCAATACGGAATTCGACTTCTCTAACTGGAGAAAGTCCTGAAATGTCATCAGGAAAAACTTGCGGGAAATATTTTACTACTGGAATGTCTTCAAGTTTCTTCTCCATGGTTCCCTTTTTGATGATATGAGCTAAAAACGCGACGTAATTTTTGCGAAGATATTTTTGGGCTCGAAGACAAGACATTAAGCTGAGCCCCTTCGACGAGGTTTCTCCAAAGATTCGAAGAGTCTGACCGTTTGAAAGAGGAATACGTATAAATTTTTCGCGACATACAACTTCTGCCTGATGTTGACTGAGCCAGTCCATACCAATTATGATATCAAAACTTCCCAGCTTCATAGGAATAAGGTCGACTGAGAAATCGTGGTCGTTTAAGGTGAGTGTACAGTTGCGTATAACAGAGTTCAATGAAACTGGTTTCCGTCAGCAACTTCTACCGTTATGGATTCCATGAGCTTATCCCGATTTTGGTTTAAGATAGGTTCAAATTCTAAGGACACAAAACTTCTATCCGCAACAGTATGAAATAACATAATGTCTTTCCTAAGACATTTACACAATGCACTTGAAGACTTGAAGACGCTCATGATGCAAACGTGGCAATTTACACCAAGATATGTCCAATGACTTACAATTTTTGGTGAAATCCCTCATTCTGCATATTCGATTTTTCACGAAGTTATACCCTCAAGTTAGGAGTGATATCCACATCTTGATGGAAAACTTCCATTTCATACTCTAGTGGATCTTACAAATGAGTCAGAATATGCCCTTGTTTAGTAAGAAACAACCACACTTAGGGTACGAAATCGTCAAGTTAGGGGTGAAACCCGCACCTTGTCGATTAAGTCCCGTTCCTCGATTTTCAATCTCGCTAAAGTCTCGAATTTTCGATCGACTAGGGACATGTAGTAATTGGAAGGGTAAAATGCCGTTAATCGCTTCTCGATAAGAGCGATTTACCTATTAGGCCAAAGCATGTTCCCTAACTCAAAAGATCTTACGAATCACTTTGGAATAGTCGACGTTTCTCTACTCGAAACAATCCCATGTTTTATTGAGCCAATCTTTCATGTTATCTCAATTTTCATGTGATTTTATACTTGCTAACTTATTTGTTTCGAACTGCTACACAATTCGCACGTCTCTCGCAATCAAAAACAATAATATCCTCCTGAACAAACTAAATGTATACACTTTATACGCATTCATACGTGATTATACTCGTCAAATACTTGTTAAACTCGTGATAAATACATGCAACATACGTGAATTATCCATGCTTATACATGCAAAAACTTATGTTCTTACATTATGATCAAGTCTCATCCTTTTTCCTTTTCTATTTCAACCCTAGATGTCTTCTCCAAGTTCTTCCAAGAAATCCAAGGGTTCCAAGAGGGGTTCAAACAACCAAGGGGACTCTTTCTCGAAGCAGGAATTTGTAGGGCTAGTCATTGAGCTGATGGCCGAACAGATGGCTAAGATTATCCCAAACATTGTGAGCCAAATCCAAACCATCCATGAAACCCCCAAGTCCTCCGTTGACTCAAAGGTGAACCCTCCCAAAGCAACGTTCCAGTTCAAACAGTTCTTGGCTTGTAAGCCCATGGAATTCACTAGTAACGATGGCGCTACTGCCATGACGAACTGGTTCAACGCGATCGAACTCACCTTTTTACAAAGCGGATGCCCTGATGAGCTCCGAACCTTAAACGCCACAGGGGTCTTTCGTGGGAGAGCCCTCGAGTGGTGGACCACTGAAAGAAACAAGTGTGGCAATGAAGCAGCTCACGCGTTACCTTGGGAAGAGCTAAAGCAGCTCATGAAGGACCAATTATGTCCTCCTCACGAGACCCTGAAACTCGAAAACGAATTCTGGAATCTCACCCAACAGGGGAGCGACGCCGAAGGATTGATCGCGCGCTTCAAACAGTTGAGCATCCTTTGCCCTGGGCAAGTGAACCGTCCCCAAGGCAATCACCAAGCTCATTCGTTGCCTCTCACCCGTACTAACGAACCATGTCGCCGTCGCAAGCCCCAAAACCCTAGAAGATGCTTACAGCATCACGATTGAAATGAACCACAATTGCACTCGTCATGGGGCCTATGACAAGGTCTCCACGAAGCATGCACACCAAGCCATCGCTGATACCACCACCACTATCGAATCACCTCCCTCTCAAGACAAGAAACAAAACAACAATAGGAACAAGAAGCGGAAGGCTTTTGTTCATAACAACGTGTTTGTTACTACGCTTGCCCCTACACCACTAAACGTCGTCTCCACTACCCAAAACAACGAGCCACCCAAACGAAACTACACCGATACTTGGCCTAAATGTGAACGGTGCACCTACCACAACCTCCCATCCACCTCGTGTCGAAAATGCGCCAACTGTAACAGGATGGGGCATTTCGCTAGCCACTGTCGCCAACCCCAAAACAATCAAGCCATCATGCCTAACCCTAACCCAAACCAGCCTCAACCCCAGCGTCAGAATGCTCTTGTGCGAGCGTGTTGCAAATGTTGCAACAACCAGCAGCCTCAACTTCAACAGCAGCAACAGCCTCAGCCTGCTAAAGGACGAGCTTTCATGCTTACCTCCGCTCATACTTAAAGCTCCAATGACGTCATCACTGGTACGTTCCTTGTCAACCATATTTATGCTTCATGTCTATTTGATACTGGTGCCGATAAAAGCTTTGTGTCTGTCGAATTTGAACCTTTACTTAAGTGCGAACGTTCCAAATTGCCTAATCCTTTCGCTGTGGAAGTCGCTAACGGGAAATCCATCACCGTTGATTCTGTCCTTTCTAATTGCTCCTTGAATCTAAATGATCATACGTTTTTGATTGACCTCATTCCTATGCAATTGGGAAGCTTCGCTATCATAGTAGGCATGGATTGGCTTAGGCGAGTTCGTGCTAAAGTTGTTTGTTACGAAAAGTTCATTCGCCTCCCTCTTCCTAACAACGATTCGTTGCACGTCTATGGCGAGAAACCTTCTAAAGGTCTCAAGCTCATGTCGTGTATTCAAGCGAACAAGTACTTACGTAAGGAGTACTTTGCCTTTCTCGCCCATGTTATGGAAAAGAAAGACAAAGGCCCGAGCATAAGCGATGTCCCTATCGTTTGTCAATTTCCTGACGTTTTCCTTGAGGATCTTCCTGGTCCTCCGCCTCCTCGATCCTTTGATTTTTGTATTGACCTCATCCCTAGCGCAACTCCTGTTGTGAAGGCTCCCTATCGTTTAGCACCCTTGGAAATGCAAGAGCTATCGAGCCAACTTCAAGAGCTTCTTGATAAAGGCTTTATACGCCCTAGTACTTCTCCGTGGGTCACTCCCGTTTTGTTCGTCAAGAAGAAAGATGGATCCTTTAGGATGTGTATTGACTATCATGAACTCAATAAACTTACAGTCAAATATCGATATCCTTTTCCCCGCATTGACGACCTCTTTGATCAACTTCAAGGCGCGACATGTTTCTCGAAAATCAATCTCCGTTCCGGCTATCATCAACTTCGAGTTTTCGAGGGAGATGTGCCTAAAACTGCTTTCCGCACACGTTATGGATACTACAAGTTCGTGGTCATGCCTTTTGGTTTGACCAAAATGCCTGCAATGTTTATGGATCTCATGAACCGCGTGTGTAAACCTTTCCTCGGTCATTTTGTAATCGTACTCATCGACGATATTCTTATCTACTCCAAGACGAAGAAGAACATGGGTGACATCTGCAACTTATCCTTCAGCTTTTGCCTACGGAACGTCTTTATGCCAAATTCTCCAAGTGTAAATTTTGGCTAAAAGAGGTTCACTTCGTTGGTCACACCGTCAATGAAATCGGTATTCACGTTGACCCCGCAAAAATAGAAGCTGTGAAGAATTGGATCGCACCTAAATCGCCTTCTGAGATTCGTTCGTTCCTTGGCCTAGCTGGTTACTATCGCCGCTTCATCTTGAACTTTTCTAAAATCGCCGTTCCTTTAACGTCTTTGACCAAAATGTAACGCCCAGCTATTTCATACTTTCTATAATTAGAAAGCGTCGTTTGTATTTCTATTTTTGGAAACCATTGTATCTCGTATTCGTATTTTCGTTGTAACCTTTGTAATCGAGACTTGAATCATAATGGAATATACTTTTATCTCAATACTTATTATACACAATCATACATACTTATACATGATACTCATACTCGTAAACGCGAAATACTTGCTAAAACGCGACACTCATACTTTATACATACAATATACGTGATGTTCATACTCGATCTCGATCATTTTATACATGCATACACGATGTAACATGATAATTATACATACAATGCTTTATTATTTCATAAAATACAATATAATAGGATCAAAACCCGTCACACTTGAACCAGACAACAAACTTCCCACCCGGACAGGTCCTTACGGACCGCAAGGGGAAACCCTTACGGTCGGCAAGGGGACCTGGGTAGGACAACTTGTTCCAAACTCGCGGGTTTGCACAAATCCCATTTTCTACACTCCTCCAATCACCTCTAAACTCCATTAAAGCTCACCCAACACCCTCTTAACTCATCCCTATAAATACCACCTCTAATACAAGCTTTTTCACACTTTAAACACCTTCTAATCTCTCTTAAATCACTTCTCAAATCAGTTGCAACATCGAATCCGAGCAGATTCATACCCTCATATTTTAAACATGTTACAGGTTGAAGAAGATTGCATGATGAAAGCTATGTAGGAATACTTTAGAAACCCATTCTAAACTTACTAGATTACCTTATGTTGTATTTTATTTCGTTGTTGTAACGTTTAATTGTTGTATTTTTCTTCCAATGATGTACTTGACAATTAATTATGGAATGAAATTTTGGTTTTATAAAATGTTGTCGCCAAATAGTGTTAAGAAGTCTCTTGCAATCTCGTTTTCGTCTCACTCCGATGTTTCTGTCATCGGTTGGGGTGTGACAGATTGGTATTAGAGCCATAACTATAGGGAATTAGGTAGAATTGCCATGTTCGACCTAGTCTATAGTTTAAGTGTCCATTTTTACCATTCTTGTCTTATGCTTAAAACTTATTTCTTCCTTCATTGCTTCTTCCTTTATTTTCGTCTTAAATTTACATAATGTATTTCCTAAGACATTTACACAATACACTTGAAGACTTGAAGACACTCATGATGCAAACGAGGCGATTTGCACCAAGATAGGTCCAATGACTTACAATTTTTGATGAAATCCCTCATTCCGCGTATTCGATTTTCACGAAGTTATACCATCAAGTTAGGAGTAATATCCACATCTTGATGGAAAACTTTCATTTCATGCTCTAGTGGACCTTACAAACGAGTCGGAATATGCTCCTCGTTTAGTAAGAAACAACCACAATTTGGGTACGAAATCGTCAAGTTAGGGGTGAAACCCGCACCTTGTCGATTAAGCCCCGTTCCTCGATTTTCAATCTCGCCAAAGTCTAAATTTTCGATCGACTAGGGACATGTAGTAACTGGAAGGGTAAAATGCCATTAATCGCTTCTCGACGAGAGCGTTTTACCTATTAGGCCAAAGCATGTTCCCTAACTCGAGAGATCTTACGAATCACTTTAGAATAGTCGGCGTTTCTCTACCTGAAACACTCAAATGTTTTATTGAGCCAATCTTTTATGTTATCTCAATTTTAATGTGATATTATACTTGATACCTTGTTCATTTCAGAATCGTTACATAATTCGCACGTCTCTCTCAATCAAAACAATAATAATTCTCGTGAACAAACTAAATTTATACTCTTTATACGCCTTCATACGTGATTATACTTGTTGAATATTTCTCAAATTCAAGGGAAATTTTTGACCACTTGGGTCTAGTCAAAGTTCCGTTTTGGAAACAATTCAAGTGTTAATCATACCTTCATTTCACTATCGTCATCTTATGCTTAACGCGATACCACCTCTTCATTTCAATTTCAAATTATTTAAAGGCTTTACACAAATCATACTAAGCCTTTTCATACACTTATACGTTATTTACATGCATGATTTCAAAGCGTCACCAACTATAATTACATTTCTTGTAACCCCAAAATGGAGACGTTTCATCGAGATAGGAGTGATTTCCTTGCCTTGACGATTAACTCCGCTCCTTCCTTTTCTTAAAACGAACTCACCAACGGGATAGGGGTGATCCCCTTACCTAGGCGATCGTTACCAAAAAAGATATATACATATATTTTTTCCTTCAAAATACGTTCTTATGCAAATACGATCATATTTTACACCTAAATCGTTTATCATTCGTCAAAATCCCTACTCATATCAAAATTCAAAATGCTTTGTTTTATCAAACGTACTCTACAATCTATTTTCACATAACTCACATACGCGAAATTCTTAATCGTACCCTAAAACGTTTTATTACCCGAATTTCAAAACCTGACGAAATGCTACCTATCAACTTAATCGCCCCAATGAATCTCTTGCCCACGAACTTCATACTCAACCTAATCACTAAAACACGCTCACATTATAACGTTATACTAAAGACATTCATTCTCAATCAAAATCAAACCAACCTTTCTCACATGCCTATAAAGTCTTATAGATATTATAAGATTGTTTTTACTAAGAACTCCTTTCAAAATCAACAAATCATTTTACTAAAACACCTGTCTTCGGCGATCACTAGGTTCATTATGCTAAATTTCTTTTTAAGGATCAACATTTTCTTGAGAACCTCCAAATTTCAATTTCCATATATTAGTATAAGATCTTTTTAAAACGATGCAACTTACTATTTTTTTAGAAACCTTTTTACACACCACTCAATACGCCATTCAAATTTCCAAAACACGCGGGCAAGGAAACTTCATGGGGACCGACCATTTTTTACTTACGCAAATTCTTCTAAACAAGGGTAGCATTCCATTCTTTACAAAATACGTCACGCATAACCACTGAGTACTCTATTTTCTTTTTACATTCACAAACTAGATTCTACATTCTAAGTCGAACTTAAACCTATTTTGATTTGATAAACTCAACATTTTACCCAAACAACTATACATGCAAACCCTCATTCATGATTTAGTCAAATTTTCGCGCGAACAATTTCATTTATATCATTCATTTTTTTATATACACTCAAATTTCCCGATCATTTTCATGATTAAATTCGCTGCATTCAATTCATATCATGCACACAATCGTCGTCATTTATTCATACTTATACACATATTCATGTTTATGCTCATACGTGTTATCATTCATACTTATACATATATTCACATTCATGCATATACGCCTTATATCCATGCTTATGCTCATACTCATACTTGTAATCATACTCATATTCATACATTCGCGCCTGTACGCGAGCGAAACCCGAGGATTCGCTTACGTGGGCCTCATGCTTATTTGGACGCAAACATGTTTATATACTACATTCTTATATGCACGCAAACCTATTTTCAGAATTTATGTATACCCTAATTCATACGCCGCTAATACAAACTATGCGGATCATGCGACAGTTGGTATAATCACGGGTGCACACGGGATCATAGTGATAAGCGCATGAGAACCATAGGGTGTACTACCGGGTATGGTAATACACGGAACGTAACATTGCATCGAGTAACTATACGGTCGTGACGTGATCAAAACATGGTGGATACGCCGCTGGTACTTCCTATATATAAGTGTTTTCACCATGTTGCCAAACTTTCATAAAACGTGCCATGAGAAATCCGGTGTTTTACAGACCATAGTAAGACCTGATATGCAAACTTTAACAACTCACAAACGCATTGCTAAATGCGAGATACCCGATTATCCACGACGAGACCCATCTCGAAACACAACGTTTTCAATTGTCCAACACACACATGCCATTCTTATACTCATATCCGATTATCAAATCAATCATTCGCACTCCTGCCTCCATTAATCCCCGACATCCTTTCCTTTATACATTCACATTTACAATCAATTGGCTTTAACATTCGAACCCTAAAATGCTTTCTTGCTTTTAAAACTATTTTTCATTCTTTATTTATTGCGCAAACATACTTAGTTGGCCTCCAAAACCATTTTTAGTTAAGATACCTAGTTTCCTTGCTTTTCAACGATAAAGAATTTTCTACAAAACCGAGATTTGCCAATGCTCTTTAAAAACCAGACAAAACTTTTCTTACAACCAACAAAGCGTCCACACTTTTAATCAAAATACGTATCGTATTATACAAAAGATTCCTTCTTAGGTAACACATTTTAATACCTAGTCTTTGAGATATTCAAACTTGTTAAACCCACATGCACGTTCTACTTATGCTCAAGACCTCAAGTCATTTTAGACAAACGAAATCTTTCTTTTTATAAACCTAACTTTTCATTCCTCAAACTTCATTACTTTTTCAACACGTATCCAAACTTTCAAATCTCAATTTTGAAACTCGCATTCTTTAGCAAATCATCTTAAGTCTTCCTCTTGAATAAAATTCGGGATGAAATTTCCTAAAGAAGGAGAGACTGTAACGCCCAGCTATTTCATACTTTCTATAATTAGAAAGCGTATTTTGTATTTCTATTTTTGGAAACCATTGTATCTCGTATTCGTATTTTCGTTGTAACCTTTGTAATCGAGACTTGAATCATAATGGAATATACTTTTATCTCAATACTTGTTATACACATTCATACATACTTATACATGATACTCATAACGTGACATACTTGCTAAAACGCGACACTGATACTTTATACATACAATGTACGTGATGTTCATACTCGATCTCGATCATTTTATACATGTATACACAATGTAACATGATACTTATATATACAATGCTTTATTATTTCATAAAATACATTATAATAGCATTAAAACCCGTCACACTTGAACCAAACAACAAAATTCCCACCTGGACAGGTCCTTACGGACTGCAAGGGGACCTCGGCGGGATAACTTGTTTCAAACTCGCGGGTTTGCACGAATCCCACTCTTTTACACTCCTCCAATCACCTCTAAACTCCATTAAAGCTCACCCAACACCCTCCTAACTCATCCCTATAAATACCACCTCTAATCCAAGCTTTTTCACACTTTAAACACCTTATAATCTCTCTTGAAACTTCTCAAATCAGTTGCAACATCGAACCCGAGCAGATTCATACCGTCATACTAAAGTGAGCATAACTTGCTCAAAACTCAACGAAATCTCTTGATTCTTCTTTCTATTTACTTGGATAATCTTTAGGTTTGAATCCACGGATTCTCCATAGAGAATCCAGACCTGGAAATGCACCTAAAGTGTCCCAAAACTTTCTGTTATGTTTCAGACACTTCCAAAACTTGTTTAATCTCAACTTTTCTCATCCTAGTGTTCTTGAGCTTCAAATCCACTTGGTGATTAAGGAGACTAACCTAGGTTGTTATACATGTAATTAGGAGTGTTTAAACACTCCAAACTTTCTGTTTTCATAGAGCTTAAAGCTCACAAGTGATGCAAGCCTAGAACTTGTACATGTGTGTCTACCTTGGTTAGCTTGGTCTATCCTAAACTAATGACCACACATCACTTGATGATTTCACATCATTATCCCAAGCTAGTTTGCTAGTTGAAATGTAACACAACCCCGTCTAGCCTTCGACGTGTGTTAACGCGTGCTCACCGGGTTGAGAATTACTTGGCTACTTGGTATAGTGACACCATTTACATTCTTGTTATTCATATTGTTATTCATATTGTTCTTGACCCTCCTTGTTGTCTACAACAACTTGTGAAGTGGTGAACTCATACGAGGTTCCTATATGGATGACTATGCCACCTACCTCTTACATGACTTCCATGAAATCTTTGTTAAGTTATAGTTTATTATTATGTAAATATGTATGTATGGACTATAATATAATCCCAAAAACCGAACCCTTGATGATGACTAAATAATCATCTATCAAGTTAATAAGTTTTATCACTAAAGTGTGTAGTTCCTTGTCACGATTCTAATAGGTCTCGAACCTATGAAATCACATCAAACCCATTCGGGTTATCATAGTGTCAAGAACAAGTGCTATACCTTAGTGATTATTTTCATACCATAATACTTTATTCTTATTTCCGTAATCATGCTCGATAATCCAAATCTTCCGTTAAAACTCATACTCATACCTATGTTCGTCTTGTAGAAGGACAAGGTGCCAAACCCTAATCATAACAAGTTCGCGGGATTTCTCTAAGTGGAACACTTTAGCAAAACCATGAGTACACTCGACCCATTTACCGCTTTCTCACTTTTGGGTTGTAACATGTTTACTTATCAAGATACACTTATCACAAATTCATGCTTTTACATACTCAATCCTTAATACATGATGCTTGTTATGCTTAGATACATGCTAGAATAATACATGCTCAATCATTAACTTAGCTAGCCCAACTTGACATATATAGCGCTATAGGAGTAGCACACCACCCGTCGGGGTTATGTTAAGATTCTCATACTTATTTTAGTCTCGTCGCTTTTGTGACGAGGGAAGCTCGATCTCGTAAACTTTTGTGGAAACTAGGGGTTTGATCTAGTATTACATGATTAGTATATACTTTGCTTACAATTACCATGTGGATTCGAGTTATACATTTTATACCTATGCTATGTATTCACCAAACTTTTGTACTCGCCTTTACTTTTGCATTGAACTTGTATTTTAAACATGTTACAGGTTGAATAGGATATGCATGATGAAAGCTAGTAGGAATACTTTAGAAACTCATTCTAAACTTACTAGATTAGCTTATGTTGTATTTTGTTTCGTTGTTGTAACGTTTAATTGTTGTATTTTGCTTCCAATGATGTACTTGACAGTTAATTATGGAATGAAATTTTGGTTTTATTAAATATTGTCGCCAAATAGTGTTATGAAGTCTCTTGCAATCTCGCTTTCGTCTCACTCCGATGTTTCCGCCATCGGTTGGGGTGTGACACAAAAAGATAAACCTTTTGTTTGGGATCTCGAACAAGATGAGTCTTTTCAAACCCTCAAGCCCATGCTTTTTAATGCTCCTATCCTTACACTCCTCGACGGAACCGACAATTTCGTCGTGTATCACGATGCTTCAAACCAAGGTCTTGGTTGCGTTCTTATGCAACGGGACAAGGTCATCGCCTACGCGTCGAGAAAACTCAAAATACATGAGAAAAACTATACTACACACGACCTTGAACTTGGTGCAGTTGTTTTTGCATTAAAGATTTGGCGACACTACCTTTATGGTACAAAGTGTACGGTCTTCACCGACCACAAGAGCCTCCAAAGTATCTTTGAGCAAAAGGAACTCAACATGCGTCAATGCCGTTGGGTAGAATTGTTAAGCGACTACGACTGTGACATCCGCTACCACCCTAGTAAGGTGAATGTTGTGGCCGATGCACTCAGTCGTAAGACTCATGTTAAGAGTGTTCGTTGCTACCAAATCATGGTAAAACTTAACGAGTTGATCCTCCAAGCACAATTTGCCATTATCAACAAGGGTAACCTCGATAACGAGTTGAATTGTGGAGTCGAAAACCCACTCGAAGCTAAACCTGATGGTATCCTCTACTACCAGTTGGATTCCCAATCGACTCAATCTTCGAAACACCTTGATGGACGAAGCTCACAAATCCCGATACCCCATTCATCCTGGCGCCGACAAGATTTATCATGATCTCCAAGCATCTTATTGGTGGCCTGGGATGAAGAAAGATATCGCCCTTTACGTCTCAAAGTGTCTTACGTGTTCCAAAGTCAAGGCCGAACATCAACGTCCCTCTGGTTTGTTCGAACAACCAGAAGTCCCTTTCTGGAAATGGGAGAGCAATGCCATGGATTTTATCACCAAGTTGCCTCGTACTTCATCTCGTCATGACAGCATCTAGGTTATCATTGACCGATTGACCAAATCCGCTCATTTCCTCGCCATTCGTGAAGATTACAAAGTCGAGAAATTGGCTCGTATCTACACCGATGAAGTCATCAGTCGTCATGGTACTCCTCTCGATAATATCTCTGATCGCGATGCTCGTTTCACCTCCCGCCTTTGTCAAACGTTTCAATCCTCCCTTGGCACTCGTCTTAACCTTAGCATTGCTTTTCATCCTCAGTCTGATGGTCAAACCGAGCGTACAATCCAAACCTTGGAAGATATGCTCCGTTCTTGCATAATCGATTTTTGGCGGCAATTGGGATTCGCACTTACTTTTGGTAGAATTCTCGTACAATAATAGTTATCACGCTAGTATTCAAATGGCTCCATTTGAAGCATTGTATGGTCGTAAGTGTCGTTCGCCTATTTGTTAAGACGAGATTGGAGATGTTCAGATCACTGGTCCCGAATTAATACAAGAGACGACGGATAAGATCCTACTAATCCGTGATAACCTCCTCAAAGCTCGAAGTCGTCAAAAGAGTTACGCAGACAAGAGACGTAAACCTTTGGAATTTAATGTTGGTGATCAAGCACTTCTCAAGGTATCCCTTTGGAAGGGTGTTTTTCGTTTTGGTAAGAAAGACAAACTCGCTCTTCGCTACGTAGGTCCTTTCAAGATTCTCGAAAGGATTGGCAAGGTAGCATATCAACTGGACCTACCTCAAGCGCTCAACAATGTTCATCCAGTTTTTCATGTTTCAAACCTAAAAAGATGTCTAGCCGAAGAAGGACTTCAAGTTCCACACGAAGATCTTCTAATCAACGAGACATTGCATTTCGTGGAGAAACCAGTCGAAATCATGGACTAAGGAATCAAGCAACTAAGGCGCAGTCGAATCCCGATCGTCAAGGTTCGAGGGGAAGGAAAACATGGCGCTGAATTTACTTGGGAACTAGAAAGTGATATGAAGACTAAGTATCCGCATCTCTTCGTTACATCTTCCTAAATTTGGGACGAAATTTCCTAAAGGAGGGGAGACTGTAACGCCTCGCGTTTCTACAATTTCTATATTTAGGAAGTGTCGTTTGTATTTCTATTTTCGGAAACCATTGTATCTCGTATTCGTACTTTCATTGTAATCTTTGTAATCGAGACCTGATCATAATGGTATATACATTTTATCTCAATACTTGTTATACTTAATCATACATACATACACATGTTGACCATACTCGAATACGTGACACACTTGCAAATACGTGACATTTATGCTTCTTACATACATTATACATGATGTTTATTGTCACACCCCAACCGATGGCGGAAACATCGGGGTTAGTGGCACTAGGCACCAGTGTCTCACGAGAAATTTCCATAACACTATTTAATCAACAATATTTTAACGTCTAGTATCCCATACTATTAAACAATACGTCGTCAACAATGTCACGAAATACATGATTTTCCCATAAAACAATAAGGTTCGATTTTCCCTAGATTTATTACATTTGGAAACAAAACAAAACAAACTAAACTAAGCAAGCTAAATCCAAGCATCCAAGCTAAATCCTCAACCTGTTACATACATTAAAATACAAGTCAATACAATTAAGTAAAGGTGAGCATACAGGTTTTAGTACTACTAGCATAATAGAGAAAAGCGTTCGCGAAATAGTCTAATTATATATCATGATACACCAAAACACATCACACAGATAAACATAGGCTTATTTCTCATGCTGACTACCGTGAGAAGGCTTGCACGTCCATCCTAACTAGACCCCATCGGCTGTTAGCCACACTATAGTACCATACTAGCTAAGGAGGCAAGTTAACAAAAATAAGTCCTTGTCACATGTTTCTAGTATCACGTATAGAGCATACATAATCAGATTATTCGCGTGTGATAAACAGTTTGAGTTGTGAAGTGATTTTGATAGAGGAACGTATGTAACACCCAAATAGTGCATTAAAGCGAAAACGGGTCAAGTATACTCACAATCGATGCATTTAGGAGAGAGTAGGCGACTGCCGAGAGGTGAAGAGGAGCGCCGGATCAGCCTACATACGCGAACGAAAGTGCATCAGTCTCCGAAAAGCTGAAACGGTTAAGTTGGGATTGAACAGTAGGCAAGTTCGGCCGAACTTGTATGTAGACATGCAAGTTCGGCCGAACTTGTATGTAGACATACAAGTTTGAGCGAACTTGTTTAACCAGTGGAGATGTTGAGACAAGTTGGGCGAACTTGGTGGTTAGATTTTCAGAGGGTGACAAGTTCGAGCGAACTTGCAAGGTTTCCTAAGAAACTTGACAAGTTCGAGCGAACTTGTTGATCCTTTGTGAAGTCTTGGCTCAAGTTCGGCCGAACTTGACCCAGATGGGCAAGTTCGAGCAAACTTGACTCCTAAGCTGCATATAATCAGTTAAATCTTGAGCGAACTTGATGTTTTCGGGTCCAAAATCTTGCGTTTTCGCGTCGTTTGCTGAGGAAATCGAGTGCCCATAGCTCCAACCTTAAGCCACTGAGAAAAACTTAGGCTGGAGAGGTCTTTTGGAGTGAACTTAGCCATTTTACAGAAACTCGGGCTAATCCGGGCGAACTTTATGGTTCGTACGGGTTAGTCCAGCTTGTGTAAAGTGACGATTCCGTCCTTGTGCTTCCGGATCTGAGATCTAGCTTCGACAACGCCTCGTTCCACTCAAAAGTGAACAAAACATGCGTCATTAGTCTGAAAATGCAGTAAAAATCAAGGTTTTAAAAGGTTTTGCTTAGATCTAGTATAGATCTGAGTGAAAACAGAAGTTTTGATGGAAAAGATGAAGATTTTCGTATACAGAATAAATTTGATGAAAACGAAGGCAATGCCTTGTGAAAAATCGTTGTAAAACGTTGATGAACATCATTGTAGTTGAAATCGGGTTGGTTCTTACTTAGAAGACAAAGGGTTTCGGGTTTGAGAGCTCTGGGCGAACTTGCAGCAAGTTCAAATGAGAGAATTGGGCTGGGTATTTATAGGTGAAGGCAAAAATGAGAGCTGGTGGGTCAAGTTCGGGCGAACTTGCTAGATTTTCAAGAGGATTTAGTTAAGTTCGGCTGAACTTGTACATATTTTTACAAGTTCGAGCAAACTTGGAGAATATAAGGGATTCTTGTGTCTTAGGCAAGTTCGGGCGAACTTCTGGTAGTCAAGTTCGGCCGAACTTAGCCTGGTGACCAAGTTACGTTTGCTGATTTCGCGTTAAGTGTTCGTTTAGCGATTTGGTTCGTATTAGTTAGTTATATTAAGCGTTATAATTGATGTAATAGTGGGATTTAGCGATTTGAGCGTGCGAGAGCGGTGCGATAGCGAGCGTAATCATAACCACAAACATGCACAACACATAAATAACGTAAAAACCACATAATTAACTGCGAGTTGCGATGCGATTTAATAAGCGATTAGATGCGATATAACATACATATTCTAATTAATTAACATAAGCTTTTCTTATAAACGAATCTCGGAATACAAACGGAAATACAACAAAAATAAACTGAAAATGAAGTAACAACGAAATTTAGAGTTGTTACAGTCTCCCCTACTTTAGGAAATTTCGTCCTGAAAATTAAGTAGTAGCTGTAACAAAGAGGTGCGGGTACTTAGCCTTCATGTCACTTTCCAATTCCCAAGTGAACTCCACGCCGCGTTTGCCTTCCCATCGGACCTTCACGATAGGGATGCGTGAGCGTCGTAGTTTCTTGGTTTCTCGGTACATGATCTCAACGGGCTATTCCACGAAATGGAGAGTCTCGTTGATTTGCAGAAGCGAACCACTCCCTTCCAAGGTACAACCTTTAGGAGAACGTGATCTCCCACTTCGAGCTGCAGGGGCTTGCAGCGTTTATCGGCATAACTCTTTTGACGACAGCGAGCGTTCAAGAGATTGTCTCTGATTTGGAGGATCTTGTCTGTCGTTTCTTGAATTAACTCGGGACCGGTGATTTGTGCTTCTCCGATCTCGTGCCATGCAATAGGCGATCGACGTTTTCTTCCATACAGTGCCTCAAAAGGAGCCATTTGAATGTTGGTGTGATAACTATTATTGTACGAAAATTCAATTAAAGGTAAATGCGTATCCCAGTTACCACCAAAATCTATGACGCACGCACGAAGCATGTCTTCGAGGGTGCGGATCGTGCGCTCAGTCCGACCGTCGGTTTGAGGGTGAAAAGAGGTACTAAGATTGAGAGTAGTACTGAGAGCAGATTGAAAGGTCTCCCAGAGACGCGAGGTAAAACGACCGTCTCGGTCAGAGATGATGTCACGAGGCGTCCCGTGTCGACAAATGACTTCGTCGGTATAGATTCGGGCTACCCGTTCGACCTTAAAGTCTTCTCGTATGGCAATAAAGTGCGCGGATTTAGTAAGACGATCTACGATAACCCAAATGCTATCGTGACCAGATGACGTGCGGGGAAGTTTGGTAACGAAGTCCATAGTTATACTCTCCCACTTCCACATCGGGATTTTGGGTTGCTCGAGTAAGCCAGAGGGCCTTTGATGTTCGGCTTTAACCTTCGAACAAGTTAAGCACTTTGAGACGTACACGACGATATCCTTTTTCATGCCCGACCACCAGTACTTAGGACGAAGGTCCTGGTACATCTTGTCGGCACCGGGGTGAATGGAATATCGAGATTTATGGGCTTCGGTCATTAGAAATTCACGAAGATTATCACGACTGGGAATCCAAATACGATCGAGATAGTAATAAATACCGTTAGGTTTGACAACGAGTAGAGCTTCGGCACCACATTTCATTTCTTCCTCAAAAGTATTCTCGTTAAAGCAATCATGATTTCGAGATCATTCAAAGCTTGAGAGTCACGAACACTATATACATAGCTTCGTCGACTTAGAGCATCAGCGACGACGTTTGCTTTGCCGGGATGGTAGCGTATCTAGCAATCGTAATCATTGAGAAGTTCAACCCATCTGCGTTGGCGCATATTCAGTTCCTTTTGATTGAAGATATGTTGTAAGCTCTTATGGTCGGTGAAGACCGTACACTTAGTACCGTAAAGGTAGTGTCGCCATATCTTTAATGCAAAAACAACTGCTGTCATACCCCGACCCGCAGCGGAATAAGAGTCGGGGCATAATTGGGTTATCACCAAAGCTCATGATAATTACTAATATGTTTCATATTTATTAAAGTCAAAATTACATTCCCAATAATCCAAACATGTTCATACAAATACAAAGGAAAATAACCAACTAAACAATTCCAAGCTCTAAATCATATTATTCTTCTAGGCCATTCCTATATGTTTCTTGCTGCAGCTGGTTCACCTGTATCATATGTAAAAATGGGGGGTTTTTGGGTCAACATAAGTTGGCGAGTGAACCTTGTTAGATAAATATTTATAATTGATTTTCTTGTTAGTTTATCAATGAAAAATTGTGCAATAATCATAAGTGAGCAAATGTAAATAATCAAATAGTAGCAATAACAATCACAAACTATAACATACAATAACATACAGTAACATACAAAAACATACATTAACATATAATAACATACCAACATCATACAATAAATAACATGAATGATACTGTGCGATCAAGGCTCAATCAAATGGAGCCGATCGTATTGCATGTACTGAAAATGATAAATGTCTGTGCGATCAAGGCTCAATCAAACGGAGCCGATCGTATGTTGGCACGCCAGGTTCACGCTCATAATTAGTTTGTTTATTAATTATGTATCATTAAAAATCAAAATAAACATAAATACGCAACAACACATTTATAACTTGATATCCGATTACAAACGGAGCGGGTTTGGTAAACCCGTTTTCGACAAATGTTACAGTATCCCCTACTTTTAGGAATTTCGTCCCGAAATTTAAGTAGTAGTAGTAGTAGTAGTGGGAAAAAGATGCGGGTATTTTTCACGCATTGAGTCTTCACGTTCCCAAGTAAACTCAGGTCCCCGGTTCGACTCCCAGCGAACCCTAACTATTGGAATGCGACTTCGTCGAAGACGTTTTTCTCCGAAATCCATGATCTCTACAGGTCTTTCAATAAAATGCATAGATTCATCAATCTGAATATCTTCCAGAGGAATGTGGAGGTTTTCATCAACGAGGCACTTCTTCAAGTTTGATACGTGGAATGTGGGATGAATCCTGTTGAGTTCTTCTGGTAGATCAAGCTTGTATGCTACAGGTCCTACTCTTTCGAGTATCTTGAAAGGTCCTACGTAGCGTGGTGCTAGCTTGCCCTTTTGACGAAAACGAACTACTCCCTTCCACGGTGATACTTTTAAAAGTACATGATCACCAATGTTAAACTCTAAGGCTTCCGTCGTTTATCTGCATAACTCTTTTGACGACTTTGAGCCGCTAGAAGATTGCTTCGAATTTGATGGATCTTGTCTGTGGTTTCTTGAATCAATTCTGGACCAGTGATTTGAGCTTCCCCAATTTCGTGCCAATATACTGGAGATCGGCACTTACGACCATATAAAGCTTCAAAAGGTGCCATGCCGATGCTTGAATGATAGCTGTTGTTGTACGAAAATTCAACTAATGGTAGATGAGCGTCCCAATTTCCCTTGAAGTCTATGACACATGCTCGAAGCATATCTTCAAGAGTTTGAATGGTGCGTTCAGATTGACCATCAGTTTGAGAATGATAGGCGGTACTGAGATCTAATCGCGTACCCATAGCGGCTTGTACTGCTTGCCATGTTCGTGAAGTGAAACGACCATCACGATCTGAAATAATGCTTACTGGTACACCATGACGGCTTACCATTTCGTTGATATAAATACGAGCTAGCTTTTCGTTCTTGAAATCTTCGTGGATAGGAATAAAGTGAGCTGATTTTGTAAGTCGGTCGATTATTACCCATAAAGTGTCATACCCACCAGAAGTGTGAGGTAACCCGGTAATGAAGTCCATGGTTATATTTTCCCACTTCCATACAGGTATTTCAGGTTGGACCAGAAGTCCTGAGGGTCTTTGGGTTCAGCTTTCACCTTGGAACATGTAAGGCACTTAGAAACAAAAACAGCAATATCCTTTTTCATTCCAGGCCACCAATAGGTGTATCGAAGGTCTTGATACATCTTATCGGCTCCTGGGTGTATAGAGTATCATGTTTTGTGAGCCTCATTCATAAGAATTTCACGAAGATTGTTGTGGTCAGGAATCCATATACGATCTAGATAGTACAGAATACCGTCAGACTTAGTTTCAATCTTAAGTTCAGCTCCACAGGACAGCTCCTTTCGTACATCATCTTCCGTTACTGAAACATGTTGGGCTTCTCGAATTTGATCTTTAATGTCAGTTATGATTTGCGAACATAGAAGACGAATGGAGTTCGCATAACCCTTTCGACTAAGTGCATCAGCCACCACATTTGCCTTGCCAGGGTGGTACCGAATTTCACAGTCGTAGTCATTTAGAAGTTCGACCCATCTTCGTTGCCTCATGTTTAACTCCTTTTGATTGAAGATATGTTGAAGACTCTTGTGGTCAGTGTATATTTCACACTTAGTACCGTAGAGATAATGTCTCCATATCTTAAGAGCGAACACAACGGCTCCAAGTTCTAGGTCGTGGGTGGTGTAGTTCTTCTCATGAGTCTTGAGTTGTCTCGAAGCATAAGCTATAACCTTTCCTCTTTGCATTAGAACACAACCTAATCCTTGCCCTGACGCGTCGCAATAGACCACGAAATCATCACAACCTTCAGGAAGAGTGAGGATTGGTGCATCACAGAGTTTTTGTTTAAGGGTTTGAAAGGCTTCTTCTTACTTGGGTCCCCATATGAAAGGTTTTCCCTTATGAGTTAAAGCCGTGAGTGGTACAGCAATGCGAGAGAAGTTTGAAATGAAACGACGATAATAACCAGCCAAACCAAGAAAAGATCTTACTTCAGTTGGTGTACGTGGCGCTTGCCATTCTTGTACTGCTTTGATCTTTGAGGTGTCGACATGTATTCCCTTGTCATTGACTACATGTCCGAGGAATTGCACCTCTTTTAACCAAAATTCGCATTTGGAAAATTTGGCGTAAAGCTTTTCATTCTCTAGAAGAGTAAGGATGAGTCGGAGATGGCGCTCATGATCAGACTTAGACTTTGAATAAATGAGAATGTTGTCGATGAAGACTATAACAAATCGATCAAGATAAGGTTTGCAGACTCTGTTCATCAGATCCATGAAGACTGCTGGAGCGTTGGTTAAACCAAATGGCATAACCATGAATTCATAATGACCATAACGAGTTCGGAATGCGGTCTTTGGGACGACTTCTTCATGTACTCTAAGTTGATGATAACCCGATCGAAGGTCGATTTTTGAAAAACAACTGGCACCTTGAAGTTGGTCAAGAAGATCATCAATGCGAGGTAATGGATAGCGATTCTTGATTGTTAATTTGTTGAGTTCTCTGTAGTCGATGCACATGCGAAACGATCCATCTTTCTTCTTTACAAAAAGGACAGGTGCACCCCAAGGCGAGGAGCTAGGACGTATGAATCCCTTGTCAGTCAACTCTTGCAATTGACTGGCTAGCTCTTGCATTTCAGAGGGGGCTAACCTATAAGGAGACTTTGCGACTGGTGTAGCACCAGGTATAAGATCAATACGGAATTCGATCTCTCTAACTGGAGGAAGTCCTGAAATGTCGTCAGGAAAAACTTGCGGGAAATCTTTTACTACTGGGATGTCTTCAAGTTTCTTCTCCATGGTTCCCTTTTTGATGATATGAGCTAAAACACGACATAATTCTTGCGAAGATATTTTTGAGCTTGAAGACAAGACATTAAGCTGAGCCCTTTCGACGAGGTTTCTCCAAAGATTCGAAGAGTCTGACCGTTTGAAAGAGGAATACGTATAAACTTTTCACGGCATACAACTTCTGCCTAATGTTGACTGAGCCAGTCCATACCAATTATGATATCAAAACTTCCCAACTTCATAGGAATAAGGTCAACTGAAAAGTCGTGGTAGTTTAAGGTGAGTGTACAGTTGCGTATAATAGAGTTTAATGAGACCGGTTTCCCGTCAGCAACTTCTACCGTTATGGATTCCATGAGCTTATCCCAATTTTGGTTTAAGATAGGTTCAAATTCTAAGGACACAAAACTTTTATCCGCACCAGTATAAACAACATGGATGCATATCTACCATTTATAAGGAACGTACCGTTAACCACATTGTCGTCAGCTCTAGCCTGATTAGCGTTGATATTGGAAGCTCTTCCTCTTGCAGGTGGAGGAGCTTGGTTCGCTTAATTCACCGGATTGGCTTGGGCCTGAGCATGAATAATGTTTACCAACCTTGGACAAGTGTTTCTGAAACGGCTTGGGTCTCCACAATTGTAACAAGCCCGCATAGGTTGTACCATAGGATAATTGGGCTGGTAATATGTTTGGGCTAAATGTTGGGTGGGTGGTAATAGTAGGGGTTGTTGGGCTTGACCCATTATTTGCTGGTGGGTTTGGGTTGAAGGCTGGTGGCGGTTCGTTCGCTGAGGCATGCGGCAGGTTTGAACAGTATGACCTGCGCGACCACACCCGGTGCAATATTGGCAAGGATGATCTGGAGAATGGTGGTATTGGCAACGGTTGCATTTTGGTAACGGGCCAGAGTATGGTCTTTTGTATGGTGCAGGTGAAGGGGCAACTTGGGTAATGGGTGCAGCAGGAATAGGGAAGTTGGTTTGTGTAACAGCGAAGTTTCTGGTGTTGCGCTTCCTCTTGTTAGCAAACTTAGAGGAGGAGATGGAATGGTTTGAAGTTTGACCCTCAACAGGGGCTTTCTTTTTCTCTTCTTTAAACTTACCGTTGCGAATTAGATTCTCGGTCAGTTCAGTCGCTAGCTCCATAGCAGCTTCAAGTGTTACTGGTGAAATGCTGAGAACTGAATCTTGAATTTTCGAGGGAAGTCCTCGAATATAATGCTCGATCAAACGATAAGTTGGGGTGAACAAGTTAGGGACCATTTGGTTCAATTCTAAGAACCTCTTGTTGTAGGAAGTATGATCTCCCTCCTTTTGCTTTAAAGAATGAAATTCGTCCTCCAACTTTTTAATTTCACTCCTAGGACAGAAACGCCTAGTCATGATTTCCCTTAACTCCTCCCAAGTTAAGGCCATTGCATCATCAATTCCCCTCTTCCCCTTTTCAGTATTCCACCAGGTGAAGCTACCCCAAAAAGTCTCCCGGTGGCGTATCGAACCTTGCGATCCTCAGGACAATCGTAGTTGAGGAAGGTGTTTTCCATTTCCTCAAACCGATGGAGGAGAGCAGTGACACCTTCGGTCCCTTCAAATTTAGGAGGATTACAAGACTTGAAATGTTTGTATGAGCACTTGCTGGTAGGAGGGTTGCTGATGTTCTGGTCATGTTGTTGGGGAGGATTAGTGGGATTTGTGGCGAGAGCTTGTTGTACTTGAACCACAATGTCAGGAAGCACCGCGGCCATTTGTTTCGCGATTTGTGTGGCCAAGCGTTCGTGAGACCTTCCTGATCTTTTACCCCCTCGTTGTTGTCTAGCCGACATCTACAGGAACATACATAAGAAGATTGTGAGTTAATGGAGTCTTTTTAGGTGTCATGTGTCTTTAAGAAAATGAAAATAATATAAATATCAATAATGCAACTACATCCATAGGATGTCTTGGGTTTGCTCATGTTGGGCCTCAAATGTCCCCCATACCTTCACTTGTATAGTCATGTGGGCCCCCATGACTATTGGCTTGGTAGGATTCTCATTAGTATTGGCGATTTAACACTCGTATCACCAGAATGCAAACCACAAAATATGTTTATGAGATGTATGGTCGGAATGTGTCCAGGTGTAGACACAATGACAACTCAAAGTGGGGTTAGCTCACACAACGTTTGGTATAGCATGCTTTGGCCTAATAGGTACTTCGTACTCTCATCGTTAGTCCCCAGGTAGGCAAACTGGTCCTTTATTTTGGATTTATACGAATGCCAGCCTAGACAGGACGTTCCGACTACCGGTACTGGTACCCTTCCAGTTACTACATGCCCGTCATGAGAACTCACTTTGATGAGATTTGAAAACACAAAAATCGTTGTAAAAGCAATCATGAAAATGATGTGGTGTGTGCTTTCATGAATATGATATGTTATGAGATTATGATTCATGATAGGCATTATATGATAATATATACTTATGAACATTCTTGCATAACATTGAATGTAACATTTAACATAAAACATATAAACATCATGAAATTTGGCATGTAACACACAAAAATCTTAAAAATTTCTAATCAACTATAGTATAGGCTCTAAGGGTCTAATAACCTATCCTATATCCCTATAGTCATGGCTCTGATACCAATCTGTCATACTCCGACCCGCAGCGGAATAAGAGTCGGGGCATAATTGGGTTATCACCAAAGCTCATGATATTTACTAATATGTTTCATATTTATTAAAGTCAAAATTACATTCCCAATAATCCAAACATGTTCATACAAATACAAAGGAAAATAACCAACTAAACAATTCCAAGCTCTAAATCATATTATTCTTCTAGGCCAATCCTATATGTTTCTTGCTGTAGCTGGTTCACCTGTATCATACGTAAAAATGGGGGTTTTTGGGTCAACATAAGTTGGCGAGTGAACCTTGTTAGATAAACTTTTATAGTTGATTTTCTTGTTAGTTTATCAATGAAAAATTGTGCAATAATCATAAGTGAGCAAATGTAAATAATCAAACAGTAGCAATAACAATCACAAACTATAACATACAATAACATACAGTAACATACATTAACATATACTAACATACCAACATCATACAATAAATAACATAAATGAAACTGTGCGATCAAGGCTCAATCAAACGGAGCCGATCGTATTGCATGTACTGAAAATGATAAATGTCTGTGCGATCAAGGCTCAATCAAACGGAGCCGATCGTATGTTGGCACGCCAGGTTCACGCTCATAATGTAATGGGGAACATGCTCAACGCTCATAATGTAATGGGGAGCGGCGGCCTATGAAATTGCATGTACTGAAGATAATAAATTAAATCTAACAAAAAATCACACAAACAGTTGAAATAAACTGAATACACATTTGTTCATGATATGATGTATGCACAAAGATTTAAATATAATATATAGCAAGACACATGATATGTAATGGGGAGCGGCGGCCTATGAAATTGCATGTACTGAAGATAATAAATTAAATCTAACAAAAATCACACAAACAGTTGAAATAAACTGAATACACATTTGTTCATGATATGATGTATGCACAAAGATTTAAATATAATATATAGCAAGACACATGATACACCCCAAAAACGTGATTAAAACGGGGAATTTGTAAAGATTCACTCACATTGGGTGCGTTTGATTGGAGATGGTGAGATGCGCACAAGTTGGAAGAGCTGAACAACGAGAATTAACGAACCTAAATGATAACGGAAAATATAGTAAATGAGTGGATTTTATTAAGGATTTTAATAGAATTTTTAGATATATTTTTGCGAATTTAAGGCTATTTCCTATCTTTAAAAACATTATTTTTAAGTATTTTTAATTGATTTTTAAATTAAATTAAATAATTAAAAATATAAAAATATGTTGACTTTTTGGGTTGACCGTTGACCGTTGACCGTTTGACTTGTTGACCGGTTTTATTGTGTAATTGTATGCGCTGAGTGAGGTTCGAACTCGTGACCTCCCGTACGCGTGCACGCAGCTCTACCAACTGAGCTACGTGTCTAACCCGAAATAATTCTGTTTTTAATTATACTTATATATTAACTCAGTTTATCCAAAATTCTTTTATTTTCAAAAACATTTTAAATCATCGAACCGGTGTCACTAACAGGTCTCGAACCCGGGACCTTAGCTTTAACGTTACACACAGTCCACCGCTGGACTGTGTGTCTAACTTGGTTAATATACAAATTTTTATTATACTTAACAACTAACGTAAGTTAAC
Organism: Scalesia atractyloides; assembly: GCA_947069175.1. Classification (NCBI taxonomy): domain Eukaryota; kingdom Viridiplantae; phylum Streptophyta; class Magnoliopsida; order Asterales; family Asteraceae; genus Scalesia; species Scalesia atractyloides. The sequence continues at coordinate 47,845,532 of CAMTDV010000010.1, forward strand.
CCGGTTCAGTTAGAAAAATAAAACGTTTTTATTACGAAGAGGGTGCGGTATCAGGGATCGAACTCGCGGCGTGTGCGTATTATTTGCACACAGTCCACCGCCGTTTAAAATACCAATTTTAATTATCCTTATAATGTTACCACAGTTCATCTTCTCCGTTAGTTTTTACAGACAGCAAATTACCCCTCTGTTTCTTGTTTTAAAACGATTAACACGTTCATAAGACTAAGATGAAATGACAAAGACGGTGTTGGAAACAAAACATACCGGAGGAATAATTTAACTCAGAATTCCGGCAAGGCGTCGGCTCTGTTTTTGTGAACTTCAACTGAGCAAGCAAATTATCCGTTTTGATTAGCTGATCGTGGAATTGAAGTGCTAAACAAACGTTAACAGAGTGTTTGAATGTCCTTACCATTTCACAGATGAAAATAAGGATTTCCAGAAGTTTTCCGGCGAACTGAAATTAACCGATAACAGCGTCTGAATTTGATTTCAATTGAAAGGTCTGAGTTAGAAATAGCTTAACAATTGATAGACCACGACGGTATTGAAAGACTTACCGTTTTGATGGAGAATACGGTTTTCCGGCGACTTGCAGAAACTTTCCGGCGAGTTCAAAAAGCTTCTCCGGTGGACTGAAAATTGTGCGGAAATGTAATTGGAGGTTTGCAAAGTGTTTTTGAGTCGCGAGAGAGGACAAAGATTGAAGTAATCCAAGAATTGAAATTTTTCGGCTATTAAACCGATTCACTCCCGAATTCAAGTTTCATTCAAAGCAAAATTGATTGGAATTGTCGGTGTATCGGTTAAACTCAGTGAACCGCGAGTAATCAAACGTCTTTGGACGTTTGGTGACCGATTTCAGTTACAGTTGGCGTAACCGGTTGATTTATGGTTGACTATAAGATTTATTTGTTTCCCATAGATGACAGAAAACAAACAAGTGGCGGAGTGGTTATGTGTGTGTGTGTTAAGTCTTTGGAGTTCACAACCCGGCTGACCCGGGTTCGAGTCCCGGCAGCCACATTTTATTTTTAATTATTTTATTTTTACTTTTTATCAATTATAACTTTTATAGTTTAGTTTGTTTATTAATTATGTATCATTAAAAATCAAAATAAACATAAATACGCAACAACACATTTATAACTTGATATTCGATTACAAACGGAGCGGGTTTGGTAAACCCGTTTTCGACAAATGTTACAACTGCACTGAGTTCGAGATCGTGGGTTGTGTAGTTCTTCTCGTGGATCTTGAATTGACGAGAAGCATAAGCGATAACCTTGTCTCGTTGCATGAGAACACAACCAAGACCAAGGTTTGAGGCATCGCAGTAAACAACGAATTCGTCGTTTCCGTCGGGTAGAGCAAGGACAGGAGCGTTGCATAGCATACGATTAAGAGTTTGAAAAGCTTTCTCTTGCTTGGAATCCCAAACAAAAGGTTTGTCTTTATGAGTTAAAGGGGTAAGCGGAACGACGATTTTCGAGAAGTCGGCGATGAATCGACGGTAGTAACCCGCCAATCCAAGAAATGAACGGATTTCAGATGCATTCTTCGGTGTAATCCAACTCTTGACGGCTTCGATCTTTGCATGGTCGACGTGAATTCCTTGACTATTAATGATGTGGCCGAGAAATTTGACTTCTTCGAGCCAGAATTCACATTTAGAGAACTTAGCATAAAGGAGATTTCCTTGAAGAAGTTCAAGGACTAAACGGAGATGGCGCGCATGTTCATCTCTCGACTTCAAATAGATAAGGATATCATCGATGAAAACAATGATCTAAGAAAGCTTTACACACACGGTTCATCAAATCCATGAAGACTGCGGGCGCATTTGTAAGACCAAAAGTCATGACCACGAATTCGAAATGGCCATAACGTGTTCGAAAGGCGGTTTTCGGAATATCTTCAACCAACACGCGTAACTGATGATAACCGGAACGAAGATCGATCTTAGAAAAGCAGGTAGCACCTTGAAGCTGATCAAATAAGTCGTCGATACGAGGAAGAAGATAGCGGTTCTATATCGTGAGTTTGTTAAGTTCACGATAATCGATGCACATTCGGAACGATCCATCCTTCTTTTTCACGAAAAGGACGGGTGCGCCCCATGGCGAGGTACTCGGGCGTATGAAACCTATATCAAGAAGCTCTTGAAGTTGGCTTGATAGCTCGCGTATTTCGGATGGTGCGAGACGATAAGGAGCTTTAGCAACCGGAGTAGCACCGGGAACTAAATTGATACGGAATTCAACATCGCGAGTAGGGGGTAAACCGGGTAATTCGTCGGGAAAGACTTTAGGAAATTCACAAACAACGGGAACATCTTTATAAGTCTTCTTTTCTTTCTCCGGGTTCACGATATGGGCGAGGAAAGCAACACATCGCTTTTGCAAGCATTTGTGTGCTCGAGTACACGACAAAAGCATCAACTTCTTTGAGGGAGTTTCACCATGGACATGAAGTTGATCACCGTTAGGGAGAGGGAAGCGAATCATTTTATCGAAGCAAACAACTTCAGCATGGTTTTCACAAAGAAAATCCATACCTACTATGATGTCGAAACTACCTAACTGCACAGGTATGAGATTGATCGAGAAGACATGGTTGTTGAGATCGAGATTACAACCACGTAGAACGGAATTAACGGTAATGGTTCTTCCGGTAGCGACTTCCACATCGAAAGTCTTTGGGAGTTTAGCACGCTTACATTATAAAACCTTTTCGAATTCTAACGATACAAAACAATTATCGTCACCAGTATCAAATAAACATGAAGCATAAATACCATTAACGACGAACGTACCATTGACAACATTGTTGTCATTCTGGGCCTGGTGGTGATTTAGGTTGAAACCCTTCCACGCGCAGCTTGTTGTTGCTGCTGAGCTGCGGTGGTGGCTGCTGCTGGGGCTGCTGTAGCTGCGGCTATTGCTTGACGGTACGGTTTAGGCAGACATTTGCAAAGTGGTTCGGATCACCATACACGTAACACACGCGTGCTTTTGGAGCTGCTTGTTGTTGCTGGTTGTTCCGGGGAGTACGCTGAGGAGCTGGAGGGGCTTGAGGAGCTGCTTGGCGAGGGCCGGTACGGCAACTGACAGTAAAGTGGCCGTAGATATTGCAGTTAGTGCAAAAACGGCAGTTTCCACCCACCACGTGATGATATGTGCACTTAGGGCACAGTGGGTGAGGACCAGTGTACGCACGTTTAGCTGGGGGTGCGTCCTGAGCAGGAGCCTGGTAAGGCTGAGAGTTGAGCGGTGTAGCAGCGGCGTAGTTCTTGCTAGGGATTCCTCTTTTGCGTCCCTGACGCTTTCCCTTCGGGTCACTGGGTGGTTCGATAGCAGCAGTTGGCTCGGTAACAGCTTGATTGGCAACTTTCACATGGTTCTTGAAATAACCGTCTTGAACCCGCTAATCATTGATCTCAGCGGCGAGCATGTACGTTTCCTCGATGGTTGTAGTACGAGCAACTTTCACAAAATTCGCGACACATTCTGGTAGACCACGGATATACTTGTTGATAGCTTTTCTCAGTAGTATCAACTTGGCTGGGATAGATGATGCTCAAAATCTTAAATCGAGCGGTAAATCCAGCATTGTCGGGACCATCTTGCTTTATACCCCAAAACTCATTCTCGAGTTTCTAAATCTCGTGCGGAGGACAGAACTCCTTCATCATCACTTCCTTGAGTTCCTCCCAAGACAGACTATAGGCTTCATCGTTACCGCGCCTATTCCTTTCGGCGGTCCACCAGTTGAGAGCACGGGACTGGAAGACTCCGGTAGCGTTCATTGTGCGAAGGTCATTGGGGCATACACTTTGCCTAAAGGTGACCTCAATGGCGTCAAACCAATGGAACATAGAAGTCGGTACATCATTGCCCGTGAAGGCGAGAGGTGCACAAGCATTGAAATTTTTGAAGCTGAATCGTGACTTGGGGTTTTCAGCTTTTGAGTCAATCGAGGAGTTACTGCTCACAGCGTGAATTTCTTAGATCATTTGCGGGATGACTTTAGCTATTTCCTTGGCTACCATTGTAGCGATACGCTTGTCGGCGTTGCTGCGCTGGAGATTCCTTCGGGTGTGCAATCCCATTGAAGACATCTACATGAAGGATTTAGATTAGATGAGATGAAATTATAATAGAGTTATGTTTATATATTTATTATTATTATTATCATTCATACAAGGCACAAAATCGCATAAACACGTAGGCACGTAAACACGTAAGCACATAAGCACGTGTTTCACATAAGCATATACTTTACACGTATTCACCTTTTTATAAGTAAAGCGTTGCGTTCGAGATGCGATATAGTAACGAGATATAAGCGATATATAAGCGAGTAATACCGCTCATGAGGCATACATATCCTCATAGGCGTAAGCGAGTTAAGCGATTAGTTCGGTTGGTGTATTAATTTAGCGTTTTAGATTACGAGAGCTGTGTGAGTTGTGCATGCGTTTAGGGGGCGTAAAGCGATAAAGCGAGAAATCGATAATGCTAGAAATAAATAAAGCGAGAAATCGAATAAAGCGAAAATTCTCAAAAATTTAAACACATAAACAATAATAAACTCGATGAAGCATAAATCGTGATATAGGGTTAAATCAATTGGGAGTGTCCGGGGTTTTGAGACGTTTACTACCCAAAGTGGTTCGACTACCCTTTGAACTTGGACCCACGTTTTGGCCTAATAGATAGATGCTCTCACCGCAAGCGGCTAACGGCATTATTCTTCCGATTACTACGTGTTCCAAACCATCGGAATAATCGAGACTTTGGTGAGATTAAAAATCAAAAGGCGGAATTTGCTACTAAGATGCGGGTTTCACCCATAACTTAGCAACGTCGTTCCTAGTTGTGGCTACGCGCACCGATCACATCGGCCGTTCCACTAGATAGAAATGGAGATTTTCGTTGAGGTTTGGATATCACTCCTAACTCAACGAAGGTATCTCGTGCGATAGAGATTGCGCGGAGTAAATGATCTCATCGAGAGTTCTCGGTTTTCACACCTAATCTCGACTTGATCACTCGTTTTGTGTGATACGAGCGTTTCCAAGTGTGTGTATTGCATTACCTTAGGAAAGGCACATTTAAGCATTTATGGCAAGTAGTTTAACATTTAAGTCAAAGATAGGTCAATTGGGTACTTAAACATGTTACTAGGTCGAATCATGGCAATTCTACCTATTATCCTAAGGTTATGGGCTGCTCTGATACCAATCTGTCACACCTCAACCGGTGGCGGAAACATCGGGGTTAGTGGCACTAGGCGACCAGATTATCTCACGAGAAATTTTCATAACACTATTTAATCAACAATATTTTAACGTCTAATATCCCATACTATTAAACAATACGTCGTCAACAATGTCACGAAATACATGATTTTCCCATAAAACAATAAGGTTCGATTTTCCCTAGATTTATTACATTTGGAAACAAAACAAAACAAACTAAACTAAGGAAGCTAAATCCAAGCATCCAAGCTAAATCCTCAACCTGTTACATACGTTAAAATACAAGTCAATACAATTAAGTAAAGGTGAGCATACAGGTTTTAGTACTACTAGCATAATAGAGAAAAGCGTTCGCGAAATAGTCTAATTACATATTATGATACACCAAAACACATCACACAGATAAACATAGGCTTATTTCTCTTGCTGACTACCGTGAGAAGGCTTGCACGTCCATCCTAACTAGACTCCGTCGGCTGTTAGACACACTATAGTACCATACTAGCTAAGGAGGCAAGTTAACAAAAATAAGTCCTAGTCACATGTTTCTAGTATCACGTATAGAGCATACATAATCAGATTATTCGCGTGTGATAAACAGTTTGAGTTGTGAAGTGATTTTGATAGAGGAACGTATGTAACACCCAAATAGTGCATTAAAGCGAAAACGGGTCAAGTATACTCACAATCGATGCATTTAGGAGAGAGTAGGCGACTGCCGAGAGGTGAAGAGGAGCGCCGGATCAGCCTACATACGCGAACGAAAGTGCATCAGTCTCCGAAAAGCTGAAACGGTTAAGTTGGGATTGAACAGTAGGCAAGTTCGGCCGAACTTGTATGTAGACATACAAGTTCGAGCGAACTTGTTTAACCAGTGGAGATGTTGAGACAAGTTCGGGCGAACTTGTGGGTTGGATTTTGGGAGAGTGACAAGTTCGAGCGAACTTGCAAGGTTTCCTAAGAAACTTGACAAGTTTGAGTGAACTTGTTGATCCTTTGTGAAGTCTTGGCTCAAGTTCGGCCGAACTTGACCCAGATGGGCAAGTTCGAGCGAACTTGACTCCTAAGCTGCATAAAATCAGTTAAATCTTGAGTGAACTTGATGTTTTCGGGTCCAAAATCTTGCGTTTTCGCGTCGTTTGCTGAGGAAATCGATTGCCCATAGCTCCAACCTTAAGCCACTGAGAAAAACTTAGGCTGGAGAGGTCTTTTGGAGCGAACTTAGCCATTTATAGAAACTCGGGCTAATCCGGGCGAACTTTATGGTTCGTACGGGTTAGTCCAGCTTGTGTAAAGTGACGATTTCGTCCTTGTGCTTCCGGATCTGAGATCTAGCTTCGACAACGCCTCGTTCCACTCAAAAGTGAATGAAACATATGTCATTAGTCCGAAAATGGTGTAAAAATCAAGTTTTTAAAAGGTTTTGCTCAGATCTAGTATAGATCTGAGTGAAAACAGAAGTTTTGATGAAAAAAGATGAAAATTTTCGTAAACATAAGAAATTTGATGAAAACGAAGGCAATGCCTTGTGCAAAATCGTTGTAAAATGTTGATGAACATCATTATAGTTGAAATCGGGTTGATTCTTACTTAGAAAACAAAGGGTTTCGGGTTTGAGAGCTCTGGGTGAACTTGCAGCAAGTTCAAATAAGAGAATGGGGCTGGGTATTTATAGGTGAAGGCAAAAATGAGAGCTGGTGGGTCAAGTTCGGTCGAACTTGCATGAAATTCATGCAAGTTCGGGCGAACTTGCTAGATTTTCAAGAGGACTTAGTTAAGTTCGGCCGAAGTTGTACATATTTTTACAAGTTCGAGCAAACTTGGAGAATATAAGGGATTCTTGTGTCTCAGGCAAGTTCGTGCGAACTTGTGGTAGTCAAGTTCGGCCGAAATTGGCCTGGTGACCAAGTTTCGTTTGCTGATTTCGCATTAAGTGTTCGTTTGGTGATTCGGTTCGTATTAGTTAGTTATATTAAGCGTTATAATTGATGTAATAGTGGGATTGAGCGATTTGAGCGTGCGAGAGCGGTGCGATAGCGAGTGTAATCATAACCACAAACATACACAACACATAAATAATGTAAAAACCACATAATTAACTGCGAGTTACGATGCGATGAGATTAGCGATGCGATTTAATAAGCGATTAGATGCGATATAATATACATATTGTAATTAATTAACATAAGCTTTTCTTATAAACGAATCTGGGAATACAAACGGAAATACAACGGAAATAAACTGAAAATGAAGTAACAACGAAATTTAGAGTTGTTACATTTATACTCGATCTCGTTCAATCTATACATACATACATATTATAACATGTTCCATATGCTTAGGATACCTTATATTACCAAAAAATGTCATAACATAACACCTAGACCCGTTATAAAACATCAAAACACAAAAATAATAAAACCATTTTCTGACCAAGCCTTACGGACCACAAGGCTATATGCTTACGGTCCAAAAGCACCTCTGGATGGGCAGAATGGTTTTGGCTCGCGAATTATGCACGGATCCCACCATCTAACTCACCTCTAATCACCTCTAATCCCTATTAAACACCCTCTAACCACCTCCTAACTCTCCCCTATAAATACACACCTTATCCAAGCCATTTTACACTTTCACAACTCTCCAGTACTTCCTAAATGACTCTCAAATTGTTCCAAATCCTTGCAACATCATGATTTTTCGGGCAGATTCATACCCTCTTACAAAAGTGAGCATAACTTGCTCAAAACTCAATGAAATTACTTGATTATTCTTTCTAATTACTTGGAAAATCTTTAGGTTTGAATCCACGGGTTCTCCATGGAGAATCCAGACCTGGAAATGCACCTAAAGTGTCCAAAACTTTCTGTTGTGTTTTAAACTCTTTCAAAACTTGTTTAAACTTATCAAACTTGAGTCTAACTCATCTCAAACCTATGTCCTAATTCTTACAACCTCTCTTATGGTTGGTTAGGCTTAAAAACAAGGTTGAGACATTCAAACTAGAGGATTTATCCTCATAAATACTCTGTTTTCATAGAGCTTTAAGCTCGCAAGTGATGCAAGCTTTTGAACTTGTTCATGTGTGTCCACCTTGGTTAGCTTGGGCTATCCTAACTATGAGACCACACATCACTTGATGATTTTCATCATTATCCCAAGTTAGTTTGCTAGTTGTAAAGTGTCACAACCCCGTCTAGCCTTCGACGTGACGCCGGCTCACCGGGTTGTATTTCACTTGGCTACTTGGTATAGTGACCCCATTTACATTCTTGTCATATTACTTGTTCTTGATCCTCCTTGTTGTCTATGACGACTTGTGAAGTGGTGAACATCATACGAGGTTCCTAAATGGATGATTCTACCTCCTACCTCCTCCATGACTTATATGAAATCTTTTTTAGTTGTAGTTTAGTATTATGTATATATAACTAACTATGGACTATAATATAATCCTAAACCGAACTCTTGGTAATGAATAACTAATCACTTGTCAAGATAATAAGTTTATCACTTTAGTGTGTAATTCCTCGTTTACGATTCTAATAGGTTTCAAAACCTATGAAATCACATCAAACCCATGTGGGTTAACATTGTCACACCCCGACCCGCAGCGGAATAAGAGTCTGGGCATAATTGGGTTATCACCAAAGCTCATGATGTTTACTAAAATGTTTCATATTTATTAAATTCAAATTACAACTTAAATCCAAATCAAAATTCATACAATTACAAGGAAATGAAACTATATAAATAATCCAAAGCTTAAACTGATTTATTCTTCTAGGACTTCCTATGTGTTTCTTGCCTCAGCTGGATCACCTGTATCATGTGTAAAACGGGGGATGTTTTGGGTCAACAAAAGTTGGCGAGTGAACCTTGATAAAACATTGTTATTAATTTCTTGTTTTATTTAATATGGAAAATTTGTGCAATATCACAAGTGAGCAAACATATATAAATAAACAAACACAAACCACTTTGAATGAGTACATGATATGAATGATGATGAATGTGAGATCAAGGCTCAATCAAACGGAGCCGATCTTATGAGGCACCTGATGCTCAACCCGTCTCCCACGGGGAACTGATGGGCCTAATGAAATGCGTGCACTGAAAATGATAAATCCAAACTACATATAATCCACACAACAATTGATACACATTTGATCACGGATATGATGTATGCACAAGTGTTTAAATATAATAAGGAATTAAACGACACATGATACACCCCAAAACATGATTAAAATGAGGAATTGATAGAGATTCACTCACATTGGGTGCGTTCTTTGATGACGTTGGATGCGCACGAATTTTAGGATTTGATCGACGAGGGAAAAACTAACCTAAAATAATAACGAAATGATTCGGTAAATAAATGGATTTTGTTTGAGATTAATACTTTTAATTCATACTCTTAATGGGATTTTTAGATTTATTTTTGTGAGTCTAAGGAAATTTTCGAACTTTAAAAATCTTATTTTTAAGTATTTTTAAATAATTTTCTAATTAAATAAATAAATAAAAAGAAATAAAAATTTTGACTTTTTGACCGTTGACCGGTCGGACTGTGCTTTTATATGCGCTGAGTAAGGTTCGAACTCGGGATCTCTCGTATACGTGCACGCAGCTCTACCAACTGAGCTACGTGTCTAACCCGAAATATTCTCTGTTTTAATTATATTTATATACTTATTAATTTTAAACTTATTTATTTTTTATTAAAAATGATTTATATGGCCGAACAGGTTGCAGGGACCCGGAGTCGAACTCGGGTCCTTTGGTTCAAGTGCGCACAGCCCAACCAGTTGGGCTGTGTGTCAAATCTGTTTAACTTATAGTTTATATTACTCTTATAAACATTATGTGACTTGATCTGATTAAGTTTTAAAAATGTTGGTTTTATTTCTGAAAGTCGGTAACGTGTGCGATTCGAACCCGGGACGTGTGTATTGTTTGTGCACACAGTCCACCGTTGGGCTGTGTGTCTAACCCATTCGAATATCCAGTTTTAATTATATTTATGCTTATACACGACTTCATCTTCTTCGTTTACAAAAACGCAGAACAATGAAGTCCGACTGTTCTGTTTAAATCGATCATCAAGACTTATAATTGGTTGGAATGAAATAGATAAAGAAGATTATGGAATGAAATGTACCAAAACAGAATGTTTTCTCAGATTTCCGGCAAGAGTCGTCGGCTCTGATTGGTGACTTCCGGCTGAGTGAATTGATTAACAGTTTTGATCAATGTGTTGTGAAATCAAGTTACTAAACAAGAGATATCAAGAGGGTTTAGATGATTGTACCGATCGACAGTGAGACTTCGGATTTTCAGTGATTTTCCGGTGAGTGTGGGAATTTCCGGCAACGTTGTCTGAGACAGATTCTGGTTGAACGATTTAGATTAATACATGCCGAATAATGGATTACAAACAAAAGAGTCGAGAATTTTACCGATTTGAAGTAAGTCTCGGTTTTCCGGTGAAAGTCCGTCGAATGCAGAATATCTCCGGCGACGTGTTTTGGGATGAATAAAGCTTCGGAAACGATCGTGGTTCTGAGCGAAAGGATTTCCAGAGTGTTCAAGTGGGTATTTATAGTGGAAACAGGCTGAATTGGGTTTGAATTGGGTCAAGGTTCGCGATTGAAGATTTCCGTCGGTTATGACGGAAATTGACTGCCGGCAACGGTTATAACCGACGTCGACATCAATTTGTGCGGTTCAGTCAAAAGGAATTTGGCCAAAATCGCGGATTGCCGGATTTTCCGGTGATTGCGAGTTCTGGCGCGCTGATACCGGATTTGACTTTCGGGTTTTATTATATATGTTATTTGTTTCCATGTTTATCACAAAAGCAGTGTGTGGCGGAGCGGTGTGTTGTGTGTTTGAGTTTGTGGGTGACCCGGGTTCGAAACCCGGCGTCTCCATATTTTTTTAATTCATTATTTTTTTGTTATTTAATAATTATGTTTTAAAATTCTAATATATATATTAATTATGTATTGTTTAAAATTAATACGAACCATAAATACGCAACGAAACTTATAACTGAGTATTTGATTGATAAATGAAGCGGGTTTGGAAACTCGTTTTTCGACGAATGTTACAAACATAGTGTCAAGAAACGAGTGTTATGCCTTAGTGACTATTTATATATTCTTATACTTTAAATCCTTATGCATATGATCGAATAATCCAAATCTTCCGTTAAACTCGTACTCATACCTATGTTCTTCTTGTAGAAGGACAAGGTGCCAAACCCTAATTTACAATCAAGCTCGCGGATTTCTCTAAGTGGAACACTTTAAGCAAAACCGTGAGTACACTGACCCATTTACCGCTTTCTCACTTTTGGGTTGTAACGTGTTTACTTATCAAAATACACTTATCACAAATTCATGCTTTACATGCTCAATCCTTAATACATGATGCTTTTTATGCTTAGATACATGCTAGAATTATACATGCTCGATCATTAACTTAGCTTGCCCAACTTGACATATGTAGCGCTATAGGAGTAGCACACCACCCGACGGGGTTATGTTAATATTTTATACTCATTTTAGTCTCGTCGCTTTTGTGACGAGGGAAGCTCGATCTCGTATTTGTGGAAACTCGGGGTTTGATCTAGTGTTGCATGATTAGCATTTACCTTACAAAACGATTAACATGTGGATTCAAGTTATACTTTTATACTTATGCTATGTATCACCAAACTTGTGTACTCGCCTTTGTTTTTGCATTGAACTCTATTTTAAAACATGTTACAGGTTGATGAAGATGATGCCATGAAATTGGAGTAGTGTTGATGACTAGATACACACATAGACGTTAGGTTTATAATTGTTGTATCAAATTTTTCCTTGCTTATTGTTGTATTTGAATTTCCATGTATTGTACTCAAATATTTTACTTATGAAATGAAATCCAGTTTAATTGAATATTGTCACAATTAGCCTTATGAGCAATGAGCAATCTCTTTCGTCCCGCCTCGATATTTCCGCCATCGGTTGGGGTGGGTGGTGGTTCTATGTCATTGATGGCTTCGAACTCATCGTCGATATCTTCAACAGTGACCTGCTTCTCGACTGTCTGTGTTACTTTTGAAATATGAGAGTTGGTGGGAGGTGGGGTCGTCATCCTGCAAATCGTGTTTATAAGAAAAGCCCTTCTAAACGTAAGTGTTCATGTTGGGATACCTCTGTTGACAGAGGTCCCACGGATGGCACCAATGTCGAATCCCCTAACTTCAGTTCGAGGTGGAAGAGACTCGTCAACGTTCCGAAAGGATCTTCTCTGGAATCTACAAAACATGAAACAGTTAGCCTCGTCACGGAGAGCCCCGAAGGGGGATTCGTGACCAAGCTCCGGCGTGAGGATAAGTAAACTTGCCAGAGACGAAAGATTGTTCCGGCGTGATAAGGCTGCCGGAATGTGGGTGTGGATCCAATGATTCGAGTATTCAATGTGGAGAATGTTCGAAGTAAATGCTCTCTTGTGTTTGTGTGTGTGTATTTAGGGTATTGAATGCATACCTTTAGCGATCAAGTGTCCGGCTTATATAGAAAGATAAGCTTATCACCTTGCAAAGATCCCCGTGCAATCTAACGTATTTTCTTGTGCCGTAAGAGATCTCTAATCGGCTTGGGTACGTGTCCCCTTATCGCCGGTAAGATGCCCTTTGCATTTAATGAGACCCATACTTTCCTTGTACTTCCCTGCCTCTTTGCCGTCTCTCTCTTGTTGCAGGCATTTAATGCATGTGACAGGGGAAGACAACGTGAGTTGATGCGCCTCTCTTGTTCCCGCTCACTCACGCATAGGATTCTAGGGAACATACAAATGGGCTTTTCTGGGAAGCCCAATAAAGTAGCCCAAGATGAGGAGCCCGACTAAGGGGCCCTCGTCGATTGTTTCACTAGTTACTTATCATAACCCCTTCTGAAGGATAGATACATACCCAATGCAAGATACGATTGTTTCAAGTTCTAAGGGTACTTTTACTCATCACTTACAATTTAAATTCATCTGATTACCTCAATCGGATCATGGGTTTGTTTGATGTTATCATTTTCTATTGAATATAGGAGTTGCTGCAATTTATGAAAAATTAAAGTATAAACCTGGATGGAGTGCTTTTGACAAAGTGTAATTCTTTTGTGGAATGATATAGTATGATCCTTCTTTTGAGCTTTAAAACTGTTGTAATGTCATGTCATGTCATGTCATTCTCGGTTAGCTGTTCATGTTTAATTCATCTAAAAATTCATGATTTTAGTGTTGTATTTAACACTTTTTCTGAGAAGTACTTAACGAAAGCTGCATGCACATACATGAATACTCAGATTATAATCTTGATGCCATCAAGAAAATTGGTGAAAATCCTCAATTGACCAAAAGAGCATCTCATTTCATGTATGTGCACCTTTTGTTGTAGAAACTGAATGTATACAACATAGAGCAATACTTATAAGTCAAAAAGATTGCAAAGACTCTGTTCGCATATACGCAGAAAACGTTATTTAACATCTCAAACTCTTTTAGTAATATTATTATAATTATGAAAGTGAAAGTGAAAAAAAAATGAAAAGGGACATTGTGGTCATTTAACCAAAACAGAAAAGTAAAAAAAGAAAAAGAAAAGATATAATAAAATATAAAAAAATATGTGGCCCATGCAGGTCTCGAACCTGCGACCTTCGCGTTATTAGCACGACGCTCTAACCAACTGAGCTAATAGGCCGATGTTCCAAATTTAGCATTTTATTTACTTAACCTTCGTAAACCAACGAAAAACAAGTATTGAAAATACATGAATACCAACTTCACACAAACAATGGAAAACTGCTAAAAGCATTACATAAAGCACAAAACATCTTACAGTAACAAGATTTTGGTGTTCAATAAAAATATCAAACCTACCAACTTCCAAAAAGGGAAGAGATCATGTTGAAAATCTTGTTGCTCTTAGTGAGTGAATGCATTTTGAAAACCTCCGGAAGCTCTTATGTGGTCTTGGAGCAGAAAACATCTCGCAACGAAGCTTGGAGATACTGCAATCAGAAGGAGCAAAGCTCTCGGCAATAACAGACAATCTGATCAAAATTACACAAGGCTCTTAGAAACCCTGTGGCTTGAAGCTTACTCGAAATCAGTTACTTTGTAAACGAGCCTAGCCCTAGCCATTGTAAGCTCGCTCGCTTTTTAAATTAGAGCCAAAATAATAGGATGATAACCCTATGCTGTGAATAAATTCTGCATTAAAGTAGTGTATCTTAAAAACGTTAACCTTTTGTTCTTACATACATCGATATGAGTAAAGAAATACAATATTAAAAATAAGCAAGTTGGCTCAACGAGCCACAAGCAGGTTTGAGGTTTTACGAGCCTGGCTTAAGCTCGTTAAAATAAACGAGCTGACTTGGCTTGATTTGTAACAAGCAGAGCCCAGGCCAAGGAAAGGTCACAATTTTATACATATGTATAAATAAGAAATTGCATAGTATGTAAATAAGTATGTTAAAAAGAATTATTATAATTTGTGTTTACATGTATCAATATGCGTAAAAAAATTAAATTTAAGATAATTTTTAAATGAGTTGGCTTGAAGAGTCGAACTTGTGCTTAATATTTCAGCTTGTTAAGATAAATGAGTCGAACGTAGTCCAAACACCGGTTAGTAATTATTGAGGAGATGAACGAATATTGTGGATATGTGAAATATGATTTCGAACTAGGGCGACCATTGAAATCATTAGAGAAGAAGAGATATCATATGATTCTAACGAGAGTGATTCATCTCACTTGATTAGAGAAGAAGAGACGTGATATGACTCCAACGAGAATGATCCATCTCCCAACATCTCCTCTAAATCAAAAGAAACAAAACATTTTTTTATGAAGGTGTTTAACAAATCTGATGGTATTGTGTAACAAATTTATATAATTAATTAAATTGTTACGTCATTTTATTTTAACTGAAAACCAATTATTGTTATTTAGAGTTATTGTATAACAAATTTATATATTTAATTAAATTGTTACGTCATTTTGTTTTAACTGAAAACCAATTATTGTTATCTAGAGTTATATTAATATAGATACGAGAATAATTAATAAAACTATTGTTCTTAGTACATGAATCTCAACTCTTTTTATTAAGGAGAGAGAAAGCGTTAATAATAATAAAATTAAATTTACACATTATTGTTTATTAGATATTAGGTACTCATGCTTTGTTTTGGTGATGAAATTACCTAGGCCAAAGCGCAAAAGTGTTCCGGATTATATTTTATTGATTTGTTGGACTAGTTATAAGTTGAATTTTAAACCCAACTTTTTTAGAAGAAAAACAGATGACTATCAAATTCATAATGAATCAATATTACTTGTTCATTCATCACAAACGTTACAAAAAGAGATCCAATAAATGAAATAAATGGTTTATTATTACGCACATTTGAGTGTTTTATATTTGGTTTTCAAATCTCTATAATACCGACGCTCATTCTTGTTTCCAACAGTTCCAGAAGAAACACATAAACATAAGAGAAAAGTGCCCGGATAGTCCCTGAGGTTTATCCAGATTTCATTTTTAGTCTCTACATTTTCAAAATTACAGCTATAGTCCTCAAGTTTGACAAATTCGTTCTCGGATAGCCCCTGACGTGGATGGGGTTAGCTTTTTCAGTTAAGTAGTTGTAAAATGACTAAAATGCCCTTATATTAAAAATAACTAATAAATAAAACATTATAAGATTAAAATTACATGTGGGACCAACCTACCCACCCCCACCCTCTCTCCCCTTTTATGTCATTCTCCTCTTCTTGTTCTTTGTTCTTGTCTGCAACAACACCATCACCATAACACCTTAACACCACAAAACACCATCTCCACAAAACCGGACCACAACAGCACCACCACCCCAGCCATCAGACCGCCACCACCAACCCCGTCATCAGATCGCCATCACCACCTCACCCAGCCGGAAAACGCCACAAACTACCCCCGTCGCCAAACTACCCCCGTCGCCGGAAAAACACAACAAACCACCACCACTTCATCACCACAACCCACCAACTCACCCCGTCGCCGGAAAAAGGAAATACCAAAGCTGATTTCAGGCTTGGCGCTGCACGGTGAAGGGAGGGTGTTGTTTGAACTACACGTTTTTTCTTGGACGTTTTTATGGATTCGTTAAGCTCCGGTTAACCGGTAGTCGTACTCTGGTAACCCGAATCTTCTTCTGCTTCTGTTTGAAATATGAAGAGATTATGAAACTGCATTTTAATTTAACATGTTTCGTGTGATTACATCTAATATTTTCTTTTGGTAATCGGATCGATTGATTTTTTATGTTTTTGTTGCAATGTGGTGATGTTAGTATGATTAATAATGGATTGGCAGTGATCGATCTGGAATTGTGTCATGTTTTAAGATAACTCAACTAGCTCTGCATATCTTATTCTGAATTCTGATATTGTTCTCTAGAGAAACCTCATAAAGATCTTGATGTAAGTGAAAAGAAGCATCCGTGTCTATCTACTCCAGTTTAGGAAAGAGTTCCGTCGTTCGATTTTTTCGGCGTGGAGGTGATTTGGTAGTGATGGTGATGATGGTGTGGAGGTGTTACCGTGATGGTGGGTTTGATGGTGGGTTTGTGGTGCAGACAAAGAGGGAAAGAAAATGAGAGAGAGGGTGGGTTTATTTTATTGTAATAGGAAGTGGCCCCACAACTATAACTGTAATTTTGAAAATGTAACGACTAAAGGTGAAATCGGAGCAAATCAGAGGGACTATCCGGGCACTTTTCTCTAAACATAATTATGCTTTATATTATGCTTTACAAAAGAGAACATATCATCTTAAATTCATTATAGATCGAGTTATTAACTAACCGCTATTAAACATAATTAATATTTATCACATTTTATGTTTTTTATATTAAGAATTAGTTAATTTTGCCTATGCGTTGCGGCAGCTTTGCTGTAGAGACTTAATCGGTATTGTATTTAGGGGCACTCGCTATGACAAATACCGGATGTTCGATTGGAATCATCATAAACAAAATATGTTACATCAATCAAAAGCAATAATAACGAATACCATTGAGACTACAATAATACATTTTGTAATAAATAATATGAACTTTTGGAATAAAAAAATCAATATATTGTTTATCGAATGCATTTTGTTATATAGACATGTTTAATAGTGTTTTCAAGTAGGTTTTGGGTTAGTTTAAGAGAAAAAAAATATGTGATCGTTACCAAGACTAGTGATAAGTTATAAATATTGCCTGATTTAATTTATTAATATATATGATTATGATCCTATCAATATTAGGAAGAAGATTATATAAGGTGTTTTCTATATTTTTTAGAGGAGATAGTAAATATGACAATTGTTGAAGAAGAATAAGTAATAAGTAAATATAATGCGAAGAAGATTATATAAGGTGTTTTCTATATTTTTTTAGAGGAGATAGTAAATATGACAATTGTTGAAGAAGAACAAGTAATAAGTAAATATAATGCAAATCATCAACGCCCATATAAACCATTATGTGTTTTCTATAATCACATCTTACTTATTGTCTTTTTAACTGATCAATGTTTTTCTAAAAATGTTTAACAAATTGAAGTTATTGTGTGTAAAAAAACTAATCCTTCTATATTATTGTATATCAAATCATCATGGTATTGTGTAACAAATGTATATGTTTCATTAAATTAATTATTATTTTTCAGAGTTGTACTAATATAGATTTAAGAACAGTTAATAAAATTATTTTTTCTTAGTACATGAATCTCTACTCTTTTTATTAAAGAGAGAGAAAATGTTAATAATAATAGAATTGAATTTACACACTATTATTTACCAAAATCAAGTATTCATGTTTTATATTCATGATGAATTTACCTTGGCCAAAATCGCAACAGTGCTTGAGACACGTGCAAAAGCATGGGCAGTCCCCAGCCGTTGTATCGCCCAGATCTCACCTATCCAGGGGAACCGTCATAAAACTGTCATCATTGAGAAAGGGCCCACCTTGCCTCTACCCTTGATTACAAAGCGATTGCCTCGGGGTTGATCCACTTCAGCCCAGGCTTATGTCGCGTGGGCTCCATAACCCAGGGCTGGAGATGACTTAACGACGAGGTCCACTGGTTACCCAGTAAACTCGTCTTGGGCCTTTAATTGTTTGGGCCAGACAATAAGCCCAAAGCAGGAATCCTCTTCAACTAAAACACTGGACAATAGAAAAGGCGGGAAACTGAATGACATGAGGGTTCTGCATGCATTAAATGCTTGATGGGAGGAAAAAGGAAAGGTCAGCCGGAGAAGGTACGATGCAAGCTGGCTTCATTAAATGAGCTAACGATCTAGCCGTTGGGAAGTAGACACGTATCCGAGCTTCTCAATGGTCTGCAAAACCGTTATGATATCTCAAGGGAAAGAGATAAGGGCTTCCCTTTATATAAGGAAGGTAAAAGGTCGACTAAGGTAAGCATAAAAAATCTAATCTCATTAACTTCACCCACACTACATTTATTCCAAATATTCCCGACCACATTAAACACCAGAATTCACACCTTGGAGAATATTCAGGCGATTATACACTCGTAAGGATAAGTTTCTCATCTCTCCGGCAAGTTTACTTGTTCTCACGCCGGAGCTTGGTCACGGTTCCCCCTTGAGGCCCTCCGTGACAAGGCTTAACGGTATTTTCTTTTGTAGGCTAAAGGAGTCAGATCTTCACGGCGTTGACGAGATCCTGCTGACCACCCACCATGGATCGAAGGACTCGACGACCACTATATGTTTTCTATAAATCATATCTTACTTATTGCCTTTTGACTGATCAATGTTTTTCTAAAGGTGCTTAACAAATAAAAATTATTGTGTGTAACAAAGCTAATCTTTTTATTATATTGTATAGAAAATTTATTTTGATGGTATTCTCTAGCAAATGTATATGTTTCATTAAATTATTACATCATTTTAACTGAAAATCAATTATATTATTCAAGGTTATATTAATATAGATTTTTGAACAATTAATAAAATTATTATTTCTTTTTTTTTAATTTATTGTTTCTTAATACATGAAACTCTACTCTTTTTTTTTAAGGTAAATGTTATAAACAACCAAAATGCAACAGCCGACTCTCACAAGAGAGAAGTCAGCACAAACCTTTTTATTAAGGAGAGAGAAAGCATTAATAATAATAGAACTATATTTACACATATTATTCTATATCCTTACATTTACAGTACAGTAACTTCCTTTTAAATTACTTTTTTGTGTCTTTTGTTTTTTTTTTTGCTTATTGATTTTTTTTTATTTTTTGTTTTTGTATTTTTTATACTTATACCTTTCAATTTTCAGCGTTAACACTTACAATCCATTAACCTTTAGAGAACTTTGTAATCGAGTTTTACGTATTTATTTTATGTATGTATTGGTATAAATTAAAATTAATTTACGTTTAAACGTAATTTTTTCTCAAAAATGAGATATGTCAGATATAATGTTTTAATACTTGTTATTATATACGTTTTTCAGTTGATCTATGTTTTGACGCAATTTTTTTCTTCTGAAAATCAGTCGGGTCAAATGTAATACATTTTCTTGCTTATTTTTATGTATGTTTTCACTTGTTCTACGTTTTGACGTAAAATTTTGTTCGGAAACGAGTTGGGTCAAATATAAGACGTTTTCACTAGACGATATAAATTCGAGTCACTTTAAGTTCCGACAGCGCTGCAACGTGTCGTAAATGTTTTCTAATGTGCTTATTTTTATGCACGTGTTTCTATAAATTCAAGTTGGTCTACGTTTTAACGTAAATTATTATTAGCAGGTTGTGTGAATAGTGTTTTCATCCTATTTGTTTTTTTATCTTTCTTGATATTTTTTCGACTTTATTTTTTATTTTTTACTTTTCTTTATATTTAGTGTTTTAGTTTAAGGTTTCTTTTTCATTAAAGTTATATTTAAGATAGAGTTTATATTTTCATTGACAATTAATTTAAATCAGTTTGTCTCGCTGTCCAATTTAACTTTAAATTTATTTTTGTGGTTTTCGGTCGATGTAAAACATGTTTTATATTCTTTTAAGCATATTTCTTTCGGTTTCTATACGGAACCAAAATTGATATCGACCGAAACCCCGCTGCGTAGCTCGGGTAATCTTACTAGTTATTTACTAAATATCAAGCATTCATGCTTTATATGTCACACCCCGATAATTCAATCACATCAGAGCCGGGCGTGAACTGACTGGTATCTTCATTGCACAGCGGAAGTATTATGGTGCTAAGACTTCTATAAAATGAACGCCGCTAAGTACTCGAGTTCCAAATGGGTTCTCCTATTCCAACCGTGCCATAGTTTGAAAATATAACCTGAGAAAGAAACATGCGAAAAATCAACATAAAGTTGAGCAAGTTCATAGTTTGTTTGAAAAAGATTTGAAATAAATCTTTTTGATAACCAGTTTAAATCTTTTTGATAATCCACCCCAAGCTAGTAAGTGCCTCGCCAAACCGTTTACTCAAGACGGTAGACTAGCAGGCGGTTATAGTTCTAGTATGTAGCGAGGACTTCACTGTACAGTTTTAAGCGACCCTACGGCCCTTAGTGTTGAGTAGTGGACAATCCATTCCATGTGTCTATAAGTAGGACCAACCAGTCCTCTTATTTGTATGTACGACAATCCAGTCCTTGTGTCTTTCGTGCCTCGCACGAGCATGTGTGAGCCTAGCCCACTAGAGTCTTTGTGCCGCGCACAGATGAGAATTGGCCTAGTCCATTTGAGTCTATAAGCAGAACCAACCAGTCCCCTTATTTGTATGTAGGACAATCCAGTCCCTGTGTCTCTATGTAGCTAGGACATTCCCGTCAATAGCCGTGAGACTCATGCATGTTCTGAAAATACGCGTGTCTTTTATAAAACCGTTATGTTATGGAGCATAAACCTTTCGTAAACCATTTGAGTTTATTGAAATCCATTTGCAACATGGTTTAGAAATATGTATTTTCGTTCATCGAAATTTTGTGTACTTTTGCAAAACTCGCATGTCTTTCCACCCCCGAAAACATTTAAGAAAATGTAAAACCGTAAAAAGTGGGGGTTATGAACTCACCTTGTTATCCTTGTGCATAACTAGCTTAATATGATTCCACAGTGTTATTCCAAGAACGTGAACTCGTTAGCGTGCAATTATAGCATTCCTAATCAAGGAATAATTATAAGTTTCTAATAAGAAAACGTAGTGAATCCACGTGTCCGAGCTCTACCAAATAGTTAATAACGATACTATAAGGGTGTTGTTATCTTGACTTAGAATTACCGATCTATGGTTATTTGATCCCGTTCATGGTCGGCGATAAATGCTAAGTCTTGGAAGCACTTAGTTTCCAAAATAATTTAGAATATATATATTTATATATATATATAAATATACTTACGAGGTCGTGTTAGTTGTTTGAAAATAGAAATACATAGAAGAATAGTGGTATGACTCTTTGTAGCTTTCGTAAGACGCAAATACATAAGAATATATGTATATATATGTGTATATATATGCATTAAAAATCTTGTCGTTTTAAAGTGAACATAAACGACTATATTCATGTTATTAGAATATTCGGTTTCTAGACGATTGAAGTAAATATAATAATTATTTTTATTTTATAAAATATCCGATCCGTTTGAAGTATATGTAAACGATCGTATTCACTTTATAAAAGTATACGAACTAGCGATATTTGAAATAATTATAAACGACTATGTTTAACGATCGGACTATATATACATAAACCATTACATTCATGTTATATAAGTGTGTGAAATTACGACGGTTGAAATAAATATAAACTATTTTTTTGTACAAGTATTCGGTTTCGTCGACGTTAGAATAACTATGACTAGTCGTATTCATCATATAGTGGTTTTCGGGTTTCAAGGCGTTTTTTAAATAAATCAGAATTATTATTATTATTTTATAGAAATTTTCAAGTTTTGTTAACTAGCAACTCGTAGGTTGTGGAAATGTTATAAATTGGATTTATAAGTTATAAAGCGTCGTTGACCTAAACATACGTGTATATATATATATATTAAATAAAAAAACACTTAAACTTTGATGGGTGTCGTTATTTGGATATAACACATTTATTAGGTTTTTAGTGAAAAAACGGACGGAGTTTCCTTTGTTTTTGAAATAACCCGACAACAGTTGTCGTTATATTTTCAAAACACAAACGTCTATGTAACAACAATATTTATATAACCTTTTGTCGTGTCTTAAACATAATTCTTCGTCAAACACTAGTCGAATACACACATATATTGTACAAGTCCGATTAATTAATGATTCCGTATAAAATTGTCGTTTTCATTAAACAGGTTCGTTTAGAGCTCGGTTCGCGTTTAAAAGATATGCATGTAAATAATATAAATAATTATTGTTGTTTCGTCTTGAGTCGACCAGTTGACCGGTTTTTGACCGCGTTGACCAGGTTTGACTTTCATTGACTCGGTTTGACCGAGTTGCCTCATTTGACCGAACATTCAAACTTAACCCGAGCCGAGATCACGTAAACTTGAACCAAATCTGTCTGTTGACTGATGTTGACCAGCTTGACCGGGTTTGACCCGGTGTTAACCGAGTAAACTCGGACAACTGAGTCGTACCGAGCCGAGTCGCCAAACTTGACTAAACCCGAAACACTTGAGCTCGAACCCGAACCCGAACCCTAATCAAACCTGAACCGAGTCGACTCGGAGAACCGAGTCACAAAATGAAGGCCACCACCATCACTGCCGCCGTGATGAACTACTACCGCCGCCGTAGGCCATGCCGGCACCACCTGAAACGAAACCAAACGGGGCCGGAGACGTTGATCTTTACAGATAGCTTAGAGGTGTTTACCGGAGTGTCATCGGAGCTCCAGTTCAGAACCATGACCACCGTCGCCGGCCGTCACCACTACCACCATTAACATCGCTGCAGGAACCACCGTAGCCGACTGCCGCTTCCACCACAACAATGCTCACCCCCTCGATGTCGACGCGAAACCCACACACCACTGCCGCCAAAATCGCGGCGTTTCCGGCCGCTTAGTGCAGCGGCTTCGCCGTCGCGCCTCTGTGGTGGTTCCCCGCTCCTTCCCCGCCTTGAGTCACCATACCTAATCCTACACAACCACCTTCGTGGTCAGAAGAAGCGACTGCTTCTGCTGTTTGCATTGCGCCGCCACCACCGAGTGGTGGTCGGCCGATTTCCCAGAGAAAGACAGAAGAGCGAGAGTGGGAGAGAGGGTGAGGGGTGTTTGGGGTGTTGAACTGCCGGAATGTCGCCGGAAATCCGGCAGGAAAACGGCTCCGGCAGCCGGATCATTGAGAGAGAGATGAAGGGTGTTGAGTGGCTAGGGTTTGAGGGAAATGTCGATAAGGTTACTTATATACTAGGGTTGTAGGTTGGGTTGGGCCCTAAAGCCCGCTAGCGCGTATCTAGTTCTTCGAGCGGCCCAAATGACTTTTTTTGGCCCGTCATCGTTCCCGAACTTTGTAGAATGTCATGTATCGCTCATTTAAGGTCAAAAATACTTGAAATTATGTCGGAGGTCCACGTTTGTCGCAGATTGTATCCGTTGCGTTAAAATCGCGTAATGCGCTTTGTTCATCGTTTTTAATACGTTTTTAGATCTGCTTTCCACCATTATTATCAAAATTTGAAATTGACGCTAAATATAGATATATGGGCGTAGCCTGAATCTGTCACACCCCGACCCGCAGCGGAATAAGAGTCGGGGCATAATTGGGTTATCACCAAAGCTCATGACATTTACTAATATGTTTCATATTTAATAAAGTCAAAGTTACATTTCCAAAAATCCAAACATGTTCATTCAATACAAAGAAAATAAACTAACATAACAATCCCAACTCTAAATCGTTTTATTCTTCTAGTCCAAGTCCTATGTGTTCCTAGCTGCTGCTGGTTCACCTGTATCATGTGTAAAAATGGGAGTTTTTGGGTCAACATAAGTTGGCGAGTGAACCTTATTAGATAAACATTTATTAATAAATTAATTGTTAGTTTATCAATGAAAATTTGTGCATAATCATAGATGAGCAAATGTAAATAATCAAGCAATGGCAAATAGCAGTCACACTATAACATACAATAACATATGACAGCATACATGAACATACCAACATCATACTGTAAATAACATAAATGAAACTGTGCGATCAAGGCTCAATCAAACGGAGCCGATCGTATTGCATGTACTGAAAATGAAAATGTCTGTGCGATCAAGGCTCAATCAAACGGAGCCGATCGTATGTGGGCACGCCAGGTTCAACCTCATAATGAAATGGGGAACATGCTCAACGCTCATAATGTAATGGGGAGCGGCGGCCTATGAAATTGCATGTACTGAAAATAATAAACTTGCATCCAACAATAACTACACAACAGAAACAAACTGAATACACTAGTTCATGATATGATGCATGCACAATGGTTTAATTATAATATATATATAACAAGACACATGATACACCCCAAAACGTGATTAAAACGGGGAATTTGTAAAGATTTACTCACATTGGGTGCGTTGGATTGGAGATGGTGATATGCGCACGAATTAGATGAGCGGAACAACGAGGATTACTAACCTAAATAATAACGGAAAAATATATTAAATGAGTAGATTTTATTAAGGATTTTAATGAAATTTTTAGATATTTTTTTGTGAGTTTAAGGCTATTTTCTATCTTTAAAAATGTTATTTTTTTAGTATTTTTAATTAATTTTTAAATTAAATTAAATAAATAAAAATATAAAAAAATTGTTTATTTTGCGTTGACCGTTGACCGTTGACCTGTTGACCGGTTCGGTCAGGAGCATGGTTTGCGCTGGGTGAGGCTCGAACCCGAGACCTCCCGTACGCGTGCACGCAGCTCTACCAACTGAGCTACGTGTCTAACCCGAAATAATCTTGTTTTTAATTATATTTATACACTTATTCATTTTAACCGAAATTCTTTTTAATTTCAAAAACATTTTAATTCAACGGACCGGTGCAAGTGACGGGTTTCGAACGCGCGACGTATGGTTTATGTTGCATGTAACATCCGTCAAAAACGGATTTACCAAACCCGCTCCGTTTATCAACCGAACAGTCAGTTAAAATTTTCGTTGCGATTTAAATGCCCAAAATAATTTTAAACGATCCGTAATCAATTATTATGCGGGGATATTATATTTAGTTTTTGAAAAACTGATAAAAATAACAAAATAAAAATGTTTTAATCATGCCGGGTTTCGAACTCGGGTCCATACCGGTTCAAACAAAGATTTATCACTCAGCCGACCAACCACTCCGCCGCTTTGATTTTATGTTGATAACAAGAAACATTTAATTCATATATTAAAGTTCGGTAATCAAATTCAGTAATTTGCGCCCAAATTAGCAGTCGTCGGAAATCCCGACGACTTCGCCGTTTAATTACGTTTTCGCTCAAAATAACCGAAGTCTTAACTCTCACAACGGTTATAACCGACATATGAACCCGCGACATCAGCTGTAACCGCCGGAGAACGGCTTAACTTCGAATTGAGACCGAATTCAGACCCCATTCATCTCAATACTACCCTATAAATACACCCTCAACTCGCCAGAAACCTTTCACACTCAAATCGCACCTTTTCTCGGCGAAAACTCACTCGCCGGAAATTTTTATTACTTCGCCGGAAAACCGTATTATTAGTCTCCGAGCTTTACTGAACCCCCTAAACTTTTACCGAAGTCACCCACAACCTTTGTAACCTTTCGGAAGACTCTCTGCTGCAAGAGACTCGTCGCCGGAAGAACTTGCTGCCACCGGAGTTCTGCCGGAAAACAGAGGAGAAACAGCCGGTACTTCTCACGCCTAATTCCTTCCCTTTTTACTTTTATCTCGACTGTAATTGATCATAAAACACTAAAGAAACTTGAATCAACATTCGAATCCGTCAGTCGTCACTTCCGGTGAAAACCAGTGAAGAAGACGACGTCACGGTAATGGTTAAGTATAATTAAAATCAAGATAATTACCGGGTTAGACACACAGTCCAGCGGTGGACTGTGTGCACTTTTAACGCTAAGGTCACGAGTTCGAGTATTGTTCCTCACACGCTGTCTTAATAAAAATCTTTTTTTTCGCAAAACTGAACCGGAGTGTTTTGGGTATATGTTAAGTATAATGATAACCGAGTTTATAACCAAGTGAGACACACAGTCCAGCGGTGGACTGTGTGTACGCTAACCCACAGGTCCCGGGTTCGAGACCTGTGGAGCGCACCGGTTCGCTAGATTTATTCGTTTTTAAAATAAAGGAATTCTGTTTAAAATCTAATTAATATATATATATATATAATTAAAATCGGATATATAACGGGTTAGACACGTAGCTCAGTTGGTAGAGCTGCGTGCACGCGTACGGGAGGTCTCGGGTTCGAGCCTCACCCAGCGCACAATAATATGCCTTCGAACCGGTCAACGTTAGTCAAAGTCAACGGTCAAAAGTCTACTGTAGCAAAAATAAAATATTTTTTTATTATTTTTTATTTAATTATTTTATTTAAAAATCAATTAAAAATACTTAAAAATAACATTTTTAAGGTTAGAAAATAGCCTCAAACTCACAAAAATACACCCAACAATCCTACTAAAATAGATTAATAAAACCCGTTTACTTACCAAACCATAATGCGATTTATCTAGGTTAATTTCACTCGTGGTTAACACCATTTCGCGTGCATTCAACCTCATCAACCGAACGCACCCAATGTGAGTGAATTCTTACAAACTCCCCTTTTTATTCATGTTTTGGGGTGTATCATGTGTCGCTTAAACTAATTCTCTTATGCAAATTCGTGCTATACCATTTTATGAACTAAATTAGAATGTAACTATTATTGGTTGTGATGTATTACATATTGTCAAAGTTGTATGCAAATTATTTAGGCCCATCAGTTCCTCGTGGGAGACGAGAACAACGCGTGCCTTAAAACTCATTCATTAGGCCCATCAGTTCCTCGTGGGAGACGAGAACAACGCGTGCCTTAAAACTCATTCATTAGGCCCATCAGTTCCTCGTGGGAGACGAGAACAACGCGTGCCTCAAAACTCATACATTAGGCCCATCAGTTCGTAAGAACAACGCGTGCCTCAAAACTCATACATTAGGCCCATCAGTTCGTAAGAACAACGCGTGCCTCAAAACTCATTCATTAGGCCCATCAGTTCCTCGTGGGAGACGAGTCGAACAACGCGTGCCTCAAAACAATTATTTGGTGTTTGTGTGTTCAATATTCAATATTATGTGTTGTGTGAATAAATTTACATCTACATTTACTCATATGTGGTATGCACCTTATTTATAATCAATTGGATAAACTTGTTCAAATGTTCTTCCATAGGATTCACTCGCCAACATTATGTTGATCCAAAAACCTTTTTACACATGATACAGGTGAACAGGTTGAAGCAAGGAAAACATAGGATATGCCTTAGAAGAGAACCAAGAAGCTTAGATTGATAGTTAGAACATGTTGTATCATTTATTGTAAATTTCCATTAAATTGTATTAATGAATATGAAACATATAATAAATGTCATGAGCTTTGATGATAACCCAATTATGCCCCGATCACCTTTTCCACTGCGGGTCGGGGTGTGACAGATTGGTATCAGAGCCATGACTATAGGGATATAGGATAGGTTATTAGACCCTTAGAACCTATACTATAGTCTGCCTAAATTTTAATTGATTAGGTGGTTACATACAAACTTGTGATATTTATTTGTTTCATATTTCAGTCAAACATACATGCTTATATACATATTCGTTATACATATATCAATGTTCATATATTCAATTCATTTTCATACTCTCATTATTCAAGGATTTTGTTGCAATTTTTCAAATCCCATCAAAGTAAGTTCTGCGACGGGCATGTAGTAACCGGAAGGGTACAAGTACCGGTAGTCGGGACGTCCTGTCTAGGTTGGCATTCGTATAAATCCAAAATAACGGACCAGTTTGCCTACCTGGGGACTAACGATGAGAGTACGACGGACCTATTAGGCCAAAGCATGCCACACCAAACGTCGTTCGAACTAACCTCACTTTGAGATGTCACCGTGTCCATGCCGGGGCACATTCCGAATATCATACGTTACATATTTCTCGATTTTCTCCGGGTTTTAGTGTACGTAACCAGGCTAACACATGCGAACCATATGAAAAACCCGGTAATCATGGGGGCCCACATGATTACGAAGGTGAAGTATGGCGGCATGCAAGGCCCAAATACGAGCAAAGCCCAAGACATCCTATGGATGTAGTAGATTTATTTTTCTATATTTATTTTATGAACGTTCATTCCCAAAACACGACCCACGATCCCAAAGGCATCCAACTCATACTCTTGACATGTATTCCTTGTAGATGTCTTCTAACCTCGCCCGTAGGAAGATGAGAGCAGGAAAAGCCCGTGAACGCATGGCTACCCAAATCGCTCAGCAAATGGCGACCGTAATACCAAACATCGTAGTTCAAGTTCAACAAGCCCTTACCGCTAATTCCGTTAACCCAACCCAACAAGAGGATCAAAACACTGTCAACCTTTCAGTCACTAAATGCACCTACAAACATTTCAAATCCTGCGATCCTCCAAAATACGAAGGTACTGAAGGTGTCACCGCTCTCCTCCATTGGTTCGAAGAAATGGAGAACACTTTTCTAAATTGCGATTGCCCCGATGATCGCAAGGTGCGTTATGCTACCGGTCGTTTACTTGGAACAGCACTCACATGGTGGAATACAGAGAAGACCAAACGAGGTGTTGAAGAAACTATGACCTTGACTTGGGAAGAATTGAAGGGAATCATGACAAGATGGTTTTGCCCAAGAAGTGAAATCAAGAAATTGGAGGATGAGTTCCATGCTTTGAAACAAAAGGAAGGAGACCACACCACATACAATAAGAGATTCCTTGAGTTAAATCAAATGGTTCCCAATTTGTTTACTCCCCTCTACCGTTTGATCGAGCACTACATTCGTGGCCTTCCATCAAAGATTCAAGACTCTGTAATAAGCACCTCGCCTGCAACTTTGGAAGCAGCAATGGAGCTAGCAACCGCGCTCACTGAGAACCGAATCCGAAACAAAGATTTCAAAGAGGAGAAGAAGAAGGATAAAGCATCAACCGAAATCTCAAACTCCACCCGAACCGAATCCTCCACACCACCTATTCTTAAGAGAAAACGAGATGGGCAAATTTTCGCCGTCACCCAACGCAACCAACCAGCTTCACAAGTTGTACCTCCTCTAACTATCCCAAACGTTCAAGTAGCACCCAACTCAACTTACCCAAACAAGAAACCTTACATTGGACCTCACCCTCAATGCAACACCTGTTTCTATCACCATCCATCTACTTTACCCTGTCGACTATGTGCAAATTGTGGACGCTACTGTCATTTGAGCAACGTTTGCCGCACCGCTCAAAACCAAACCTCAACCCCTACTCAACCCATGATCCAAACATATCAACAACCTCAATACCCCATGTACCCATATGTTCGAGCTTGTTTCAATTGTGGCGACCCTACCCATTTTAGAAACACGTGCCCTCGTTTGGTTAACATCATAAACGCCCAAGCTCAAGCAAACCCAATTAACCAAGCAAACCAAGCAAACCCAGCTCCACCGCCAGCAAGAGGAAGAGTTTATAACATCAACGCCAATCCTGTTGAAGATATTAACGGTCCAAACCAACCACTTAACTAGCCTTCTCTCACCAAGAATCAAGATTTCAACTCCAACCACTTAGTTTTTATGTTTTTCTTATGTTATCTCAATTTTCACGTATCCCAATTGGAATTTTATCCAAGAATTTTAATGCAAATTACTAGTTCAGTTTGTTTTATACTCATTGATTTAATATTCATATCATCATACTTCACGACATATCTCAGTTTCATCATTTAAAGAAGTTGAGTTGTGTCTCACTTCTACATAGACTAACCTCTCCATCATATTAAACGAGAGAGGTATTGTCAAACACGGATACTATCAGAATTAAGACTCAAGCGCTGGTTGTTGTGTTGTTTATGTTGTAGAGTCGCATAGAACTAATCATAACTTGCGGATAAGGTCAATGAGAATTTGACAAGAATATGGTGGATACGCCGCTGGTACTTCCTATATATAAGTATTCTTGTCAAATGATCGGAGGCATTATCAGGCGGTTATGAGAGGTTCCATGCATAGGTTGTTTGTGTGATTAAGTCATTCATTTTCAGTACATGCAATAAGCTCGGCTCCGTTTGATTGAGCCTTGAGCGCACAGACATTTCAATTTCAGTACATACAATACGATCGGCTCCGTTTGATTGAGCCTTGATCGCACAGATATATTTCATTTCAGTATTTTTATGTTTGTTGTATTGGTTGTAGAGTTATAGGACTAATCATAATTCACTGATAAAACCAATGAAAATTTGACAAGAATATGGTGGATACGCCGCTGGTACTTCCTATATATAAGTATTCTTTCCAAAGGATCAGAGGCGTTATCAGGTGGTTATGAGAAGTTCCATGTAGGATTTAGTATTGCCTTGGTTGAAATTTGTGTTACAATTACATCATCTCACTATTTAAAGAAATTGGATTGTGTTCCATTTCTACATAAACTAACCTCTCCATCATAACAAACGAGAGAGGAACCATCACCATTCAAACATATATGCTATCAGAATGTGGATACAATTGTTAGTTGTTGTGTTTATTTGTGTAGATTGTAGAATTTCTGCCTTAGGATATAACCCTAAGCATATTCAAACTTTTATGCATGATATCATTTTAGCGAATCATTCCTGCTTAACAATACTTATACAGTAGGCAACAAAAAGCGATTCCTGTATTAGGATACTTAACCTTTACAAGGAACGTTACCGCCTCAAACAAAAACCCAAACCCTTATTTCTTCTAAGTATGTAACTCTCAAACTAAACACCATCATTCTTTTAGTCAATTATATCCCTATTTAAATTTCGGGACGAAATTTCTAAAAAGCAGGGGATACTGTAACATCCGTCAAAAACGGATTTACCAAACCCGCTCCGTTTATCAACCGAACAGTCAGTTAAAATTTTCGTTGCGATTTAAATGCCCAAAATAATTTTAAACGATCCGTAATCAATTATTATGCGGGGATATATATTTAGTTTTTGAAAAACTGATAAAAATAACAAAATAAAAATGTTTTAATCATGCCGGGTTTCGAACTCGGGTCCATACCGGTTCAAACAAAGATTTATCACTCAGCCGACCAACCACTCCGCCGCTTTGATTTTATGTTGATAACAAGAAACATTTAATTCATATATTAAAGTTCGGTAATCAAATTCAGTAATTTGCGCCCAAATTAGCAGTCGTCGGAAATCCCGACGACTTCGCCGTTTAATTACGTTTTCGCTCAAAATAACCGAAGTCTTAACTCTCACAACGGTTATAACCGACATATGAACCCGCGACATCAGCTGTAACCGCCGGAGAACGGCTAACTTCGAATTGAGACCGAATTCAGACCCCATTCATCTCAATACTACCCTATAAATACACCCTCAACTCGCCAGAAACCTTTCACACTCAAATCGCACCTTTTCTCGGCGAAAACTCACTCGCCGGAAATTTTTATTACTTCGCCGGAAAACCGTATTATTAGTCTCCGAGCTTTACTGAACCCCCTAAACTTTTACCGAAGTCACCCACAACCTTTGTAACCTTTCGGAAGACTCTCTGCTGCAAGAGACTCGTCGCCGGAAGAACTTGCTGCCACCGGAGTTCTGCCGGAAAACAGAGGAGAAACAGCCGGTACTTCTCACGCCTAATTCCTTCCCTTTTTACTTTTATCTCGACTGTAATTGATCATAAAACACTAAAGAAACTTGAATCAACATTCGAATCCGTCAGTCGTCACTTCCGGTGAAAACCAGTGAAGAAGACGACGTCACGGTAATGGTTAAGTATAATTAAAATCAAGATAATTACCGGGTTAGACACACAGTCCAGCGGTGGACTGTGTGCACTTTTAACGCTAAGGTCACGAGTTCGAGTATTGTTCCTCACACGCTGTCTTAATAAAAATCCTTTTTTTCGCAAAACTGAACCGGAGTGTTTTGGGTATATGTTAAGTATAATGATAACCGAGTTTATAACCAAGTGAGACACACAGTCCAGCGGTGGACTGTGTGTACGCTAACCCACAGGTCCCGGGTTCGAGACCTGTGGAGCGCACCGGTTCGCTAGATTTATTCGTTTTTAAAATAAAGGAATTCTGTTTAAAATCTAATTAATATATATATATATATAATTAAAATCGGATATATAACGGGTTAGACACGTAGCTCAGTTGGTAGAGCTGCGTGCACGCGTACGGGAGGTCTCGGGTTCGAGCCTCACCCAGCGCACAATAATATGCCTTCGAACCGGTCAACGTTAGTCAAAGTCAACGGTCAAAAGTCTACTGTAGCAAAAATAAAATATTTTTTTATTATTTTTATTTAATTATTTTATTTAAAAATCAATTAAAAATACTTAAAAATAACATTTTTAAGGTTAGAAAATAGCCTCAAACTCACAAAAATACACCCAACAATCCTACTAAAATAGATTAATAAAACCCGTTTACTTACCAAACCATAATGCGATTTATCTAGGTTAATTTCACTCGTGGTTAACACCATTTCGCGTGCATTCAACCTCATCAACCGAACGCACCCAATGTGAGTGAATTCTTACAAACTCCCCTTTTTATTCATGTTTTGGGGTGTATCATGTGTCGCTTAAACTAATTCTCTTATGCAAATTCGTGCTATACCATTTTATGAACTAAATTAGAATGTAACTATTATTGGTTGTGATGTATTACATATTGTCAAAGTTGTATGCAAATTATTTAGGCCCATCAGTTCCTCGTGGGAGACGAGAACAACGCGTGCCTTAAAACTCATTCATTAGGCCCATCAGTTCCTCGTGGGAGACGAGAACAACGCGTGCCTTAAAACTCATTCATTAGGCCCATCAGTTCCTCGTGGGAGACGAGAACAACGCGTGCCTCAAAACTCATACATTAGGCCCATCAGTTTGTAAGAACAACGCGTGCCTCAAAACTCATACATTAGGCCCATCAGTTCGTAAGAACAACGCGTGCCTCAAAACTCATTCATTAGGCCCATCAGTTCCTCGTGGGAGACGAGTCGAACAACGCGTGCCTCAAAACAATTATTTGGTGTTTGTGTGTTCAATATTCAATATTATGTGTTGTGTGAATAAATTTACATCTACATTTACTCATATGTGGTATGCACCTTATTTATAATCAATTGGATAAACTTGTTCAAATGTTCTTCCATAGGATTCACTCGCCAACATTATGTTGATCTAAAAACCTTTTTACACATGATACAGGTGAACAGGTTGAAGCAAGGAAAACATAGGATATGCCTTAGAAGAGAACCAAGAAGCTTAGATTGATAGTTAGAACATGTTGTATCATTTATTGTAAATTTCCATTAAATTGTATTAATGAATATGAAACATATAATAAATGTCATGAGCTTTGATGATAACCCAATTATGCCCCGATCACCTTTTCCGCTGCGGGTCGGGGTGTGACATTGCACACAGTCCACCGCTGGACTGTGTGTCTAACCTGGTTATTATCTCGGTTTTTATTATACTTAACAACTAATTGAGTTATCCAGGTTTAGTTTTTAAACAAAAAGGCATTTTATTATATAAGGAGTGCGTATAGCAGGAATCGAACTCGGGACGTGCGTTTGTATTTTGCACACAGTCCACCGCTGGACTGTGTGTCTAACCCGTTTATTTTACTAGTTTTAAATATACTTATAACTTAGTTAGCTTCGTCTTCTTCATTCTAATTACAGTCAATCTGATTTACTATCTCGTTCCTTGTGTTTACGATTTACAGACATTATTCAATCTTAAATGAAAAAGGCAGAGACGGTAATAAGAGGTGAACATACCGATGAACGGTTTATTTCAGATTTCCGGCGATGTGTCGGTTCCTGTTTTTATGCTCTTCAACTGAACAAGATAATTAACTATTTTGATTAGTCGAATGTGGAATTGAAGTGATAAACAAACGTTATCGATGTGTTTGAAGACCCTTACCGTTTCACAGACGGAATTAGAAATTTTCAGGGGAGTTCCGGCGAACTGGAATTAGTTGAATACAGCGCCTGAATTCGATTTCAATTGAGAGGTTTAAGTTAGAAATAGTCTAATAATTGTTGAACTTCAATAATATTGAGAGAATTACCGTTTGAGGATGAATACGGTTTTCCGGCGGGATTTGCAGAAAATTCCGGCGAACTGATTTAAGCGTTCTGATGGTCTGAGAATGTGACGAAAATGAAATGGAGTAAGGTTATGACGTTTCTGAGTCGCGAGAGTGAGCTTGGATTGAAGTATTCAGGATTTGATTGCTTTTCGGTTATGAAGGCCGATAATGATGAGACTTGATGCTCAATCAATTCTGAATTGATTAAAGACATCGGTTCATCGGTTATGAACGTGAATACGCGAGAAATCAAACGATTTGATGATTGCTTTGCCGTTTTCCGTTTCTCAGTTGGCGGAACCGATTCAACTTAGTCTGTATATAAATCTCGTTTGTTTCCTAGTGATAACAGAAAACACAAAGTGGCGGAGTGGTGATGTGAGTTTGTGTTAAAGCGTTGGAGTGTGTCTTGGCTGACCCGGGTTCGAGTCCCGGCAGCAACATAACTTTTTTATTTATTTTATTTTAGCTTTTTATCAAATATAATTTTTATAGTTTAGTCTATTTATTAATTATGTATCGTTTTATATGTAAATAATCATAAATATTCAATGTAACTTTTATAACTCAATATTCGATTACAAAACGGAGCGGGTTTTGAAAACCCGATTTTTACAAATGTTACAACATCCCCTACTTTTAGGAATTTCGTCCCGAAATTTAAGTAGTTGAAATAGTAGGAAAAAGATGCGGGTATTTTTCACGCATTGAGTCTTCACGTTCCCAAGTAAACTCAGGTCCCTGTTTCGACTCCCAGCGTACCCTAACAATTGGAATGCGACTTCGTCGAAGACGTTTCTCCCCGTCCATGATCTCCACGGTCTTTCAATAAAATGCATAGATTCATTAATCTGAATATCTTCCAGCGGAATATGGAGATTCTCATCAGCGAGGCACTTCTTCAAGTTCGACACGTGGAATGTGGGATGAATCCTGTTGAGTTCTTCTGGTAGGTCAAGCTTGTATGCTACAGGACCTACTCTTTCGAGTATCTTGAAAGGTCCTACGTAACGAGGTGCTAGCTTCCCCTTTTGACCAAAACGAACTACTCCCTTCCACGGTGATACTTTTAAAAGCACATGATCACCAATGTTAAATTCTAAGGGCTTCCGTCGTTTATCTGCATAACTCTTTTGACGACTTTGAGCCGCTAGAAGATTGTTACGAATTTGATGGATCTTGTCTGTGGTTTCTTGGATCAATTCTGGACCAGTAATTTGTGCTTCCCCAATTTCGTGCCAACATACAGGAGATCGGCACTTACGTCCATATAAGGCTTCAAAAGGTGCCATGCCGATGCTCGAGTGATAGCTGTTGTTGTACGAAAATTCTACTAATGGTAGGTGGGCGTCCCAATTTCCCTTGAAGTCTATGACACATGCTCTAAGCATATCTTCAAGAGTTTGAATGGTGCGCTCAGACTGTCCATCAGTTTGAGGATGATAGGCGGTACTGAGATCTAATCGTGTGCCCATAGCAGATTGTACTGCTTGCCATGTTCGTGAGGTGAAACGACCATCACGATCAGAAATAATGCTTAACGGTACCCCATGCCGGCTTACGATTTCGTTGATATAAATACGTGCAAGCTTTTCGTTCTTGAAATCTTCGCGGATAGGAATAAAGTGAGCTGATTTTGTAAGTCGGTCTATAATCACCCATATAGTGTCATACCCACCAGAAGTGCGAGGTAACCCGGTAATGAAATCCATGGTTATATTTTCCCACTTCCATACAGGTATTTCCGGTTGGACTAGAAGTCCTGAGGGTCTTTGGTGTTCAGCCTTCACCTTGGATGTCACACCCCGACCCGCAGCGGAGATAAGAGTAGGGGCATAATTGGGTTATCACCAAAGCTCATGATGTTTACTAATATGTTTCATATTTATTAAATCCAAATTACATTTCAAAGTTCAAGCCAAATTCATACAATACAAGGAAAAGAAAGATTAACTAAACAAATCCATAATCTAAACTGGTTTATTCTTCTAGGCCGCCCTAAATGTTTCTTGCTTCAACTTGATCACCTGTATCATGTGTAAAAATGGGAAATTTTGGGTCAACAAAAGTTGGCGAGTGAACCTTGTTTAAAACATTTGTTATTGAATAATTATTGTAATTTAATTTAGGAAAAATTGTGCAATAATCATATATGAACAAATGTATGTAAACATAACAATCACAAACCACCTTGCTTAAACATGATATAGAAGTAACAATGTATGTGTTGGCAACGTCCCGTTCACGCTCATAGGTAATGGGGAACGGACGGCCTATGCTAATGTATGTGAGATCAAGGCTCAATCAAACGGAGCTGATCTTATGTTGGCAACGCCTGGTTCACGCTCATAGGTAATGGGGAACAGCTCACGCTCATAGGTAATGGGGAGCGGCGGCCTATGAAATGCATGTACTGAAATGACAACATTAATCTAAACTTTAACCACACAGTCAATTGATTCACCTTGAATACACATTGATCATAAACATGATGGATGCACAATGATTAATTATAATAAATAAGTACGACACATGATACACCCCAAAATGTGATTAAAACGGGGAATTTGTAGAGATTCACTCACTTTGGGTGCGTTTGCTTGAGGATGGCTGAATGCGCACGAGTTTAAGGGATGGATCGACGAGAGGTAACTAACCAAAAAAAATAACGAAAGGTAGAGTAAGTGTGTGGATTTTATTAACTATTTTAATAAGATTTTTGGGTATAAATTTACGAGTTTAAGGCTACTTTCTAACCTTGAAAACGTTATTTTTAAGTATTTTTAATTGATTTTTAATTTAAATAATTGATTAAAATAAATAAAATAAATAATAAAAAAAAAAGTTGACTTTGACCGTTGACCGAAGAGCGTTGACCGTTGACCGTTGACCGTTACTGTTGACCGGTTTAATTGTGTGAAATTGTGCGCTGAGTGAGGCTCGAACTCGAGACCTCCCGTACGCGTGCACGCAGCTCTACCAACTGAGCTACGTGTCTAACCCGAAATAATTCTGTTTTTAATTATACTTATACACTATTTACTTTAAACCGAAAATTATTTATTTTTTTAAAAAGCTTTTAAACTCATCGGACCGGTGCTGACCACAGGTCTCGAACCCGGGACCTGTGGGTTAGCGTACACACAGTCCACCGCTGGACTGTGTGTGTCACTTGGTTATTAACTCGGTTTTTATTATACTTAACATATACTGTGCGTCGACCCGGTTCAGTTAAAAAAGCGGATTTTTATTTCAAATGGGTAAAGCTGGGACAGGATTCGAACTCGCGTCTCGTGTATGTTTGTTGCACACAGTCCACCGCTGGACTGTGTGTCTAACCCGGTTATTAAACCGATTTTAATTATTCTTATATTATACCACACTTCGTCTTCTTCATTCAAAACATCATCATCGATCAAAGGACTGTTATTTGCTTAGTTAGTTAAATGAAGGTTATGGGACATCGAAAAGAAAATGAATGGAAAGAGATTGGAGAGTTGATTGTACCGACTGCTCGCTTTTCTTCAGACGTCCGGCAAGGTCGTCGGCTCCGTCTTGGTGAGTTGCGGCTGATAGAATCTACCAACAATTTGGAAGGATTAGATGTGAAGTAGGACTACTGGGTAATGACTAATCAGTGAAACAGAAGAATCATACCGATAATCAGTAGTTCCCCTGAAAGTTCAGAATTTCTCCGGCGAATCAGATAATCCGGCAACGTCGACTGCAAAGGATTCTGGGTGAGGGATTTATATTAGAATTTGTCTAATAAAGGAATGAGCCAGAAAAATCGAAGTTTTTACCGTGCAGGTGGAAGTCTCGGTTTTCCGGCGACTTGCAGATGTTTTCCGGCGAGTTAAATTTCGTCGAGAAAAGGTGCGATTTGAGAGTGAATGGTTTTCTGGTGAATTGTGGGTGAATTTATAGGGTAGCATCGAGATGAATGGGGTCTGAATTCGGTCTTAATTCGAAGTCAACCATCCTCCGGCGATTATGGATGATGACGCGGTTCCAGACGTTGGCTAGCTGTCGCTGGAGTCAACTAATTGGTTAAATTGAGCGATTGCGTAATTTATGGGCGAAGTCGTCGGAATTTCCGACGACAGCTGTTTGGGCGCAAGTTGACTGAGTTTGAATTCCGCAATCATTATTTGATTTAATAAATCCATTATCTTAACAGAAATCAAAGTGGCGGAGTGGTTTATTGTGTGAGAGTTAAGACTTTGAGGAAAATATCCGGCTGACCCGGGTTCGACTCCCGGCAGCCGGTTTTCCTTTTTAATTAACTCATTTTTATATTTTTAAGATTTTAATTTATATCTTTTGATTTATTGATCAGTTATGAATCGTTTAAAATTAAAATAAGCCGCAAATGAACAACAAAAATTTAAAACTGATTGTTCGGTCATTAAACGAAGCGGGTTTCGAAAACCCGTTTTTCGACAAATGTTACAGTATCCCCTACTTTTAGGAATTTCGTCCCGAAATTTAAGTAGTAGTAGATACAGGAAAAAGGTGTGGGTATTTTTCGCGCATTGAGTCTTCACGTTCCCAAGTAAACTCAGGTCCTCGTTTAGACTCCCAGCGTACCCTGACAATTGGGATGCGGCTTCTTCTCAAACGTTTTTCTCCGAAGTCCATAATTTCTACTGGTTTTTCAATAAAATGCATAGATTCATCAACTTGAATGTCTTCTAGAGGAATATGGAGGTTTTCATCGGCAAGACACTTCTTCAAGTTCGATACGTGGAATGTGGGATGAATTCTGTTGAGTCCCTCCGGTAAGTCAAGCTTGTAGGCTACAGGTCCTACCCTCTCGAGTATTTTGAAAGGACCTACGTAGCGTGGTGCTAGCTTGCCTTTTTGGCCGAAACGAACTACTCCCTTCCACGGCGATACCTTTAAGAGTACTTGATCGCCAACGTTAAACTCCAAGGGCTTTCGTCGCTTGTCAGCATAGCTCTTTTGACGACTTTGTGCCGCTAACAGGTTGTTTCGGATTTGATGAATCTTGTCAGTTGTCTCTTGTATTAATTCTGGACCGGTGATTTGAGCTTCTCCAATTTCGTGCCAACATATTGGTGATCGGCACTTACGACCATATAAAGCTTCGAACGGTGCCATGCCGATACTAGAATGAAAGCTGTTGTTGTACGAAAATTCGACTAATGGTAAGTGAGAGTCCCAATTCCCCTTGAAGTCTATGACACATGCCCGGAGCATGTCTTCAAGAGTTTGAATGGTGCGTTCAGATTGACCATCAGTTTGGGGGTGATAGGCAGTGCTGAGATCCAATCGCGTACCCAAAGCGGCTTGTACAGCTTGCCAGGTTCGTGAAGTGAAACGACCATCGCGATCTGATATAATGCTTAAAGGTACACCATGACGGCTTACGATTTCACTGATGTAAATGCGGGCTAGCTTCTCATTTTTGAAGTCCTCGCGAATTGGAATGAAGTGAGCTGATTTTGTAAGGCGATCAATGATTACCCATATTGTGTCGTACCCACCAGGAGTGCGAGGTAACCCGGTGATGAAGTCCATGGTTATATTTTCCCACTTCCATACGGGTATTTCAGGTTGGACCAGAAGTCCTGAGGGTCTTTGGTGTTCAGCTTTCACTTTTGAACAGGTAAGGCACTTGGAAACAAAAACAGCAATATCCTTCTTCATGCC
Organism: Scalesia atractyloides; assembly: GCA_947069175.1. NCBI lineage: Eukaryota > Viridiplantae > Streptophyta > Magnoliopsida > Asterales > Asteraceae > Scalesia > Scalesia atractyloides. Next base: position 47,885,926 of record CAMTDV010000010.1, read on the forward strand.
AGGCCACCAGTAGGTGTATCGAAGGTCTTGATACATCTTGTCGGCTCCTGGATGTACAGAGTATCGTGTCCTGTGAGCCTCTTTCATAAGGGTATCGCGAAGATTGTTGTGATCAGGAATCCATAGGCGATCGAGATAATACAGAATGCCGTCAGATTTTGTTTCGAGTTTAAGTTCTGCTCCACAAGATAACTCATTGCGTATGTCGTATTCTGTTATGGAAACATGTTGAGCTTCTCGGATCTGGTCTTTGATGTTGGTCATGATTTGCGAACATAGAAGACGAATGGAGTTCGCATAACCTTTTCGACTGAGTGCATCAGCCACCACATTTGCCTTGCCAGGATGATACCGAATTTCGCAGTCATAATCATTAAGAAGTTCGACCCATCTTCGTTGCCTCATATTCAACTCCTTTTGGTTAAAGATATGTTGGAGGCTCTTGTGGTCAGTGTAAATCTCACACTTGGTACCATAGAGGTAATGTCTCCATATCTTAAGAGCGAATACAACGGCGCCAAGTTCTAGGTCGTGAGTAGTGTAGTTCTTCTCATGAGTTTTGAGCTGCCTAGAAGCATAGGCTATCACTTTTCCCCTTTGCATTAAGACACAGCCTAATCCCTGTCCTGATGCGTCGCAATATACTACAAAGTCTTCGCAACCTTCGGGGAGTGTGAGGATAGGAGCGTCACAAAGCTTTTGCTTAAGAGTTTGGAAGGCTTCTTCTTGTCTAGGTCCCCATGCGAAGGGTTTTCCTTTATGTGTCAAAGCCGTGAGTGGTACAGCGATACGAGAGAAATTCGATATGAACCGACGGTAGTAACCAGCCAACCCAAGGAAAGATCGTACCTCGGTTGGGGTACGTGGCGCTTGCCATTCTTGTACTGCCTTGATCTTTGCGGGGTCGACATGAATTCCTTTGTCATTTACGACATGACCAAGGAACTGTACTTCTTCTAACCAAAATTCGCATTTGGAGAATTTAGCATAAAGCTTTTCGGCCTTCAAAAGTGAGAGGATGAGCCGAAGGTGTCGTTCATGATCAGTCTTAGACTTTGAGTAAATGAGAATATCGTCTATGAAGACTATAACAAAGCGATCAAGATAGGGTTTACAAACTCTGTTCATTAAGTCCATGAAGACGGCAGGAGCGTTGGTGAGACCAAATGGCATAACCATAAATTCATAGTGACCATATCGCGTTCGGAAGGCGGTCTTTGGAACGTCTTCTTCATGTACTCTGAGTTGGTGATAGCCGGAACGAAGGTCGATCTTTGAAAAACAAGAAGCACCCTGGAGTTGGTCTAGAAGATCATCGATGCGAGGTAACGGATAGCGATTTTTGACCGTTAATTTGTTGAGTTCCCTGTAATCAATACACATGCGAAAAGTCCCATCTTTCTTCTTTACAAACAGAACAGGTGCACCCCAAGGCGATGAGCTAGGACGTATGAATCCCTTGTCGGTCAGTTCTTGCAATTGACTGGCCAGCTCTTGCATCTCGGATGGGGCTAACCTATAAGGGGATTTCGCGACGGGTGTAGCGCCAGGTATAAGGTCGATACGGAATTCGACTTCTCTCTTGGGAGGAAGTCCGGCGATATCGTCGGGAAAAACTTGCGGGAATTCCTTCACTACGGGTATATCTTCGAGTCTCTTCTCTTTGCCTCCTTTCTTGACAACGTGGGTTAGAAATGCTACATAATTTTTGCGGAGATACCTTCGGGCTTGAAGGCAGGACATCAGCTTGAGTCCTTTCGAAGGGGTTTCTCCAAAGATTCGTAGAGTTTGACCGTCTGCAAGGGGAATGCGAATGAACTTCTCACGGCATACTACTTCAGCCTGATGTTGGCTGAGCCAGTCCATGCCGATTATAATGTCGAAACTTCCCAACTTCATAGGAATGAGGTCAACAGAGAAATCATGATCGTTTAGAGTAAAGGTGCAGTTCCGGATAATTGAGTTTAATGAGACCGGCTTTCCGTCAGCAACTTCTACCGTTATGGATTTCATAAGCTCGACACGAGTTTGATTGAGGAGGGGTTCGAATTCTAAGGACACAAAACTCTTATCCGCGCCAGTATCAAATAACACAGATGCATAACTACCATTAACGAGAAACGTACCGTTAATCACGTTGTTGTCGGCCCTAGCTTGGTTGGCGTTGATATTAAATGCTCTCCCTCTAGCAGGTGGAGGAGCTTGGTTAGCTTGGTTCACTGGATTCGCTTGAGCTTGAGCATGTATGATGTTTACCAAGCGTGGACACGTGTTTCTAAAATGGTTTGGGTCACCACAATTATAGCAAGCCCGCATGGGTTGCATCATGGGGTAGTTGGGTTGATAGTAGGTTTGGGTTGTATGTTGTGTAGGCGGTGGTTGAAAAGGTTGTTGGGTTTGACCCATCATTTGATGGTGGGTTTGAGTTGTGGGTTGGTTGTGGTTCCTTCGTTGCAGTGTGCGGCAGGCTTGAATGGTGTGCCCTGCACGGCCACAGCCGGTGCAGTATTGACAGGGGTAATCGGGGAAGTGATGGTATTGGCAACGGGTGCACTTTGGGTAAGGGCCAGAGTATTGCCTTTTGTGTGGTGCGGGTGAAGGAGTAACTTGTGTGATGGGAGCAACAGGGGTGGGGAAATTTGTTTGAGTAACGGCAAAATTTTTGGTATTTCGCTTTCTCTTGTTTGAAAATTTTGAGGATGAGGTGGGGTGGTTGGAAGTTGGGCCCTCAACGGGGGCTTTCTTTTTCTCCTCTTTGAACTTACCGTTTCTGATGCGGTTCTCGGTAAGTTCGGTGGCTAACTCCATGGCGGCTTCGAGAGTTGCAGGCGAAGCGCTGAGGACTGAGTCCTGAATCTTCGTGGCAAGGCCTCGAATATAGTGTTCCACCAATCGGTACACGGGGGTGAACAAGTTTGGAACCATCTGGTTCAGCTCAAGAAATCTTTTGTTGTAGGAAGTGTGATCCCCTTCCTTCTGCTTCAGTGAGTGGAATTCGTCCTCTAACTTCTTGAGTTCGCTTCTTGGGCAGAAGCGTTTTGTCATTACTTCCCTTAACTCTTCCCAAGTTAAGGCCATCGCGTCTTCCACTCCTCTCTTACCCTTCTCGGTGTTCCACCAGGTCAGGGCTACCCCGAATAATCTCCCCGTCGCGTAACGTACCTTGCGATCCTCGGGACAATCGCAATTTAGGAAAGTGTTTTCCATCTCCTCAAACCAGTGGAGAAGGGCGGTGACACCTTCGGTCCCTTCGAACTTCGGGGGATCGCAAGACTTGAAGTGCTTGTAGGAGCACTTCTTGGAGGAGGGGTTGTCGATGTTTTGATCCTCTTGGTTTGGTGGATTGACTGAATTTGCAGTGAGAGCTTGCTGAACTTGAACTACAATATCAGGAAGTACTGTGGCCATTTGTTTTGCTATCTGAGCGGCCAAGCGTTCGTTTGACCTTCCTGACTTCCGTCCTCCACGTAGCTGCCTACCCGACATCTATAGGAATATACATAGGAAGATGGTGAGTTTATGGAATGTTTAGGGGTCATGTGTCAAAAAAAATGAAATTAACATAAATATCAATAATGCAATCACATCCATTGGATGTCTTGGGTTAGCTCATGTTGGGCCTCAAATGTCCCCCATACCTTCACCTGTATAGTCATGTGGGCCCCCATGACTATTGGCTTGGTAGGGTTCACATTAGTATTGGCGATTTACACTCACATGACCCGAATGAAAACCACAAAATATGTTTACAAGATGTATGGTCGGAATGTGTCCAGGTGTAGACACAATGACAACTCAAAGTGGGGTTAGTTCCCGCGACGTTTGGTATAGCATGCTTTGGCCTAATAGGTACTTCGTACTCTCATCGTTAGTCCCCAGGTAGGCAAACTGGTCCTTTAATTTGGATTTATACGAATGCCAAGCCTAGACAGGACGTTCCGACTACCGGTACTGGTACCCTTCCAGTTACTACATGCCCGTCATGGAAACTCACTTTGATGAGATTTGAAAATACATAAATCATTGTAAAACAATCATGAAAATGATGTGGTGTGTGCTTTCATGGATGTGATATGTTATAAGAGTATGGTTCATGATAAGCAATATATGATAGTATATACTTATGAATATGCTTGCATAACATTGAATGTAACAATAAACATCAAGCATACAAACATCATGAATTTTGCATGTAACACAAGAATTTAAATTTTCTAAGCAACTATAGTATAGGCTCTAAGGGTCTAATAACCTATCCTATATCCCTATAGTCATGGCTCTGATACCAATCTGTCACACCCCGACCCGCAGCGGAGATAAGAGTAGGGGCATAATTGGGTTATCACCAAAGCTCATGATGTTTACTAATATGTTTCATATTTATTAAATCCAAATTACATTTCAAAGTTCAAGCCAAATTCATACAATACAAGGAAAAGAAAGATTAACTAAACAAATCCATAATCTAAACTGGTTTATTCTTCTAGGCCGCCCTAAATGTTTCTTGCTTCAACTTGATCACCTGTATCATGTGTAAAAATGGGAAATTTTGGGTCAACAAAAGTTGGCGAGTGAACCTTGTTTAAAACATTTGTTATTGAATAATTATTGTAATTTAATTTAGGAAAAATTGTGCAATAATCATATATGAACAAATGTATGTAAACATAACAATCACAAACCACCTTGCTTAAACATGATATAGAAGTAACAATGTATGTGTTGGCAACGTCCCGTTCACGCTCATAGGTAATGGGGAACGGACGGCCTATGCTAATGTATGTGAGATCAAGGCTCAATCAAACGGAGCTGATCTTATGTTGGCAACGCCTGGTTCACGCTCATAGGTAATGGGGAACAGCTCACGCTCATAGGTAATGGGGAGCGGCGGCCTATGAAATGCATGTACTGAAATGACAACATTAATCTAAACTTTAACCACACAGTCAATTGATTCACCTTGAATACACATTGATCATAAACATGATGGATGCACAATGATTAATTATAATAAATAAGTACGACACATGATACACCCCAAAATGTGATTAAAACGGGGAATTTGTAGAGATTCACTCACTTTGGGTGCGTTTGCTTGAGGATGGCTGAATGCGCACGAGTTTAAGGGATGGATCGACGAGAGGTAACTAACCAAAAAAAATAACGAAAGGTAGAGTAAGTGTGTGGATTTTATTAACTATTTTAATAAGATTTTTGGGTATAAATTTACGAGTTTAAGGCTACTTTCTAACCTTGAAAACGTTATTTTTAAGTATTTTTAATTGATTTTTAATTTAAATAATTGATTAAAATAAATAAAATAAATAATAAAAAAAAAAGTTGACTTTGACCGTTGACCGAAGAGCGTTGACCGTTGACCGTTGACCGTTACTGTTGACCGGTTTAATTGTGTGAAATTGTGCGCTGAGTGAGGCTCGAACTCGAGACCTCCCGTACGCGTGCACGCAGCTCTACCAACTGAGCTACGTGTCTAACCCGAAATAATTCTGTTTTTAATTATACTTATACACTATTTACTTTAAACCGAAAATTATTTATTTTTTTAAAAAGCTTTTAAACTCATCGGACCGGTGCTGACCACAGGTCTCGAACCCGGGACCTGTGGGTTAGCGTACACACAGTCCACCGCTGGACTGTGTGTGTCACTTGGTTATTAACTCGGTTTTTATTATACTTAACATATACTGTGCGTCGACCCGGTTCAGTTAAAAAAGCGGATTTTTATTTCAAATGGGTAAAGCTGGGACAGGATTCGAACTCGCGTCTCGTGTATGTTTGTTGCACACAGTCCACCGCTGGACTGTGTGTCTAACCCGGTTATTAAACCGATTTTAATTATTCTTATATTATACCACACTTCGTCTTCTTCATTCAAAACATCATCATCGATCAAAGGACTGTTATTTGCTTAGTTAGTTAAATGAAGGTTATGGGACATCGAAAAGAAAATGAATGGAAAGAGATTGGAGAGTTGATTGTACCGACTGCTCGCTTTTCTTCAGACGTCCGGCAAGGTCGTCGGCTCCGTCTTGGTGAGTTGCGGCTGATAGAATCTACCAACAATTTGGAAGGATTAGATGTGAAGTAGGACTACTGGGTAATGACTAATCAGTGAAACAGAAGAATCATACCGATAATCAGTAGTTCCCCTGAAAGTTCAGAATTTCTCCGGCGAATCAGATAATCCGGCAACGTCGACTGCAAAGGATTCTGGGTGAGGGATTTATATTAGAATTTGTCTAATAAAGGAATGAGCCAGAAAAATCGAAGTTTTTACCGTGCAGGTGGAAGTCTCGGTTTTCCGGCGACTTGCAGATGTTTTCCGGCGAGTTAAATTTCGTCGAGAAAAGGTGCGATTTGAGAGTGAATGGTTTTCTGGTGAATTGTGGGTGAATTTATAGGGTAGCATCGAGATGAATGGGGTCTGAATTCGGTCTTAATTCGAAGTCAACCATCCTCCGGCGATTATGGATGATGACGCGGTTCCAGACGTTGGCTAGCTGTCGCTGGAGTCAACTAATTGGTTAAATTGAGCGATTGCGTAATTTATGGGCGAAGTCGTCGGAATTTCCGACGACAGCTGTTTGGGCGCAAGTTGACTGAGTTTGAATTCCGCAATCATTATTTGATTTAATAAATCCATTATCTTAACAGAAATCAAAGTGGCGGAGTGGTTTATTGTGTGAGAGTTAAGACTTTGAGGAAAATATCCGGCTGACCCGGGTTCGACTCCCGGCAGCCGGTTTTCCTTTTTAATTAACTCATTTTTATATTTTTAAGATTTTAATTTATATCTTTTGATTTATTGATCAGTTATGAATCGTTTAAAATTAAAATAAGCCGCAAATGAACAACAAAAATTTAAAACTGATTGTTCGGTCATTAAACGAAGCGGGTTTCGAAAACCCGTTTTTCGACAAATGTTACATTGGAACATGTGAGGCACCTGGAAACAAAAACGGCAATATCCTTCTTCATTCCAGGCCACCAATAGGTGTATCGTTGGTCTTGATACATCTTATCGGCTCCTGGGTGTATAGAATATCGCGTTTTGTGAGCTTCATTCATAAGAGTTTCACGAAGATTGTTGTGGTTAGGAATCCAGATACGATCTAGGTAATACAGAATACCGTCTGATTTAGTTTCAAGTTTTAACTCGGCTCCACAGGACATCTCCTTTCGTACATCTTCTTCTGTTATTGAAACGTGTTGGGCTTCTCGAATTTGATCTTTAATGTCGGTTATAATTTGCGAACATAGAAGATGAATGGAGTTCGCATAACTCTTCCGACTAAGTGCATCAGCCACCACATTTGCTTTACCAGGGTGGTATCTAATTTCACAGTCGTAATCATTTAGAAGTTCGACCCATCTTCGTTGCCTCATGTTTAGCTCTTTTTGATTGAAGATATGTTGAAGACTCTTGTGGTCAGTGTATATTTCACACTTGGTACCATAGAGATAATGTCTCCATATCTTAAGAGCGAACACCACGGCTCCAAGTTCTAGGTCATGAGTGGTGTAGTTCTTTTCATGTGTCTTGAGTTGTCTCGAAGCATAAGCTATGACTTTTCCTCTTTGCATAAGAACGCAGCCTAATCCTTGCCCTGACGCGTCGCAATAGACTACAAAATCATCACAACCTTCAGGAAGAGTGAGGATTGGTGCATCACAAAGTTTCTGTTTAAGAGTTTGAAAGGCTTCTTCTTGCTTGGGTCCCCATATGAAAGGTTGTCCCTTGTGAGTTAAAGCCGTGAGTGGTACAACAATGCGAGAGAAGTTTGAAATGAACCGACGATAATAGCCAGCTAGTCCAAGAAAAGATCTTACTTCAGTTGGTGTACGTGGAGCTTGCCATTCTTGAACCGCTTTGATCTTTGAAGGGTCAACATGTATTCCCTTGTCATTGACTACATGCCCGAGTAATTGCACCTCTTTTAACCAGAATTCACATTTGGAGAATTTGGCATAAAGCTTTTCCTTTTCTAGAAGTGCAAGAACGAGTCGAAGATGACGCTCATGATCAGATTTAGATTTTGAATAAATAAGTATATTGTCGATGAAGACTATAACAAATCGATCAAGATAAGGTTTGCAGACTCTGTTCATTAGGTCCTAGAAGACAGCTGGTGCGTTGGTTAATCCAAATGGCATAACCATGAATTCATAGTGACCATAACGAGTTCGAAAAGCAGTCTTAGGGACGTCTTCTTCATGCACTCTAAGTTGATGATAGCCAGATCGAAGATCGATTTTTGAAAAGCAGCTGGCACCTTGTAGTTGGTCAAGAAGATCATCGATGCGAGGTAAAGGATAGCGATTCTTGATTGTTAACTTGTTGAGCTCTCTGTAGTCGATGCACATACGAAAAGATCCATCTTTCTTCTTTACAAAAAGGACAGGTGCACCCCAAGGCGACGAGCTAGGACGTATGAATCCCTTGTTAGTCAACTCTTGCAATTGACTGGCTAGCTCTTGCATTTCAGAGGGGGCTAACCTATATGGAGACTTTGCAACTGGTGTAGCACCAGGTATAAGATCAATACGGAATTCGACGTCTCTAACTGGAGGAAGTCCTGAAATGTCGTCAGGAAAAACTTGCGGGAAGTCTTTTACTACAGGAATGTCTTCAAGTTTCTTCTCTGTGGTTCCCTTCTTGATGATATGAGCTAAAAACGCGACATAATTCTTGCAAAGATATTTTTGAGCTTGGAGACAAGACATTAAGCTGAGCCCTTTCGACGAGGTTTCTCCAATGATTCGAAGAGTCTGACCGTTTGAAAGAGGAATTCGAATAAATTTTTTACGACATACAACTTCCGCCTGATGTTGACTGAGCCAATCCATACCCGATTATGATGTCAAAACTTCCCAGCTTCATAGGAATAAGGTCGACTGAGAAATCGTGGTCCTTTAAGGTGAGTGTACAGTTGCGTAAAATAGAGTCTAATGAAACTGGCTTCCCGTCCGCAACTTCTACCGTTATGGATTCCATGAGCTTATCCCGATTTTTGTTTAAGATAGGTTCAAATTCTAAAGACAGAAAACTTCTATCCGCACCAGTATCAAATAACATAGAGGCATATCTACCATTTATAAGGAACGTACCGTTGACCACATTGCCGTCAGCTCTGGCCTGGTTAGCGTTGATATTGAAAGCTCTCCCTCTTGCAGGTGGGGGAGCTTGGTTTGCTTGGTTCACTGGGTTGGCTTGGGCCTGAGCATGAATAATATTAACCAGCCTTGGACATGTGTTTCTGAAATGACTCGGGTCGCCGCAATTGTAACAAGCCCGCATTGGTTGACCCATAGGATAATTGGGCTGGAAATATGTTTGGGCTAAAGGTTGGGTGGGTGGTAATAGTAGGGGTTGTTGGGCTTGGCCCATTATCTGTTGATGGGTTTGGGTTAAAGGTTGGTGGCGGTTCGTTCGTTGAGGCATGCGGCAAGTTTGAACAGTATGACCTGCGCGACCGCAGCCGGTGCAATATTGGCAAGGATGATCAGGGGAATGGTGATATTGGCAACGGTTACATTTTGGTAACGGGCCAGTGTAGGGTCTTCTGTATGGTGCGGGTGAAGGAGTGACTTGAGTAATGGGTGCAGCAGGAATAGGGGAGTTGGTTTGGGTAACTGCAAAATTTCTGGTGTTGCGCTTCCTCTTGTTAGCAAACTTAGAGGAAGGAATGGGGTGGTTTGAAATTTGTCCCTCAACAGGGGCTTTCTTCCTCTCTTCTTTGAACTTCCCGTTGCGAATTCGGTTTTCGGTTTGTTCAGTTGCTAACTCCATAGCAGCTTCAAGTGTTACTGGTGAAACGCTGAGAACTGAATCTTGGATTTTCGAGGGAAGTCCTCGAATATAATGCTCGATCAGACGATAGGTTGGGGTGAATAAATTTGGAACCATTTGGTTCAACTCCAAGAACCTCTTGTTATAGGTAGTGTGATCACCCTCCTTTTGCTTTAGAGCATGAAATTCATCCTCCAACTTCTTAATTTCACTTCTAGGACAGAAACGCCTAGTCATGATTTCCCTTAACTCATCCCAAGTTAAGGCCATCGCATCTTCAGTTCCCCTCTTCCCTTTCTCAGTATTCCACCAAGTGAGAGCTACTCCAAATAGTCTCCCGGTGGCGTATCAAACCTTGCGATCCTCAGGACAATCGCAGTTTAGGAAGGTGTTTTCCATCTCCTCGAACCAATGTAGGAGAGCAGTGACACCCTCGGTCCCTTCAAATTTAGGAGGATCACAGGACTTAAAATGCTTGTAAGAGCACTTGCTGGTAGGAGGGTTGTCGATGTTCTGGTCCTGTTGTTGGGGAGGGTTAGTAGGATTTGTAGCAAGGGCTTGTTGTACTTGGACCACAATGTCAGGAAGTATCGTGGCCATTTGTTTCGCGATCTGAGTGGCCAAACGATCCTGGGACCTTCTTGATCTTTTACCCCTTCGTTGCTGTCTAGACGACATCTACAGGATCATAAAATGAGAAGATTGTGAGTTTATGGTGTCTTTTTAGGTGTCATGTGTCTTTAAGAAAATGAAAATAACATAAATATCAATAATGCAACTACATCCATAGGATGTCTTGGGTTCGCTCATGTTGGGCCTCAAATGTCCCCCATACCTTCACCTACATAGTCATGTGGGCCCCCATGGCTATTGGCTTGGTAGGATTCACATTAGTATTGGCAATTTAACACTCGCATCCCCCGAATGCAAACCACAAAATATGTTCATGCGATGTTTGGTCGGAACGTGTCCAGGTGTAGACACAATGACAACTCAAAGTGGGGTTAGCTCCCACGACGTTTAGTATAGCATGCTTTGGCCTAATAGCTACTTCGTACTCTCATCGTTAGTTCCCAGGTAGGCAAACTGGTCCTTTATTTTGGATTTATACGAATGCCAGCCTAGACAGGACGTTCCGACTACCGGTACTGGTACCCTTCCAGTTACTACATGCCCGTCATGAGAACTCACTTTGATGAGATTTGAACACACGAAAATCATTATATGATAATACATACTTATGAACATGCTTACACAATATCAAATGTAACATTTAACATAAAACATATAAACATCATGAAATTTGGCATGTAACACACAAAAATCTTATAAGTTTCTAATCGACTATAGTATAGGCTCTAAGGGTCTAATAACCTATCCTATATCCCTATAGTCATGGCTCTGATACCAATCTGTCACACCCCGACCCGCACGGAATAAGAGTCGGGGCATAATTGGGTTAGCACCAAAGCTCATGACATTTACTAATATGTTTCACATTTAATAAAGTCAAAGTTACATTTCCAAAAATCCAAACATGTTCATTCAATACAAAGAAAATAAACCAACATAACAATCCCAACTCTAAATCGTTTTATTCTTCTAGTCCAAGTCCTATGTGTTCCTAGCTGCTGCTGGTTCACCCGTATCATGTGTAAAAATGGGAGTTTTTGGGTCAACATAAGTTGGCGAGTGAACCTTATTAGATAAACATTTATTAATAAAATTAATTGTTAGTTTATCAATGAAAATTTGTGCATAATCATAGATGAGTAAATGTAAATAATCAAGCAATGGCAAATAGCAGTCACACTATAACATACAATAACATATGACAGCATACATGAACATACCAACATCATACTGTAAATAACATAAATGAAACTGTGCGATCAAGGCTCAATCAAACGGAGCCGATCGTATTGCATGTACTGAAAATGAAAATGTCTGTGCGATCAAGGCTCAATCAAACGGAGCCGATCGTATGTGGGCACGCCAGGTTCAACCTCATAATGAAATGGGGAACATGCTCAACGCTCATAATGTAATGGGGAGCGGCGGCCTATGAAATTGCATGTACTGAAAATAATAAACTTGCATCCAACAATAACTACACAACAGAAACAAACTGAATACACTAGTTCATGATATGATGCATGCACAATGGTTTAAGTATAATATATATATAACAAGACACATGATACACCCCAAAACGTGATTAAAACGGGGAATTTGTAAAGATTCACTCACATTGGGTGCGTTGGATTGGAGATGGTGATATGCGCACGAATTAGTTAGCTTCGTCTTCTTCATTCTAATTACAGTCAATCTGATTTACTATCTCGTTCCTTGTGTTTACGATTTACAGACATTATTAAATCTTAAATGAAAAAGGCAGAGACGGTAATAAGAGGTGAACATACCGATGAACGGTTTATTTCAGATTTCCGGCGATGTGTCGGTTCCTGTTTTTATGCTCTTCAACTGAACAAGATAATTAACTATTTTGATTAGTCGAATGTGGAATTGAAGTGATAAACAAACGTTATCGATGTGTTTGAAGACCCTTACCGTTTCACAGACGGAATTAGAAATTTTCAGGGGAGTTCCGGCGAACTGGAATTAGTTGAATACAGCGCCTGAATTCGATTTCAATTGAGAGGTTTAAGTTAGAAATAGTCTAATAATTGTTGAACTGCAATAATATTGAGAGAATTACCGTTTGAGGATGAATACGGTTTTCCGGCGGGATTTGCAGAAAATTCCGGCGAACTGATTTAAGCGTTCTGATGGTCTGAGAATGTGACGAAAATGAAATGGAGTAAGGTTATGACGTTTCTGAGTCGCGAGAGTGAGCTTGGATTGAAGTATTCAGGATTTGATTGCTTTTCGGTTATGAAGGCCGATAATGATGAGACTTGATGCTCGATCAATTCTGAATTGATTAAAGACATCGGTTCATCGGTTATGAACGTGAATACGCAAGAAATCAAACGATTTGACGATTGCTTTGCCGTTTTCCGTTTCTCAGTTGGCGGAACCGATTCAACTTAGTCTGTATATAAATCTCGTTTGTTTCCTAGTGATAACAGAAAACACAAAGTGGCGGAGTGGTGATGTGAGTGTGTGTTAAAGCGTTGGAGTGTGTCTTGGCTGACCCGGGTTCGAGTCCCGGCAGCAACATAATTTTTTTATTTATTTTATTTTAGCTTTTTATCAAATATAATTTTTATAGTTTAGTCTATTTATTAATTATGTATCGTTTTATATGTAAATAATCATAAATATTCAATGTAACTTTTATAACTCAATATTCGATTACAAAACGGAGCGGGTTTTGAAAACCCGATTTTTACAAATGTTACAGAATCCGGTGTTTATGTTTCGTTGCCGGCGCGCTCCTGCAGTCACGTTACTCATTCGTGTCTGCGTTTTGTGCCGTTCGAAAGCGCGATATATTCACAAAACTATATTCGTGTATAAATATACGTCTAAAATTCGAAACTTACCGGCGTTGCCGTTATTTTGTCCGGTGAGAGTTCGTTACCGTTTATCATTCAACAATTTTCCCAAAAATCACCATCGCGCACTCTAAGGTTAGATAGGCGTTCCTAGGCATTTCAATTGCCTAATTAAGTTAATACGTGTCTTGAGCACTATTTATTGTCGCCTTAACGTTTGTTAATCACGTAATTAAAGCCGAAAAGTACCGGTTGTCACATTATATTGGTAATGAAACATGATTCTTGGTTTGCCATCGTCGACTATTTATACATTCGCATTTAATGCGATGGGTAACCATGCCCTCAACTTGAGGTGCGTCTCTAGTAAAAAGATGACACGTTAGACGGGGAAACAGGAGTGACGGTTATCACGCGCGCATGGTCGTCACTCTCCTGACACAAGATGAAACGATGCGCCTGACACAGTGATGACATGCTTGCCACATTGTCAGCGTTAACATCAGACGTCGCTTTTGCCACCAACCTGTCAAAAGATGCTCTTTTCAATTTTCAAAGGTTTCCACGCAAAACGGAACTAAAACAACCTAGAAAAGCTCGGTACCTGCGCCACATTGTTGAGAAATAACACATGAGCGCGCCAGGTTTCTAAGCCACTTGAGGATTTCTAAGGCTTCCGAGTTAAAGCGCAAACACTTCCATTTTCTTGTCCAGAGCTCCAACCACTTGCTTGCGCGCATGGTAGAAGCACCGGATTGGGGGGGGGGACTTGAAGGGTATGGTCCATAATCCCGCGCTGGCTACAAAAGTTAACCTTAGGTCGTGCGCGAGGCTATACCCAAATTAAGTGAAATTCAACAATTAGTTCTTTTTTGTGCAAATGAATTGGCGCACGAGGCCATACTCAAATGACACATGTGCGAACAAATCAAGGTTGGCCAATACAAACGGTACGATTGTAAGAGCAGTTGGCTAATGAGCGCACGACAGGCTGTGCTCAATAATGCCGCATGATGAGCAATCGTGCTGGAGACAATAAATACACAAGGACACGTATGTGGCACTAATCAGCGTGCGCCGACCACTGCACCATGATCTCCACTTAACTAATGATGCCAGACTAGACAACAAGGACAGTTGACAGGCCACGTGGATCCATTAAACGAGCACCAACTACACCCTCATCTGTAAACACTAACGGTCGTGACAGGGGAGGCAAAATGGATATTCCTTGTTGCCGCCCTCAGGCCTAAGGTCTATCATCCCATTGATGCGTGGTCGAAGACCGGTGTTTAATAGTATAAATTTATATTTTTACATGACTTTTGGTTTCGAATTGCCTACTTTGATTAGAATTTGTTGTGTAGGTCTAACGAAGTTTAAGGAGCTATTCGGGAGCTTTACAGGACATCGGGATGCAATTGGGTTCAATCGGAAGCACGAAATGAAGAAAATAGAAACCACGAGTTGGACATAGCGTCGCTGACGCCCATATGGGCCGTTGGCGACGCCCCTTGGTTATCCGCATCGGGTAGATAGTGTCGTAGACAGCTAAATAAGGCGTCAGCAAAAAACAGGAAATCCACAGGGCGTCGGTGGCGTCCTCCTCAATGTGGAAACGCTGATTTTGTTAGTTTGTTTCTTGGAACGAGTTTTAAACCTTTGGGTCATTAGAGGGAGTTACGAGTTTTGTAAGTTTGAACACCATCTTTGAAGCCAAGATCATCCTCTTCATCATTTTCTTTCAATCCCAATTTATACCATCATCCACAATCATCTTCCATCATCATCATCATCATCATCATCATCATCATAACCCTAATCCTCAATCACTATCATCATCCCACCAATCCATTAAGCATCACAATCCTCCACAAACCCTAACCCTCCTCATACTTGTAATACCCGCCAAAAACAAGTCCAAGAAAATTCGACTCGTTTTGTCAATCGGACCCTTATCAAAATAACTCGTTTTGTTAATAATGGCATGTATTTGGATTTTTTATCACTAACATTAATTTTATATATATATATATATATAAATATATATATATATATATAGCAAAAGTTGTAATTTAGTTAATACATATGATTTATAAATCCTAGAATTTAACTTCTAGGAAATTATGAATATAAATATTTTGAATGATGTTTATGTATTAATGAGTTTACATAATTAGTTTTGATTAAAAGAAAATTTAATACCAATTTAAACTTTACATAATCCTTAACTTCAAATACATTTTCTAGAACATTAAAACTCATTTAAAAGTTGATTAATGGTGTGAATCAGAAGTAATAATTACATTTAAATTTTGATGAAAAATAATTATATGGGGAGATGGACGGATTCTTATAAAAAAAATTAATACCTAATTAAATTCTATTTAAGAGTATTTGTAGTGTAATCCGTGACAACTCTTCCTTTTTCAACAGAAAAAGAAAACTCATCTAATACCTCTCAAGTCTCTACAATTTTTGATGATAAAAAATCTAGGGATCAAATTTCTATTATTCAATTAGAACTAATTTCTTATCCGTCTAAGGTAATTCTTGAGTCCATTTCGTTTAGTTTTTCATTTTTCTATAACGCCCTCTATCAATTTGTGTTGATAGAAGACAATTGTTGATTAATTAGATTTCATGAATTCTAGGGTTCATAAACATTTGGGATTTCTATATTTTATAAAATTGAATCAATTAAGTTGTTCTATAATGTTTCTAGACATATGTTAAGATGCACTTTTAGTAGTGTTCATGTTAATCATGATTACTTAATTTTATAGAATTTATTCTTGTCATAATCTAGTATATACGCTTATATTTTGCTAGGATTATCATGATACAAATTCTTTTTAAAAATGCTAGATAAGTGGAATTATTGAATTTTCATAATATTAATTAGAATATTCTTAGATATAATTTTTACTAACTTAATTGTAGTTTATCATGTTAATTTATATTTTATGCAAAATATATAAATCGTTGGAAATCTATACCATATTAACCTATAAATTTTGCCTTTACTATATACCATTTAGACATGATGTTTTGATTATAGATTCAATCAAATTAGGTTTTGGACTATAAACAATTGACTAAAATAGTTAAGCCAAGCATAAGTATATTTTTGGTTAAATTGGACAATAAGTATATATTTATGCCTTAGACAATATTATGGACTATTATATATTGAAGTCTCGTCCATTAAAAATATATATATACTTTGCCAATGTGGGGTAGCTCACTTGGTAGAGACACATGTCTCTTAAGGAGATGTCCCAGGTTCAATCTTAGGCAAAGGTGAAAAATTTAAATATTGGTGAATAGTAGAGCAAGCGTTTCCATTAAAAAAATATATACTTGTCGTGAAATAGATAAATTATATATTTTTAGTCATATTAGACTTATATTCATGATCGAAATCAATAAGTATACGTTTAGACTAAATCATCATTTGTTGGTATTCTTGTTCAATCTTGATATATATATATATATATATATATATATATATATATATATATTATATATATATATATATATATATATATATTATCGAACTCGAAGATGTTATATGTTTGTTTTTAGAGAAAATATATATAATATCTTTTTTGTCGAGATCGTACAACTTTGTCATAGTTTAACTATAATATATAAATACGAAATGTATTATTAGTACTTATATATTTTAGTCAGTTAAATCGTTTTACCACTTAAACAAGAAAATCCACAAATCATGTGAACCTAGAAATCATCATCTCACCGTATTTGTTTATTCGCTCGTTTGGTACCTTGTTTATTGATATCTTTTTAGTGTGATTGTTGTTTTAGATATTATCCATTTCCTTTTCATGCAGTAATTCTCGTGGATCGTATCTTCACAACCAGTGAGTAGATCCGATACTCTTTTCCCCTTTATGCCATTAATTTTTTTTAGGGTGTATCTCGTGCTTGATTTCAAATTTACTATTTAAATTGATAACATGCTATTCGATGTGTTTCTATGTGTCACTTGTTGCTAAATCCTATTGTTTCTCTATACATGCATCTATGTGTTACTCGCTTTGTGTCACAGGTTTCGCGTGGATCCACCTGACTGGTTCTAGCTCGATATTGCCATCATTGTTTCACAGATTCGCTTTTCGGGGCTGGAATCTCTATGTGTCTATGGTTACTAATATTGTTATGTTTGTATTGCTTATGAGATATGTGTTATATTCTTGTTATATTGAAAGACCTAATTTCACATTTGATAATGCATGATATAAAATAAGGTTTTCTAAAAATAATACAACAAAAACGTTTTTCATTAAAAAGTGAATCTATACACCAACATGTTTGTTGACCCAAAACTCTTTTACGCGTGATACAGGTACACAAGGGTGGGCGGATTTTGAGTTGAAGACATGTAGGATTGCCTTAGTAATAAACCGGCTATGATATGTTGCTTTTATTTATTTGATTTTGTAACTTGGTATTAATATTTGAATTCTATGTTGTGTGTGACAATTTAATATTGATGCTTTAAATACTTCAACTTTTAAATAGTTGTTATAAGTTTTGAGCAATCAATCATGCTCCGTACCATTCCGCTGCGGGTTGGGGTTTGACAATACTCACCATCAAAGCTTCAAGATGTCCATGTTCAAGCTCTCATCATCTGATGATTGTCTTCTGTTCGTCATGAGTAGCTAATCCTCTCGGGTTTCACCTCGGTGTAGGTGTTTGTAAGATTTTAGGGTTTTAACATTTGTTTTGAGATTTGATTTGTGACAAATTGTATTATGCATTTGAAACTTTTGATAATTGTCGTGCATTTGAATTGAATTTGTGAATTGTTGAATGATGATAAAATTTGACTTTGCGAAATGAGTTTGTGCACTTATGCCTTATCAATTTGTAGGATTTACATGTTTTTAGTAACGAAGTGCATTGCGGTCCTTCATCTATGACGTTGATAGCTTTTGGCACCTAAGCCACGTGACACAAAATCCGTTAATCATTATATACCATAGAAACATCACCTGAGATACGTCCCTTGAGTGGTTGATCCGATAAAGAATGGTCCGTCCTCTGATCTACAAAATTGAACACCGTTAAGACTTGTTACAGGGATGGGGTTATCCATGTAACCACCCTCCAGCGTGAGAATAAGTATTTGTATATGGGAGTAAGAGAGTTTGTGATGAGAGAGTTGTGTCCTTACCTTTGCAATGACATCTTCTATTTATACTAATGGGTGAATTAGGGTTTCCCCTAAACATGGATAATCGGTTACATTTTATCTCCTACTTTCTCGGAGATAATTCAAATCTTCTATTGCATGCAAATATTCAGACATTTAATGTCATAATACCTTTATATAATGATGACTTACCCGACTCGGAATGGCCAAGCCAGGTCATTCCTCCACATATACAATTGAATTGAGTCTAAAACGTGTAGGAACCCTAGGTTTTCAATTACTGAACCGGGTGTAAACCTTGTTCTCAACTTATTGTTTTATTCATTTAATCAAGTTTTCGGGCAACCGAATTCTCAACCCTAGGTTATCAATATAGCATCAACTCGTTAGTTCAACTTGACACTCTCTTCAACAAAACAAACAAATTAACCAAATTGCAAGCTTCATAAATTGTGACATCTTTAACAGTCAATCGCGTCCATATGCAAACCACAAACTCTTTATGGTTCGACCCCTTGCTACCACTAACACATTGTTATGGGTAGTTTGGGCTATAAATTCTTATCTTTGACCGGGGCGCGACACTCCGATCACCCATCTCCTTCACAACTCTCTTTTACTATAAATAGAGAACTTGATCAACAGGTTTAAGGATCGCTCTCTTGCTCTCTCACTTAATACACACACTTTTATCCTCAAAACAAGTTCTTATTCTCACGCTGAAGGGTGATTACAAGGAGAACCCCCTATTCTCCTCCTTGTGACAAGCTTCACGGTGTGTTGATTCTTTTGGATGATCATCGTAGCTGTTTGTTGAGGAAGAAATAAGATTAACCTTATTTGGACGAGACACAAACCACAAGTTAATCTCCAGATTAACTTGGTGTTTCTTCAGAACCTTTGGTTCGGTTTACCGTCTTTGATTAACTAATCGTTTTTGAACCATTTGATTGCTTTTAAAACTGCATCAATAAGACTATATATGAACACGTTTAATACAATCTTTTTTTAAACGGGTGGGATTATATAAAACATTGCCTAACAAGTTACAAGGCATGAGAAAAATGGTTACAAGGTTAATGAGTATGCAACCAATCAACCCGTTTAGTAGTATCCTTCTTGTTCTTTATCCCCAACTAGAGAACACGGGGTTGTAACCTTAGGGAAAGAAATATCGAGGCACTTCCCCATGTTTCAAGACTTACAAGCCAACTCACAATCACCAAAATTGATCTTAAGTGGAAAGCTATGAGAACAAAAAGCATAACGTAAATCATGCCAATGATTTACAAAATCATCTCTATGATTATGTGCATTGATTGTATTCAATTTGTATTATTCGGTTTCCTAGTATAGGTTAATTGTAACTTTATATATTGTAGACTTATTGTGAATTATAATTTGAGTGATTGAGTTTTACATGGTATCAACCTAACTGTCGGTCCTACTCTTCCCTCTTTCTCCTTCCTTGCCAAACCCTACCTGCAGCTACATCCTTGCTGTCGTCAACCTTCTTTATTCTTAGCCGTCATCCATCCCTTTATCACCACTGATTGCTCCCTTTATTAACCCCACCTGTCCTGAACCTCTACTACGCTGCTACTATGCCTTCTGTGTAACCTGTACCACTGATCCCATGGCCACACCAACACCCACTACCACTGATCTCATAGCCACTTCAACATCCACTACCACCACAACCCCTCTCCATTCCCTACTTCACTTCATACCTCTCAAACTAAACTCAACAAACTACCTAGCATGGTCCCAGCAAGCCTCTCTCGTTCTTACTCTTTAGACCTTTATTGGACTTATTAACGGCACCACTTCCGTACCACACGAAACCGTGCTTGGGGTCGATAAACATGTGTCAAACCCTGTTCGTACCAAATGGTTAACCAAGGATCAATCGGTATGTCTCCTTCTTCAGTCCTCTCTCTCCGAGGAAGCCATGTCTGAAGTTATTGACATCTCTAATGCTCGACATATCTGGATTGCTTTGGAAACATCATATAGTCATCGTTCCACTGACCGTATGCATATCTTGCGTGATAACCTTTGCATGTTACAAAAAGGTTCTTCATCTGTTGCTGAGTTTGGTCAAAAATTTAGAAGTATATGTGATCAACTTGCAACTATAGGTCACCCGGTCGATGAAACTGATAAATGTCATTGGTTTTTATGTGGTCTTGGAACCACTTTTGAACACTTTTCCACAACCCACCGTGCCTTAGGCACTTCATGCTTTCGTGAATTACTTGGGAAAGCAGAAAACCAAGCAACCTTGATGACATCCCTTCATGGACTGAATACTCCTCAGGCTACCTTTGTTGCTCAACAGTCCCGTTCTGGTAACACATCTCGTTCCTTTTCAGGAT
Source organism: Scalesia atractyloides (assembly GCA_947069175.1). Classification (NCBI taxonomy): domain Eukaryota; kingdom Viridiplantae; phylum Streptophyta; class Magnoliopsida; order Asterales; family Asteraceae; genus Scalesia; species Scalesia atractyloides. Next base: position 47,906,761 of record CAMTDV010000010.1, read on the forward strand.
CTTCTTACACTAATCGGGGTAGTGGCCATGGTCGAAATTTTGGTCGCGGCCGTGGGAAACGACCCTCTCATTGTCAATTATGTAGGAACGATGGTCTCTATGAAAATAGGTATCCCAATCTGGCTTCTTTTTCTAAACAAGCCGCTCCTCTTGATGCCAACTTGGCCTAAGCTTTCCATGCTAAGTGTTATATCACTGATGACTACCTAGATTGGAGGAGTGATACAGGCGCGTCGGCCCATATGAGTCCTTCAAAATATGATCTTGAAACTACTTATGACTCTTCTAGAAACGATTTTGTTCGTTTCGGAAACGGTCAAACTTTACCTGTCACTAACATTGGCACACCATCTCTTGCTTCCAATCTCCCTTTAAAAAATGTCTTGGTTGTTCCTCACCTTACTTGAACGTCTTCTCTCTATCAATAAACTTACAAATGATTCCTCTGTTGATGTCCTTTTTTCTAATAATTTCTATAACATTCATGATCGAAAGTGTAACGCTCCGCGTTTCTATACTTTCTATATTTGGAAACCTTGTATCGTACTTCTATTTTTAGTAAGCGTTGTATCTTGTATTCGTCTTTCGTTGTATATGTTGTAAACCGAGACTTGGATTGTAATGAGAAACTCTTATTTTATCCATATTATGTTAATCATAGTCATGTTACACTTATACTTGTTCATACTTTAAACGTGTAAACGTACTCGTGATACTCTTATTCGTAAACGTGTGATAACTCGCAAACTTGGTCTATATTGCGTAAACAAGACTCAAACGTGAAACTTTTAATCGTTAAACTTAATTCGTTGCAAAAAAAAATACAATTACCTATTCATTTATTAAGTTAATTAATTCAATTAATTAATTAATTAATTAATTAAATTAGTTAATAAAATTAATTAATTTACTTTTTACAAAAATTAAAATGCTATTTTATAAATATATTAACATTTAGGATTAAATGTTATTAAATACTTATATATTTTTTTCTTTAAAAAAAAGTTCAAGGTCTAATATGTAATTATTGAATTCTAGAACTGCAGGGACCATTCCTGCCATTTATGAAACTAATTTAATGAGTTATTTAATAAAAAATAGAATAAAATAAAAATACTAAAAACCCAGAATCCGCGGGACTCGAACCCGGGATCCCCGATTCAACAACCAAGGCCTTAACCACTCCACCAGCTGCCTAATATCTGAACAGAACCAGAGCCGCAAAGCCTTTATCCTTTGTTCGGCTGATGCTGATCGCGACCAGCAAGGCAAACAGTCCTTTTTGGGCGGGTTTTTTTGGCATTTTTTTGAGTTTAAACCACTTTTAAGCCATTAATTACCCACCTAAACTTCACCTAACTAACCCTAATCATTTCCTTATAAAACCCAAGTGTTTTTTAAGCCTTTTTCCACTTTCACAACTCCATAATCTCTCCAAAATCATCTATATATTGTAGACTCATTGTGAATTATAATTTGAGAACTAACATTATCACTTGTACATAGTGCAAAGTGCAAACTAGATATAGTGGAAAACATAAAAAAAAGAAGTTAAAGCAATAGCCAATAGGTACATAATCGTCTTATACACAACATACAAAACAATATGAACATATGTTTATGAAGTTTTTATTGTACCCTACTTAAACTTCATTTCATTTTTAATTGAAAGACCATAAAATTGAAAACAATGTAATATTTCAATGCATGATTTATTAAATGCTATATTTTCACACAATTATAATAAAATGTCATCCTAATCATACATGAGGATCTTTTTTAGGAAAATAAAACCGGATATTTTGGTAAGTCAATAGTTAAATAAACCATGTACCTTAAGGGTTTCTTTAAATTTTGCTGGCTCCCTAATAATGTGGAGATCACCAATGGTTTGTATCAATTAACAACCTTAACAAACCATTTCTAAGTTTTCTTGTTTAACTGTTTATCCTATTTCCCCCTAAACTTTAAACAATAATCTCTTTCAAAGCAAGAAAAAGACAGTTATTATCTTTGGTTTCTGGTAGGGGTATTCTTCCATTCTAAACGTCTCGCGAATGCTTGTTCCGCAGGATCATGTGGGGCATGGGGTTCCATACGTGATGTGAGTTAAAATACGTGTATTACATGTATACAACGCATGTATTTATGTTGATCTGGTTATAACATTAGGTGTTAAATGTATGTTGTTGAAGATAGGAAGCTCCATATGATCCAGCTAACAAGCAATCCTAGCTATACCATACAATTTTCTTGTTTATTTTTTGGCTTTCCTACACGATGATGAAAGGTTTACTCCGAGGCCTACGTTGTCTATTCGGTAGTACGCACATATGCGCATATTTTTGTTATATTTATCATCTGACACGATATCACGGATATACTAATGCATGTGATGTTTTGTAGACACAGGTCATCATGAAAAAGAACCCGAAATTCAGATTGGAGCTCCCACGGATGTTAAACATGTAGCCCACATTGGATGTGATGGTCCTTCTACCCCTGCACCTAGTTGGGTTAGTATGACTCGTATGTAGAGGTGGTAAAATGGGCGGATCATGGTTATTGATACAATGGGTAGCTTTAGGGCAGGTCCAAACAGGTTGGGCTTGGGTAAAACATTTTTGGATAGCATATAAAACCTGTGTAAGAAACATATCATATTGGGTCGACTTATTTAATTAAACAGATCGTGTTAAGGTTGACCTATTTAACATGTCTAATTAAACCGACCGACCTTCAAACCCATTTATGACCCAAATATCATAACCCACACACGTTTACAACTTGATTACACATCAACCTGCTTGACGCGTTTAGATAAATCAGTTAAACAAACCGTGTTCGGTTAATGTTTTTGACACAAACAAATATTTAGGTCACATTTAGGGTGAACAACTAAAACTGCTGACCCAAAACCTATAAACCCAAACACCAGTAAGGCCTCTTAATAAAAGTCCATAGAGTAATGATTAACATGGCTAACCCATTCAATGATTAACAAATCTTTTAGATATTCTCTTCACATATTAACATTTTATTTTCCAATATGTAGACATGGTATCTTGTTTTCTTTATACAGTTACATGATCTAATTGATACAGATGAACGGGTATCAAAGCGGTTCGGAGGCTCAACCTGACGAAACAAATGCTGGATCAAAAGGTAAACCCATTATAAGACATTAAGCATTCCATTAAACGTATAACAGGTGTGCTTATTATCGGCGTTTTAACGTGGTGAGTTTAAGATCTTGGAGACCCACACAAGGCAAGACAAAGCAGGCGGTCGTCTCATGGGCATGAGTCATCCAACCACAGGTCCAGAAAGAACAAGAGCAACAATGGTGAATCTTCAGTCAATGAAAGCAGTCGAACCAGGAAAATCAAGAACTCAATTCTCGGGTCAGAGACACCCGAACCAGAAACAAATGTGAAAAAATCGAGAAAGAAACAAGGTGAAGGAACCACAAGATCCTCCAGAACCAGAAACAAAGACCCGTCAACCACAGATTCTGGTTGGATTGACGGGGTGTGCCAGAAACCACATGATTAAACAGTTGAACACACGAAGAACAAACGCGTTGATTGAGCTTGTAACAAAATGGATGATGAACTTTTACAGAAATGAATCTGTAACAAATTTATATTGCATTCTTATTTATGAACCTGTAGATCATATTGTATAATTGTACATATGAAGAAATGTGATTTCAAAATTCAAATTACATTTTTATGAGATCACAAACACTCTAAGCTCACCTCTATCTCCTCGTGTGATCCGAAGATCAGAATCGAGGTAAGTAACATCAAAATCACCGCTCCCTCGGTTAGTTGATGGCCTAAATTGTTCGGGTAGTTGAGGTATCTCCAATGGTGGCAGTTGTGATAAATTTCCTGTTGTCTTCACTGTTGTTTTCTCAAATACAATTTTGATCGTAGAAGTTCCTGACGGGAATGTAACGATTATTAGTGTGCGTTTAAGTTAGGGGTGTTAAATGGGTTGTATTCACGGGTTGAAGTTGAACCCCCCGGACATGACACAAACCCATAAATGTGGCACACACCTGAACCTGTATACGAAAAGAGGAGTTGTGGGTTGACAAAAACATGACCCGTTTAACCAAAAAATCATTGCATATTAATACTCAAAACTCCAGATTTACGATAAAAGATACAATGTTAAGAGATAAAAAATGATGTTCATTTCTCTTTTATTTTTTTAAAATATTGGCATAAGATATCCAATTAATTTAAGTTATGACACGAAGCCCAACTTTTTAAAATAATTATAAAAGTAATAGGTCAACCTGTGAACTTGCCAGGTCTACCCGAACACGACCCCTTTAGCTAAAAACATGTTCATGCGTTCGATTACAACTAATCCGAACCCGTTTAGTCTAAACACAACATGTGACTTTCGTGTTAGAACTTTACAGTCCTAGTTTAGGTAATGTAAAACTACAAAAACGACATTAGGAAAACTAATTTCACAATAACTAACCAATGATCTCAAATTTATGGGCTAAAGTAGCGGTCACTTCTATCGGTTGAAGAGGCCATGGCGCGCCAAGCTCAAGCTCCACTATGTTATCGAAATCCTTGCTTAAGATATCAATACGTTGAAACACCTGTTTCGAAAGATGAAATTAAGCTAGTGATTCAAGAGCTAGCATATTCATATATGTAAAGACTACCCTGTATAAACGTGTTTGGGCTTTTTATTCATGTAGGTCGAGTTGGTACAAGATACCTGGCCAAGAGTTATAGGCAGTAGCCTTCCGGTTGGCGGGCCAGGACGGCTTCCACCTAGCGTACGAGACGAAAACGCGCTGCTGTAAATCAGTTTCCATCTTCCTTGAAGTTTTTCAATATCGGCTGAAAGATCAACAGGTCCTCTAACAGCTTCAATCTCTTTGGCTGCAGAATCTGCCTTCTGCAAATCTTCTTCACTTGCAGCAAGCCCTCTATTAAGTCCAGAAACAGCACTCTGCAATAAAGCATTTCATAACGGGTCAAAACGGTCATGGGCACAATCAGGGCTAAACCAGGTTGAGAGGTTCTATAGATTATTCAAGCTGGCAAAACGGGCTGGTCGATCACGTTAGATTACGGGTCACAATGGTTACGGGTCAACTGACAAACACCCTTCTCATCCATTTTCTTTAGACATTTTATAATACGGATGTGTAAATAACTAAATATGATTACAAAAACTATATTATTAATCTATTTTTTTCAAGAAAATGATCTAAGTAGGTTATGCGAAATAAACTACAATTACGGTGACCTTCAATCCATTTGACCCATTCCCTTTTTAGCCAAACTTTTTTATTTGACCTGTCTACATAACCTAAATCAACTCATACATAATGAGATGGATCATAAATTACTAATTAAAAGACAAACTCCATATTTTTAGAACTACAAGTACGGTGACTTTCAATACGTTCCCGTTCGTTTTGAGAGAAAAATATAACCTAAGTCAAATCATACATAACTAACCATCACTAGTGCTCTAGTGGTGGCAACGGGTATTTAAGTTCCACCTATAGTGGGCCCGGGTGAGTTTTCCCCTCCAGGTCTCAAGTTCGAGTCTGGGTGATAGGGGTTTCTTATTGAGGGGTTTAAATTGGGGATCTATGGTGCGAGGGGGCTCTCTAGCGCGGACCCAGTTAAGACAACGTATGCTAGACCTCCTGACATTCGCAAATAATTCACACCTTTCAAAAAAAAAAAACTCATACATAATTAAATGGGTCAAAAGTACTAATTACAGGAAAAAGTGCATATGTTAAAACTACAATTAAGGTGACTTTCAATCCGTTTGACACTTTCCCTTTTTAGCTGAACTTTTTGGTTTGACCTGTTCGTTTTATACAAAAACATAACCTAAATCAAATCTGATGACACGTGTCGGGTTCGGGCTTAACACTTGGACTAAGGCCCGGATGAGATCAGCCTCATTGGGCTCAACATATCAGGCTCTACTATTGAGCTAAGGGTGGATGGGATCCGGTCCATTGGTCCCGACATGAACTACCCACCTCTCCTATAAAAGATACACACTTGTCTTTGCCCCCTTCTAACGTGTTTTTTTATCTGCAGTTCTGCAGTTCTAGGTAACAACCGGGAAGGGTTAGATCCGGTTCACAACCCCAACAACTGACGCTTCAACAAACTCATACATAACTAATGAGTCAAAAGTACTAGTTACATTACAACATAAACTCCATATGTTAAAACTACAATTAGGGTGCATTTCAACCCGTTTAACTCGTTTCCTTTTCAGTTAAACTTTTTTATCCGACCCGCTCATTTGATATTAACACATAACCCAAATCAACTCATCGGTAACTAAATCGGTAAAAAAATTACTAATTACAAGACGAACTACATATGTTAACCAACAAACCACATGCCATAATTTTCATAGCAATCTTATATTCACTCCTTAACATAATAATAAAAAAACAATCAAATTAAAACATCAATTCTTAACCACTCACCAGCAACTTAAACTTCAACAACTTGACTGTATCCCCCTTGGGGAACTGGAACCCGGAAACCGAAGACGGAGACGGGTCAGAATCCGTAAATTGTTCGGCAACAGCGGATATGGAAATGAGGGGTGATCTTCTTCTGCTTCTGATGGGGAGGTTATGCTGATACTTGAAGTTAAAGAGAGTGTTTTGTTTTGAGAAAGTGGATTGTGGGCGAGGGTTAGAGGGTGAAATCGATGAGTGAATGAGCAGAGACGCCATGGTTGATCGGATTGTTGATGCTGCAAGTACGCAACTGAGATTTGGGTGAGCTGATTGGGTGGCTGTAAGCTTGTAACGTGTTTGGAAATGGAAGCGGTATCTGCCTACTGCTAGAACTATCCGTTGACCCCACAATACTACCATCCACTAATTTAATTTTGGTTATATTCAAATCTTCATTACAAATTAATAATGTATTATCTTTTCAAGTAGCATGTGATACGATCCGACCCGGGTTAATACGGGTCAAAGGAACTAACTCAAGACACCCACGTTTTCATGTTCATGCTAAACCATTCATTGCACGTTTCCATGCATTATCCCATGTTTACAATAGTTAGTTATTTTCCATTTCCATTTTGTATTTAAGAATTGTTTTGAGTTTAATGAAAGTAGAGAAGAAAATTGTTAGCAAAATTGCAAGTCTTGTTTCTTATTTAATTCTTGGAGTCTAACCCGTTCAAAGGGTCATTTGGGAGATTAGCCATCTCGAATAGGCTTACTAACAGCATGTGACCTATATGAAATAGTGTTTATTGACTATTTGAGAAAACCACGGGGTGTCAGCCCAGTGGCCAGCCTCACCCATTCCAAACGGGAAGACGCGGGTTCAAATCCAGCTCGGCCCGAATAATCCTGCTGGGTAGTAACCGCCAGGCAGCTATGGGGCTAAGCTAGCTTGGGGAGGGAGAACCCTCCCGCGGTCAGGGGTACCGTGCATTTACCTTTTTTTTTACTATTTGAGAAGAAATTTTCTTTATTTATTAGATAAACAAACATTAATAGGATTTTATTTCTCTGATTAAATAAGTGCAGAGTTAAGTTATTGTACAAATGAGTCTTAACATACATTATCATTATCATACTCAGTAAATCTCATTAATAGCAAAGCTCTAGTAGAGTCTAAGGAAGGTAAGATGTTATGTTGACAGTCTTACCTCTACCCCATATGAATAGAGATGTTGCTTCCAGTGAGACCAGCGGGTCGATAGTAGTTTTGCATCAAGCCTGGGATCAAAAGCACATAATAGTTAGCAATCGCGACAAAGACCGATTGGTGCATGTACCCACTTATCTTTCGGCTATCAACGCCACCACATGATGCATGATTAATCGTTCGCCCCTTTTAACGATGGTTCACAAAATTATAAAGTAACATTAAAATTAGTGCAATTTCACTTTGCCCTCCTGGGGACCCACACACATATACATTATATGCGCATACCGCAACCGAGCCGTACGAGTCTTAACATACAACATACCCTTAACGTGAGATGTAAAGGAGGGAATTATTATTATTATTATTATTATTATTATTATTATTTTGAAATATTTCCTCATCTTTTTAAGCACGTATTTTAGTCACATAATCCAAAAAAAATCGTGATTTTACACCAGTAGAGTAATTATGTAATTTTCTAGAATAATTATAATTATCCTACAATAATTACTCTACTACTGTAAAATCATAATTTTTTTTACATTTGCATATAAGCATCATTCTTAACGGGTAAGGAAAAATTAAAAAAAAAAACCTTCTTTCACTTCTTACATTAAGGACATTTTGTAAGTTAAACACATTTATATTTGATTTTTACACGTATGTTAATAGACGTCCCATACTTTGATTTATGTTCATAACATTTGAAAGGGTAATTTTAAATTGAAAATCATAAGAATCGAGTAACGCACTTGCATATGTTGTTTTGGTTAACTGTTTATCTCATTCATTTTTATAACTCTTATTATATTTTTCGAACGTTGCATACAAATATATCATATGATTCTTTTGAGAAAAATGCTCGGATAGTCCCTGTGATTTTGCCTTTTTCATCTTTAGTCCCTAACTTTCTAAAATTACCTTTATAGTCCTCAATTTGTCAATTTTCGTTCCCGGATAGTCCCTAGCACGGATGAAGAATGACAAAAATACCCTTACTCTTAAAAAATAACAAAAAAACAAAAGGAGTTAATACAAATTAATTCAACTGGGCCCATTTTTTATTTAAAAAGCAATAATAGTTCATCATCTTCTTCTTCTTCATAACTCCACCACCACCTCTCAACCATCTCCACCGCTCAACCACAGCCTCCACCCCTTCTCCCGACCGCCACATCTCACCACCACGACACCACCGTCTCCTTCATCGTCGCCACAACACCACCCTCTCACCACCACGACAACCACCACCACCACCACCACCACCAAATCAACCTCCGTCGCCGACCACCCCTTTCTTCCCCAACCCCTTTCTTCGCTGACCACCACCACCAATTTCAGCCTTCGTCTCCGTTGCCTAGATCTGGCTTTCCAACGATTCAGCTTGTGGCGGTGGGTTTCAACAGTTGTTCAAAGAAACCTGGGTTTCAATAGGTTGTAGGTTGTGATGCGACGAATTTATTTTGACTAGTCGATCTATATTTGTTTAAGTTTGTAGATTTGAACAGAAGGTACCTGTGAATTTCTGAGAAGCACTTAAACTTCAGTAGGTACCCATGGACAAATGTGACAACATGATAATTGACCATTTAATATATTTTGTTTTTACACTGAAGGGATGCTTAAAGGATGGTGGTTACGGTGGAGGATGGTGGCAGCCGGTGGTGAAGATGGGTTGAAGAAGAGGTGGTGTGTGTGGGTGGGTGGGGGTGGGGAAGAAGATGGAGTTAAAAGAGTTGGTGGGGCCCATAAATACACAATTACTTAATACTTAACTAATTTATTTTGTTTTGGAGTAAACTGGTATTTTGGTCGCTAAGGTTTGGTCAGTTGTGTCACTTTAATCCAAATTTCAAACCTTTTACATCTGGGTCCTTGTGGTTTTAGTTTTATTGGCATTTTGGTCCAAAAATAAAATCAGATCAAATTTCTAAAAGAAAAACCTGGTTTTTTGCCCTTTTCCTCAGGGACAATTTGGGCATTTCGTAAATAAAAACCTACAAGCTTGAAGCAGTTATTTTTTGTTCAACAACCTTCAACATCACCGCCCCTTTGTAAGATCTCCCACCACCATTTCTTCATCAACACCACCCCCTCCACCTTGCCGCCACCATACCACCACCATATCAACACCATCGATCCCACCACACCATCACCTCCAAGCCAACAATTAGATTTGATTGATTACAGAACCTAGAAAGAGAGATATATAGAGGGAGAAAGAGACGGACAGAGCGGTAGTGGTGATGATGGTTCACAGTGGTGAACCGTCGGACTGGTCATGGATTATGGGTCTCAGTAAACTTTGGTCAACTAGTTTACACCCCTTCCATCTTCTACTCTCCTTAAACAGAGTCCACCACCACATCCACCCAACTGAAACTAAGGTAGATGGTTGAACTCGTAATATAGCATTGTTGCTGTTGTGAGTTAATGATATATTATAGTTATTCGATTGTGGTGGTGATGGGTGGTTGCAGGGGCCGCCGGTGTGACGGTTGGTTGAAGGTTTTGACGGGTGGTTGCAGGTTCGACCGGTGTTCCTTGTGTGTCGTCGAAGTATTGCTGACCGGCGATGGTGTTGATGGTGGTGACTGGCTGTTGCAAGAAGGAGGTGAGAGGTGGTTTTGTTCAGCCTGTGTATCGTGGGAGAAGACAAAAGGGGTGGGTGGAAGATGGTTTATTATTATAAGTGGGCATCACACAGATACATATATATTTAATAATTATACTTTGATTTGTGTTATACATAATGACCAAAATGTCCCTGAGGCAAAGCACAAAAAACTAGGTGTTTCTTTTAGAAATCTGACCTCATTTCATTTTTGGACCAAAATGGCAATAAAACTGAAACCATATGGACCCAGATGTAAAAAGTTTGAGATTTGGACTAAAGTGGCAAAACTGGCCAAACCTAAGGGACCAAAATGGCAGTTTTGTTTTATTATAAAGGGTAGTTTTGTCATTTCACACCCACTTAACATTAAAAATTAACCCCCATCCACACTAGGGACTATCCGAGAACGAATTTTCAAAAGTTGGGGACTATAGCTGTAATTTTAGAAAGTTAGGGACTAAAGGTGAAAAATGGGCAAACCACATGGACTATCCGGACACTTTTCTCTGATTCTTTTAGATCATTAGATAAAATCTAAGAGTAAACTGTTAAAGTCATCCCTAAGGTTTGGATACAATTGTCAGATCTATCCAAAAAAGTTTCTTTTATCAACTGGACCACTGAGGTTTCAAAATTGTTGCCAGATTCATCCACTTTTCTAATTTTATTAAAAACTAATGTTAAATGAGGAGTATTTTGGCTAATCTCTTTATTTATTTTACTTTTTTTAATTCTTTAACCAACTCTAATAATACTTGGAAATAAAAAATCCACTTTTTTAACTTTGACTGATAATAATCTCAAGTCAGTTATTAGCCGATAATAATCTGAGCTCGTCCATTTTTTTTTTGTAAAATAGCACGCCGTTAAAATAGCTTAACGGAGTTAAGTTTTTTTCTGAATTACAAACCGAAGTTTTTGGGCTTTTAATATGAACGAGGATACGAGTTAATTGATGTGAAACTTACCTCGAAATTGTGCTCGAAATGGCTTGATTTTTGTTAATTGGAAGTTTAAACACCCGAATTAAAGCATCATTTTCGTGGTTTGGGGCAGTATTTTGAGGTAAGTTTTACATCAATCGACTCGTATCCTCGTTCTGATCAAAAGCCCTAAAACATCGGGTTGTAATTCGGAAAAAAACTTAACTCCGTTAAGTTATTTTAACAACGGACTATTTTACGAAAAAATGGACGAGTTCGGATTATTACCTGCTAATAATTGACTTGCGATTTTTATCGGCCAAATTGAGAAAGTTGGGATTATTTATTTCCAATTTGCCAAAATAATTTGAAAGTTAATTATACACTTACATCATTAGTATTAAGAAGAAGAAAAAATAAAGATTACCTTATTAGTATTTTTGAAATTGGTTGCCATTTTTTTAAAACACGTTTTGCCCCGCTTGCGGTATGCGTATATAATGTATATGTGTGTGGGTGTTCGGGGGCAAAAGTGAAAGTGCACTGATTTTAACGTTATTTTACTAATTTCATGAAAATAATGTTAAAATAGGGGGATGGTTAATCATGCATCATGTGGTGGCGTTGATAGCCGAAAGACAAGGGAGTACATGCACTAATTGGCCTTTGTATTAATTGCCGAGTGTTATGTGTCTTATGTCCAAGGCTTGATGCAAAACTACTATCGAGCTGGGGGTCTCACTGGAAGCAGCCTCTCTATTCCTACGGGATAGAGGTAAGGCTGTCTACATCTTACCCTCCTCAGACCCTACCTTAGCTTTGCTATTGGTGTGATTTACTGAGTATGATTGTTGTTACAACAGATATGAGACCAAGGGTAGTGGAGAGGCTGGTTAGGCTAAAAGGCTTCGAGGGTTTCGATTAGCCTAACGCAGGTCGTGGGGTCCTCCCACGTTTGTAGCACGTGGGGTTGGATCACTTGTTTATTGATCGCTTTTGATTCCTGCTTGAGGGGAATTCAAGCCAGAATGAAGTTGTTAGCGAAGCAATGTTGTTTGAACTGAAGAAGAGGCAAGTATGGAACTTGTTCTTAAGGGAGAAGAGAAGATCAGAGAGTATGTGGTAGCTCTGCTGATCTGATGTGTGGATTATGGTTGTTGGAGCTGGTTCTTATAGATAAGACAGATTCTATAAGAAGAAGCTAGTGATCAAGGATCCAGTGGAGGAATTACCCGTTTGAGGGTTGTAGGTTTTGGACCTGCAGATAAAAGGTTGTTCTCTGTGCATAGACTCTCTTTTACGGCTGTGAGAGAGTTGGACAAGCAATCAGTGAAGTGATGTTTTACTGTTCACATCCCTTTTGCTGTTCACCCGACTTCGCGGGTTTTGAACCCTTTAACCTTTTAACCTTTCAATCGTTTATGTGTTTAAGCCATCTTATTTAGTCTTGAGCTACCCCCGTTATCAGCCCCCAAAGTCAGAGGTTTTTGGAAGTGTGCTCAAATACTTCTAACTTTTACACATTATTTTTAGTTTTTAAAGGCTTCATGGCTTGAAGGCTTGAAGGGTTCGTTGCAGTTGTGATTTTGAAATTTGAAATTTTGACAAGACGGTTGATGTGACCAGTAGCAGTTTTTGCAGGAGGCAGTTTTTAATTAACTGCTGTGTAATCATTTCACCCCATTTTATTTTTCATTTATTATCAAAATAAACACAAACTTCCTTCATTTTCTCTCAAGTTTCCTTCCATATCTTCCTTTCCTTTCCCAGGTTAGTTCTTATTTTCGTTTTTTCTTTCTTTCAATAAAAAATTACGGGTGCTCGTAAGGATTTAGCCGTGAGTTACTCTCGTTTGACCCAAGAAGAGGTTGAATCGTTTTGTGTTGAATGGGGTATTGGGTTAAAGTTTAAACCGGTTGCTCCGGGTATGGATGTTCCGATCGATCGGTGTCTGGCCGGTTCGATTGCTCTTTATTGTCGGCACTTTGAATTTTCTAATCTTCGTCATCCATTTTCACTATTCGTTTTGAATGTGTTAGAGTATTACCGTGTGTCTTTCGGTCAAATACACCCGCAGGGTTTGGCTAGGGTTTTACATTTTGAAGTTTTGTGTCGAGCGTGTGGTTATGATCCTACTTTGTTGTCGTTTCGCCGTTTCTTTCGGTTAGCGAAGAACGGTGATTGGTTTACGTTTGAGACGTCTAAAGCCGATACTTGCTTGGTTTCGTCTATGGTCACCACTCTTAGTGCCTGGAAGGATCGGTTTTTCTGGGTTTCAGATGAGATTATACCGTTCAAAATGGTTTGGAGGCAACCTGATGCCGTTCTCAATGAACCTGAACCTTCTGCCCTTGAGATAGATACTCGTTTTCTTGAGATTATCAGGGAGTGTCCTCAAGGGTTCGTCCTTTTCCCGAGCATTTACTTGGGTTTTAGTAAATTGTGGGATAAACCTAATCGAGACCAGGTTCTTATGAGGGATGGACAGGGTATGTTTTCGTACATTTGTTTTTTCCCTTTTGTTTGTATTTTATGATCCTTAGATACGTTTGTTAATTTCTTGCAGTCATGTCTGCTTTGGAATTTATCAAGAGTGATGATACATCAAATGTTGCGTTTGGGGATGCGAGGCTACACCCGGTGAGGATGCAGTGGCTAAAAGTTCTGAGCAGAGGTTCAAGGGTTCGGGTTACATCAATGTGCCTGATGTGAAGGGTTTTAAGAAGGCTATTGTTCCCAAGGATGTTCGTCGTTCAAATCGACGTTTGAAGGTTTCTGGTCCACTATCTACTCCTGAACATGTGGACTTGAGTGTTGATATCAGTGTTTCTGTGGATCAAGGTCCGAATGGAGGTGTTGACAAGGAGAAGGAGTTGATTGTTGCTGGGAAGAAGTTGGTTGGAAGGGGTGTTGTTGTGGCAGGTTCATCTGATAAAAGTGTTAGTGGTTCTGAAGGCCCTGATGTGCATCAAGTGTATGTACCTGATTGGGGTGTGAAGGTAGGTGATAGCTTTAAGGATTTGTGAGGATCTGTTGAGCCATATTGCTCCTCCCTTGGTTCATGGTACCATTGCCGAGATGGATGACGATGTGATGCTATCTCGTTTGATATTGAGTACTTGTAACCTTGCTGCTATGCTTCCTCAAGGAGTTGCTCGTTTCTGTAAGAGGATGCATGAGTATGAAGAGTTTTCGAAAAAGAAAGACAAGATGAAGGCTGTTATGAGCACTTTGAAGAAGGAAAATGAGGGTTTGGTGAAAAAGGAGGAAACTTTGGCTAAACAAGTTGAGGAGCTTACCCAAAAACATGAAGTGGAGGTTAGTGAGCTGAAAAAGCAGGTGGAAGCTTTGGAGGCTTCAAAGGTTCTACTTACTGATGATAACAAATGGTTGATTGAGCATGGGTTTCAACAGGTTGTTACTTACCTCCTTCATTCGGCTGAATTTAACAGTATTTTGGGTGGTGTGTATGGTAAGCTCTTAGTGCACGGGAGGCATCAAGGCTATGTTGCCGGTTACAAAGCTTGCCAGTCCGGTGATCCTCAAGACAAGTCTTCCCTTTATCAGCCTGACGCCTTAAAGGTTTTCCAAGATTCAGTCCGAGAGATGGAGCGTTTGACCTATCCTTATGTTGGTGAGGTCTCGAAGTGTTTTGGCAAGCCTATATCTGTTTTGCAGGATTTGAAGCCGCGTGGGCTTAATGAGGCTGCATGTAAAGAAGTGTTCAAATCTTTGTCGAAGAAACGCTCATGCTCGGGGGATAGTGAGGAGACCCTCTCTGGTGCTGATGAAGGCTCGAAGGATCCAAGCCTTGAAGCCTCGGGACAGCAGATGAGGAGGGTAAAAAGAAGAAGAAGAAAACCAAGAAAGTGAAAGGTGATGAAATTGTTGCATCAAAGTTTGTGGTTAGTGATGCAAATGAAAACTTTTAAAACTTATTCGTAGCTTTCTTAGCATCTTGTTGAACAATGTTATGTAATGTCTTTGAAAAATTTAGGGTTTGTAGAAACCCTTAAGGTTTATGTTTGTGGTTGTTGCTACCCTTAATGGCTGTTTGAACAATTTCTAGGTTTGATGGAAACCCTTATGGTTTCTTTTGTTGGTTAACAGCCATGATGGCTTTGTGAACAATGTTTAGGATTATGGCCCTGAAGGCCTTTCTGTTTATGTATCTTTCGTGTTTTATGTTATTTGTTGGATATGTGTTGATGGTCATTTGTCTTGTTTGTTTTATGTGTCTGTTTATACTAATTTTCCTTAAGAAGTTTTAGTGCCGCAGTCACTTTAGCTTCAAGGCTTCATTAGATAAATGACACATGTTGTCTATCCTTTATATCATTACTTAGTGTGTTTCTATTTCGTAAACTTTTTAAAGTTTAAGGAACAATTGATGTAGGCTGCTCAAACCCATCTATGAGACAAGTTTCTTGAAAAATTTCTAAGTCTCATGGAGTTGTATTGATTTAGGAACTCACCCCTTATATAGGTTCATTCAACCCTTGAACCTATTGAGCGATGTGGCCTGGGAGCTCATCCCCTTACATGGCCCTTGCCATGGAATTTTTTGCTAGGTTCTCAACCTGATTATAGGATAGATAAGACAAGTTATGATAAAAGCTTCATCATTCATTCAAGAGGTTTTTCGTTTACAAAAGGGGAGATTACACAACTCTTGAAATACATTCTAAATTTCTTGTCTAGACATGGAACCTTTTAAGGGTTTGGCCGATCCAGTGCCTGGGAAGCTTTTTGCCCTCTGCATCGGACAACTTGTAGGATCCACCTTTATGAGCCTCAAGGATTGTGTATGGCCCTTCTCATTTTGGGCCGAGTTTTCCTTGGTTTTCTTTTTTGCTGGCCTCGTTGTTTCGAAGTACGAGATCCCCTGGCTTGAAACGTTCATGTTTTACCCTTGCATTGTAATAAGCTTCTATCTTTTGCTTATACTTGGCTTCTAGAATGGCGGCTTGATCAAGAATTTCTTCGAGGAGTTGTAAGTTCAACATGGTCTCTTTGTTGTTTGTTTCGAGGTCCATGTTGAGCGTTCTTTGTGTCACAACTCCTATTTCTGCTAGAATTACAGCTTCTGATCCGAACACCAATGTCACACCCCAACCGATGGCGGAATCATCAGGGCGCGACACTAGGCGAATCAGGCTGTTCAAGAGAAATTCCATATCAACTATTAATGACAATGTTTAAAGGTCCGATTTCCCATACAATCAAACAATATCTCATAACAATTATTACAAAACACACAATCTCTTAAACAAATCCAATCCGACAACCTAGATTTCTATTATGCGTTTCTAAAGATAAAGCCCTAATCCATTTGCTGCAAGTAGAATCCTCAACCTGTTACATACGTTAAAATACAAGTCAATACAATAAAGTAAAGGTGAGCATACATGTTTAATAGCATAATAGTAGCGAGTAAAGCGTTTACGCATAACCAGCATGCAACACGTAAGAAAGTGAACATAAGTAGCTAACAATAATGATACAAGCTAACCAACACGATTGCGAGGTGGGGTATGCGTGATACATGTTCACAACAGCGAACACGCACGTAAAGTGAATATGCGAGCCTTAACAACCCCCGAACCAATCGGGTGCTGAGTCCAAACTATAGTACTATCGTTGCTAAGGGTGGTTTGCGAGTCCTCATCATTTACACATAGCAAACAAACATTCAGCGATCACGTATAACATGCGAGTGCGGTTAGCTTTTAAAGAGTTTAGCGTTTTGTGTGGTGTGATTTGATATAGGGAACGTATGTAACACCCAAAAGTGCGTTAAAGCGAAAAAGGGTTCAAGTATACTCACAGTTGGTGCGTAAAGATGGAACACGAACTGTTGTGGATTGAAGGGAGCGTCGGTTCAGCCTGTAAACGCGAAAAGAAGTGCATCAGTCCTCCGAAGTGCTGAAACGGTCGAAGTGTGAAGGAGCAGTGAACAAGTTCGGGCTAAGTTGAACCAATTCCTTGGAATTGGTACAAGTTCGGGTGAACTTGACTGTTTGTCTTACAGTTTATACAAGTTCGGGTGAACTTGTCTGGTTTCTTGGGAAACTGGACAAGTTCGGGCGAACTTGCCTTGTTTTCTTGAAATTGGAACAAGTTCGACCGAAGTTGGCTGATTCTCTTGAGAATGGGACAAGTTCGGGCGAACTTGACTGATTTGCTTGAATTTTGGGCAAGTTCGGGCGAAGTTGGTCACAATTCTGTGACAACTTCGAGCGAACTTGATCTTTTTGGAGCGAACTTGGCTGTTTTGGTCACCAAATCGTGCGTTTTCACGTCGTTTGCTGAGGAAATCGAGTGTCCATCCCTCCAACCTTAAGCTACTGAGCAAAACATAGGCTGGAGAGGTCTTTTGGAGCGAGTTTTAGCCATTTTACAGAAACTCGGGCTAATCCGGGCGAACTTGTCGGTTCGTATGGGTTAGTCCAGTTTGTGCAAAGTGACGACATCATCCTTGTGCTTCCGGATCTGAGACCTTGCTTGACAACGCATCGTTCCACTTTATAGTGAACGAAACATACGTCACTTAGTCCGTATGTGTAAAAATCAATGTTCTAAAAGGTTTTTCTCAGATCTAACACTTGGTGAGTCAAAATCATCAAGATTTCTAGCTTGGGAAGCCAAATCTAAGCCCAAATACACTTTTAGTGTAGATCTAAGTGAAAAGAAGAATTTTTGTAGAAAAGATGAAGATTTTCATAAACAGAAGAGTTTTGACGAAAACGAAGGTAATCCTTGTGCAAAATCGTAGTAAAACGTTGTTGTTTGCATAAAAACGGGTTGATTCTTACATGGAAATCAAAGGTTCTCGGTTTTGGGAGCTCTGGAGCGAACTTAGCAGCAAGGAATGAGAGAATGAGGGTGCTGGGTATTTATAGGTAAGGAGAAATTAAGGGGTCAGACATCAAGTTCGGGCGAACTTGACCTCTTCCTCTAGGTTTGGTCAAGTTTGGGCGAACTTAGCACAAGTTCGGCCAAACTTGGCCAGTCCCTAATTTGGAGGCAAGTTCGAGCGAACTTGGCCTCTTGGTTGAGTTTTGTTCGTTATTTGTTCGTTAGGTGCTCATTCGGTGATTCGGTTCGTATTAGATAGTTACGTTAAGCGTCTTAGCGAGGCGTTAAGCGTTGCATTAATAAAATACTGTGATTTAGCGATTTGTGCGAGTGAGAGCGTTGCGATAGCGAGCATAACCATAAATCATAAGGCACACATAACACATAATTAACATAATATAACATAATTAACCGCGATTTGAGTTTGCGTTGAGAGTTGGGAGTATTAAGTTATTTAAATGCGATAATAAGCGATATAAAATGCGTTTCAAATAGTTCTAAACATTATAATGAATCTCAGATACAAATACGAGTTCGAAACTAAATAACGGTAAATAACGGAATCCGGATAACAATCCGAAAGATCGGGTTGTTACAACCAAGCTGTAGGGTGTTCTCTTATGAATTGTTTTTTCCGTTGTTCGTATCGCCCACAGAACATTTGGGAGTTCTTCGAGCCAATTGTTTTCATGTTTTCCCAACCGGGTCTTTATACCTTCTACTATGCTGCGATTTGTTCTTTCGACTTGGCCATTGGACTGTGAGTATGCAACTGAGCTGAACACTTGGGTTATTCTGAATTCCTTGCACCATGTGCTGAAAGGCTTCTCAGCAAATTGTTTTTCGTTGTCCGTGACCAATACTCTTGGTAACCCAAAGCGACAAATGATGCTTTCCCACACAAAGTCGATGACTTGTTTGCTCGAGATCTTTGCAAGTGGCTTGACTTCAGGCCACTTGGTAAAGTAGTCCACGGCCACCAATAGGAATTTCACTCCACCTTTGGCCGGTGGGAATGGACCGACAATATCCATTCCCCACTTGTGGAAGGGCCAGGCTGAGGAAATAGGAATGAGATCGTGCTTGGGCCTTTTAGGAACCGGGGCATGTATTTGACAAGCTTCACACTTCTTCAGCTGCTCGTTTGCGTCTCGATGCATGGTGGGCCAGAAGTATCCGAGATTCATTAATTTTGTAACCACTGATCTTAGTCCAAAATGAGCTCCACATATTCCCTCGTGAACCTCTTTGATTAGTATTGGCTTTGCTCTGGGCCAACACATCTGAGTAATGGTGCAAGGTAACCTTTTTTGTAAAGGGTTTCCCCTTGCAACACATACTGCCGAGATTTGATTCGAACCCTTTTGGCCTCTGTCTGGTCAATGGGTAACTCACCGTTTTTGAGGAATTTCTCAATAGGAGTCATCTAACTTGGGCCTTCTTCAGTGATTACGTCTTGGACTTCTAATTCTTGAGTTGAGGGGGTTTTCAACCGGTACTTTTTTGGTAAGATGGGCAAACGTGAGAGACGTGAGTTTGCTCAAAGCATCGGCTTTTTTGTTTTGTGATCTAGGGACTTGTTTGATGGTACATGCTTGAAATGTGTTCATCAATTCTTTCGATTTCTCCCGATACTTCTTCATGTTAGGCTCTTTTGCTACATAGCTATCATTGACTTGACTTGAAATGAACAACAAGTCTGTGAAGACTTGAAGCTTTTGAACCTTCATTCTTTGGCTATCTTCAGACCAGCAATCAATGCTTCGTATTCAGCTTCGTTGTTGGTAGTCTGAAATTCAAGTTGAAGAACATATGTAAACTCTAACCCTTTGGGGTTGATTAGGATGAGCCCAGCTCCTGACCCTTCAATGCTGGAAGCTCCATCGGTAAAAAGCTTCCAAGCTTTAGGGTCAGAGGGTTCAGTGACAGTTACATTAACTTTAGTGGTGTCTTGCTTTGGTATTTCAACGGTAAAATCTGCCAGGACTTGGGCTTTAATAGCTTTTCTGGGAACATAGGTGATGTTGTGTTCGCCTAGTTCCACAGCCCATTTGGCTAACCGTCCTGAATTTTCTGTTTTTTCAAGCATACTTTTGATAGGTTGGTCAGTGACCACTTGCATTGGGTGTGCTTGAAAGTACCTTTGAAGCCTTCTAGCCGTTTGGACTAGGGCTAAAGCAAGTTTTTCCAAAGGAGGATATTTAATCTCAGCTAGTTTTAATGTTTTACAGAAGAAGTAATCGGGTACCTGAACTTTGTCTCGTTCGATGGTCAAGACTGCGCTTATGGCTTCTTCAGCAGCTGAGAGGTAAACAGAGATTGTTTATCCCATTTCTAGGGCTGCTATGGTCGGGAGTGAAGCTAAGTGCTGCTTCATCTGGTTAAATGCTTCCTCTGCTTCTTCCGTCCATCTGAAATCTTTTTTGTTTGTGCACCCTTTAAGCGTCTTGAAAAAGGGGAGAAACTTTTCAGCAAGCTTGGCGGTAAAACGCTTCAAGGCTGCAAGCCTTCCATTCAGACTCTCCACTTCCTTTTTGTTTTGTGGGGATTTGGTTTCCAGAACAGCTCTGACCTTGTTTGGATTGGCTTTTATACTTTGTTCCCCATGATATGTCCCAGAAACTTGCCTTCTTCAAATCCGAATGAACATTTTACCGGGTTGAGTTTCATGTTGATTTTTCTCAGGTTTTGGAAGGTCTCTTATATGTCATCGAGCATTTGATACCCGGTTTTTCTTTTGATCACTAAATCATCGGCGTAAGCCTCCATGTTCATGCCAATTTGACTAGCAAATGCTTTGTCAACCAGACGTTGGTAGGTTGCACCGACATTTCTTAGACCAAAAGGCATTTTTTGGTAGCAAAAGATGCCCCTGTCCGTGTGAAATGCGGTTTTTTCTTCATCTTCTTCTTTTATGAGAATTTGGTGGTAACCTTTGTAAGCATCAAGGAAACACTAAAAAGGATAATCGGTAAGAGAGTCAACCTTGAGGTCAATTTCCGGCAAGGGATAATAGTCCTTTGGGTACGCTTTGTTCAAGTCTTTGAAGTCGATACACATCCTCCAAGACTTATAGGGTTTTCGAACCATAACGGGGTTGGCAACCCAAGATTGGTATTTCACTTCCCGAAGGATCCCAACTAGAACAAGCTTTTCGACCTCTTGGCATGCTGCCAGGCTTCGTTCAGGAGCTAGACTCCGCTTCTTTTGGACCACAGGCTTGACATCTGGTGGTATTTTTAACTCATGTTCAGCAATGCTTCAAGGGATACCCGTCATGTCTTCCGGGCACCAAGCAAAGACATCGCTATAGTGTATCAGCAGCTTCTCTAGATATGTAAGAGTTTCTTTGGAAAGGCTTGTGTTTACCCGTATCCTTTGTTCAGGATATTAAGGGTTTATTATAAGGCCTTGTTCGTCATCTTCGTTTTTTGAACTTTCCCCTTCAACCATGTAAGCTTCTTGGGTAGGTTGAAGGGTTGCAATCCCTCTCTCGGTGGGGAACTTTACAGCGCCCTGACCAACTGAAACAACCATGATGAATGAAATTTGTCCTGGCCTTCCTATGATTACATCATAGTTGGATGGGATGTCGATAACCACAAAGGTGAGTGGTTTGATCCTTTCCATCTTTCCTTCATTAAAACAAACATCAAGGGTTAATTGGCCCAAAGGCTTGAGGGGTATGTCAGCGATACCTTTTATAGACGATCTGGATGGTTGGAGCCTTGAACGTTCCTCATTGCTTAGACATCTGAAGAACTTTTCGAACATGATCTCTGTAGCTGCCCTTGTGTCGATGTAGGCTTTGCTTGTTTTAATGCTTCCCACAATTGCTTCAACCACCAAAGGGTTCGAGGTCAGGCTCCTTTCTAGTGGTGGGAAGCAGACACATTGAAGCTCCCAAGCCTCCAAGCGTGGCTTTTTGTGGGAGGCCTCTCCATCGAAGTCCACCATGTTTACTTCTTTGCTTTTTCCTTCGGCCATCTTGTCTCGTACCCCTTTTACTAAATGGGCCAACTCTCCACTCTTAACAGCCTCTTCAATACGTTTCTTAAGCTGAAAGCAATCGTTCGTGTGATGGCCTTTTTCTTTGTGGAACTCGCAATATTGAGTGGAGTTTTCATTCTTCCTACTTTTGGGTAAAGGTCTTGGGGGTCGGAAGCTGTGTCGGTTGCTAGGATTTCTTGGGGGGTTTTGGTTAAGGCTGTGAAATTGACGGTTCTCTCTCTACTTGGAGGGTTCCGAGGTTCAGCCTTTCGAGAGTCTGAACACTTGAACCGTTTATCATAATGGCCAAAATTTCCCCTCTTTCTGCTTGGGCTGCTGCCTTGCCAGCTAGGTGCCCGTTTCCTTTGTTCTTTGATATCTACTGCTTCCTCTCCTCGTATATGTGCTTCGGCCCTTTCAAGGGCTTCTTCAAGAGTCTTGGGTAGGCTCTTGTTAAAGTCTCTTGTGAGATACTTGGAGGTGATGCCTTCATAAATCCAGCCACCCTCATTTTTTCGTCTGCACCCACGTAGGTGAGACCTTCTTTTTGTATCTCTCAATGAATTCTTTGAGACTTTCGTCGTCCCTTTGCTTGATTTGGAAAATCACTGTTGCGTCTTTGACGTATCTCCTTTGCTGTGAGAAGTTGGCGAAGAAGCCCTTGCTTAGGTTATCGAAGGTTCGAATGCTTTTATCCGGTAAATCATTGAACCATATTCTGGCCGACCCAACGAGTGTTTGCATAAACATGAGGCAACACTCTGCGTTGGACCATTTCTCAATTCTTGCTGCTCTAGTGATATTTGGACCATTCCTCCGTTCCGTCGTATGTCTTTATATGAGATGGCATCTTGATTATGGTTTGAAAATCGTAGTCAGCAATTTGTTGTGAAAAACAAGACAGATTGCTTGGCTTGTATGGCTTAGCCAGATCTTCTTCAGTTCTTGAACCTTGGTTGCCATTTGAAGTTCCCTGGTGAGTGGAAAGCACCTGATTAATGAAATGTTTCCAATGGAACTGTGCCATCATGTGGGTCATCAGTTGAGGCACAAGGTCAAAGCCTTGGAGGCTTTCTGGCTGTGCAGCACAAGGTATTCCCATAGAGGTATTTATAACGGCGCCTCGTGCTAAAGGCAAAGTAGCCAATGCTTGCTCCCATGTGGAGGCAACTGGAGGGTGAACACTTGTAACTGGGGACTGCCATAGCTGCTCAAAGGTGGTCTCGTGCCCGACTGGTACACTTGCCACGACCGGTTGAGAGGTGAATACGGGAAAGGCTGTTGGGTTAGAATTTCCATAAGAATGAGGGGTAGAGTTAAAAGGTTGATATACTGTGCTGGGACCAGCTTCATGGCCAGATGCCATGAGTTGTGAGCTGCTGAAAGGTTGAGGCGGTGGTCCTGGCGATAAAGACGGTTCTGATTCATCATAATCCAACATTATTCTGACCCCTTTTTCCTGCTCTTGGCTTACGTGTTGGTTGAGGAGAGACCTCGACCGCAAGAAATTCCTGGCAACTCCTTCTGGGGTTAAATCAACACCTTTCGGGGCACTTGAAGTGCCGATTTGTGGGGAAGGAGCTCCAGTACGGGAAGGAGTTGGTGTTTGGAAAAACTCAGGGAACAAGATCCCAGCAGATGTGTTTCCAGGGGTGGAGAGTAGATTTGTCACAACCGGTGAGGTTGGACTAACGGTGGACGTTAAAGTACGTGGCACTTGTTTAACTTCTCCAGGAGATCCGTTTTCTAACATGATGATTTTGAAGAGAATAGAGCTACACTCCTGGTCTTTTGAGAAGAATAAGCGGCGTAGCCCCACGGTGGGCGCCAACTTGTTGTTACAACAGATATGAGACCAAGGGTAGTGGACAGGCTGGTTAGGCTAAAAGGCTTCAAGGGTTTTGATTCGCGTAACGCAGGTCATGGGGTCCTCCCACGTTTGTAGCACGTGGGGTTGGATCACTTGTTTATTGATCGCTTTTGATTCCAGCTTGAGGGGAATCAAGCCAGAGTGAAGTTGTTAGCAAAGCAATATTGTTTTGAAGTGAAGAAGAGAAGCAAGTATGGAACTTGTTCTTAAGGGAGAAGAGAAGATCAGAGAGTATGTGGTAGCTCTGCTAATCTGATGTGTGGATTATGGTTGTTGTAGCTGGTTCTTATAGATAAGACAAATTCTATAAGAGGAAGCTCGTGACCAAGAATCCAGAGCTACAGTGGAGGAATTACCCGTTTGAGGGTTGTAGGTTTTGGACCTGCGAATAAAAGGTTGTTCTCTGTGCACAGACTTTCTTTTACGGCTGTGAGAGAGTTGGACAAGCAATCAGTGAAGTGATGTTTTACTATTCACATCGTTTTTGCTGTTCACCCGACTTCGCAGGTTTTGAACCCTTTAACATTTTAACCTTTCAAGCGTTTATGTGTTTAAACCATTTTATTTGGTCTTGAGCTACCTTGTCATCAATAATGATGATGATGACGTTGTCATGGTTGTTGATTCGATAACCAGGTCACTTTACCCTAAATTATACCTTTGAACTTTTGAATTACTAATCAATATTTTTGAAATTGGGTTGCTTTTTTTTTTAAACAAAGTTCACTATCTGAATATGAGAATCCTCCAAACTAATCTTTGTTTTCATATATTTAAAGCACTAGATAATTTGAGATTCATCACAGTAGGCGCATTTGAATCAACTGAGACTTTGCTTACTATTAGGTAATAGTCAACAGTAGACATATTAGAGCAACCTGCATTAGTTTTCATTAACAGTGCAGTTGTGCAGTATTTACGGACCTGAGCCTCATATAATCATTTCCTCCAAGAATGTTGGCTTAGTTGAATACGGTCGTACTCTTGAATTGTATTAGTATCAATCGGTTATCAACCAACATGATCTTGATCTAATATCTTTTATTATAGTATATTATTACCTTTTTCTTCTTAATGCTAATAATTAATATGTTTAATTAGCCTTCAAATTAATTTTTATAGTATTCTTACAGTTGTCGGATTAAAAAATTAAATAAGTAAAATAAATAAAGAGATTGGCCAAAATACCCCTCATTTAACATTAGTTTTTATTAGGGTTAGAAAAGTGGATGAACATGGCAACAATTTTGAAACCTCATTGGTTCAGTTGAGGAAAAAAACTTTTTTGGATGGATCTAGTAATTGTATGCAAATCTCAGGGACGATTTTGGCAGTTTACTCCTAGATAAAATTGATTTTGTAACTAATAAATGTGCCTCTATGTAGGGATGAGCAAATGGTAGCAAATACCGTCCCGATCCTGCAAATATCGTATCGATTTTTTTCAGTACTGGAATCGGTATCCACTTTTTGGCATTTTCGGTATCGGGATTTTCGGGATCGGTACAGTACCAGTAAAATGCCGACTTTTACCTTCAAAATACCGATACCGTATCGACATATTCGGTATCGGTATCTAGCTTGCATGATATTCGAGATCGGAACGGTATCGGTATTTGCTCATACCTACCTCTATGTGTGTGTATATATATATATTTACACACTATATGATAATACATTTTTTTTTGTGGGCATCTTAAAACTTTAGTATAAATATAGTTTATGATACAAGACATAATATGTTAATTACTTTTTAAGGCAAATTTGTCTTTAAAATAATACTTACATTTTTTCTCCCTCAATCAGTGGTGGACCTAGGATTTTTTTCAATAGGGTCCACTTTTTTCGGTGTTCAAATTTTTGACAAACAAATGTTAAAATTTTCTGGTCGTCGTCGTTTGGGTCGGGTCAGGACGGGACGGGACGGGACGAGGAACATAATAAAATACAATACCATAACAAAATTATATAATCATTACTCATTAGAAAACACACAATAAACATACGATGTCTTTCGAAACGAAAAAAAAGCATTACAAACTTTTAGAGTTGTTCCCGACGAGTTTTCATCTTTTGAAATCGATCCATTACATCTTCGCCCGAAACATTGGCAAGAAGGTCTTTTTCGATATAACAAATGCAACAATCGTTCATATAATCATCACCCATTCGATTACGCAAATCCGTCTTCACATGTTTCATTAACGAAAAACACCTCTCAACACTTGCCGTTGCAACCGGTAGAATTAATGCTAACTTCAATAAACGATAGACCAATGTATACCTCAAATGTTTCTTTGTTTCCACCATCCTCTTTGCAAGATTAGATATCCCATTCACGTTGGCAAACATTTCATCTTTTCTCATAATAATAATGTAGTTGTCTGGCTCAATCATAAGAGATTCTCTTTCTTCATAACTAAAATCAAACGTATATAACTCGGCCAACTTTAAAATCTTTTGAACATTAAATGCACTAAAGTTATCATCCGGGCTCAACGTATTCATCTTCCATGTCAACAATTTCAATCTCATTTTTTTCACAGAAATATGCCACATCTTTCAAAAGTGAATCAAATCATTCAAGTCTAAATGTTTGGAGTTGTTGTTTCGTTGTATTAACCATATGAATTGCATTCACTATATCTTGGTCCTTTCTTTAAAGAGTTTGAGACAACAAATTAGTAATCCCCAAAATGTGCTTCATCAAATGTAAATAACATGCAAAACCATATGCCTTCATATATGTCCAAATACCATTTGCTTGTCTTTGGTGAACATTATTGAAACCGAATTCCGAATATATTGAAGCACTTCAATAATTGTTGGATATAATGACCTAAACGCACAACTGTCTCAACTAATATAGAAAACATTCACCGGCTAGCTCTTCAAAATTCTGTTTTAACACTTCTTGTGCAAAGCAATTACAAATATCTTTCTGAATTTTTGGAGACGTCATTTGGTTATTCCCGGAGCATTTCCTAATATAACCTTACCAATGGACTCATTCAACTCTCCTAACAGTTTTAAAAATTCCAAGAAATGTCCTTTATAAGTTGAACTTTCAGACTCATCATGACCGCGAAACGGTAATGCACCATTCAATAAAGCTTTAGCAAGAATAATTGATGTGCTTAATCAGATTCTATACTCGGTTTTGTGTTTTTTGGCTAGGTCGACCATGCTTTTGAAAGGCACTACCAATAGATTGTTTTGGTTTACGCAGGTCGTCGCATTTTTTATGTGCTTTGTTGTGAAAACTATTCGGCTTACCTACAGGAATACCCAATCTATCTTTTTTGTTCCAACCGTGGTATCCGTCGGTCACAAATACATCTTATTGACCACATTTCTTTGAACAAGTAGCAAACTAAGCAAAATCCGACATCTGATTTTACACTATATTCTAACCAACATCCAAAGTTCTTAAACCAATCGGGACTAAATTGTCATAATCTACCACCAATATCTCGTTTTGGAAAAACATGACCTTGCGGTCGACAAGGACCTTTATTCAAATACGCCCATCTAATTTCTTCTCTTTGGTTAACGTCATAAGATAAAATTGGTTTTCGTTCGGCGGGATCCCATGGAATGTCCTCCAAATCAATTCTCATACGAGTATTACTTGAAGAAGATGAGACATCAATTTTTCTTTTCAATGATTCTTGCATAATTTGGCCTAAAATTCAAGTTTTAAGATGATAAGCAACTAGATAAATAACAAAATTCAACTATATAAATAACAAAATTCAACTAAATTAGTAAGAGTATTACTTGAAGAAGATGAGGCATACAAAGATTCATAGCAAAAAAGTCCTTAAACAACTAGATTTAAAACAAAATTCAAGTTACAAAAATAAAAAGAGATTCTTACCAGTGGTGGCGGATAGGGGGCGGAGGAAGGGGGAGCCGGCGAAGGTAGGCCCAAGGCAGAGGAGGGAGGCCGGAGGTAGAGGAGGGAGGTGGAGGGTTTCTGGATGGATGGTGCGCAGGAAGGAAACAACGTACGTTTTGTTTGAGCTGTGTGTTTTGAAACTTGAAAGACTATTAAAATTCCTAGCTTTAAAATAAGATTTAAAAAAAGTGTGTTTTGTTTGAGTGTGTGTTTTGAAACTTGAAAGGCTATTAAAATTCCCAGCTTTAAAATCAGATTTAAAAAACACACACACACACAAAAACGAAATAAACAAGCATCGAACCCGGGACCTTTTGTGTGTAAACAAGGGGTTTTACCAATGGACGATGCTTGCTTTCATGGTTATGGTGTCCAACTAAATTATTTTATGGGGTCCATAGAAAATTTTATATACCGCTTCTCAGTGACGGAATTAAAAGAAAATTTCAAGGGTATCCCAACTTTTTTTCTACGATACGTCCATACAATCCAATACAATGTACACGAAAAAAGAAACACCTTAATAAACCAACGTTCGCTTCAATATCCGATAAACTAAAGGAAAATAACTATCTTTTCTTATTTCCACCATTAGACGAGCAACGTCACATATTCTATTTTATTTGACAAATCTACCATCTTCTTCGGTGGCAGAATCAAAATTTTTAATTGGAGGGCCATACATAGAACTCTTTTGCCTCCTCTCTTATATTATTCGTAGTACCGGTTCATTAACAATTTGATCTATTGATAATTAAGTTTCCTCCAAACTTCTTCCATGATTATTTTTATTGAAAAATTTACAAATTTTATGAAGTTTCTATACTTAGTTTGGGATTTTCAAAATATTTTTCTAGAAACGTGTTGTACACATACAACGTAAAAATTGACAAAACATGTATATGAAATTATTTGAATACATCATCAAAGGGGAAGGTTCTATGCAGAACATTAAATATTACGAGAACACAATGAATCACCCATTTTTTCAATCATAAAAACCTAAAAAGTAAATGAAAATGTTACAAGTGTAAGATTTATTTCAAAACAAAATATGAAAAATTGCACTTTTGTATAACCTACATATATATAGGTCATATGTAGGTTAAATTACCAATATGTATGCAGGCTATTTGTAGGTAAAAATGTATGGTTTTTATGTTATATAATACACATATGAATGTAAGATCCTCATCCCATCATCAAATATATTATATCTATAATTATTTATTATATAAAGTCAATTACATAATTATTCTTACTAGCAGCTCATAAATTTTTGTCAAAGAAACAATTAAAAATAAAAATATATATATACTTAGTCACGATGGAAATTAATTAATGAAAAAAGTGAATTGCAGAAATGTGTGGCTCAGTGCCTCCAAGTCCATAAGATATTTTAAAATGTGTTAGTCCCAATATAAAATTTAAAATAGTTTATAAAGAGCCTTTCTTTAGAAAAGAAAAATAATAATAAAATATATGTAGTCTTCTTCTTTCTTCTCAACTTCACAAACAATAATAGTTGGCCGGAACTTCGAACAACTGCCGGAGATTTTTAAATCTTTGTATTTTATTTCTTCTTTCAAGTTTAGTAAGATTTAGGGTATCCTAATATCTTTCCTAGGGGTATCCCATACTTAAAACTTGAAAATAAAAAGAAAAATATACACTTGGCCAAGAAAGTTAAGGGGTATCCGGGCTACTCCTCGCCTCTACATAGATCCGCCTTGCCGCTTCTACTATTTTAGAAAAAAGAAGATTGGGGTTCGAGGACCCTGACCCAGCCAATGTGGGTCAGCCCCTGTGTGTAACCTGAACACGACCCCTTTTACTATGTATCTAAATGAATCTAACATCAAGTTGTGAAGATGTTAAACATGCTATAAATGAATTAATTGGTTAAATGGCTTGTTCACAAGTTGGTAGGTTGACATATTTAATTGAAGGAGTTGACAAGTCAACCTTTATAACCAAACATGCTAAACATGCCAATCCAAACACAACTAATTTATTAAACAGAGTTAATATTACAACCCAAAACCTTTTGTGTTTTAAATTATCTCATAAATTCCCAGCCTATATCTAATGCCTATACATAATTTATAACCAATTGTCATACCTAATACCGATTTCATACCCCAGATATCTTTTCATGTTATCCATTCTGAATATTTTTTATGTTTTAATCATCGTTTTCGTATGCTCGAAGGCGTTAATATAAAAATAAGGTTGGACCCGACTCTTAAATGAGTAATTATTATTTTCATAATTTGATTGGTAAGTTGAAAGACGGACTTTATGAAGGAGCAATTAAAATATATTTTCATAATGAGTAATTATTATTTTCATAATATGATTGGCGATGCTTAAGCCACCTTCCAGAAAGATGTGAATCCCATGGATCCACGTGAAAGTGAATTCCCAGAAGATTTGGTATTAATTATAACAATGATTTATGATTTGAAGGATTATAATATTTGATGGCCATGGTTAATACACGTGATATATTGTATGTATGTATATTTTGTCTCCCCTCATCGGCTTCAACAGCCTGGCAACCGCGGTCACCAACGACCCAGCAACCGCAGCCCTTCCTCTTCTTCTTCCCCTTCGCGGGATTGGTGGTTAACAACGGCCTATCTAAGATAATCATAATGTTTCATCTCTGGTAGAGGGAGGACTCAAGATGATAAAATTCGGATCAGTGGCGAAGCTTGAGATTTCCGACTGGGGGGTCGAAAACGTATATACCCAAAATTTTCTATAAAACCGGGCAGTGGCGAAGTTTGAGATTTCCGACCGGGGGGTTGAGAACGTATATACTCAAAAAATTTCTATACAAAAACTACATACCGGACACCACTGCGCGAAAAGTTCGGGGTCGGGCGCCACCCCCACCCCCGGCCCCTTCTATCATGCACCAATGAAACCGGGGGTCGAAAACATTCATATCAAAAAAATTTCTATACGAAAACTACATACTCTCCACCACTGAGCGAAAAGTTCAGGGGTAGGCTGCCCCCTCCGGCCCACTAGAAGCTGCGCGACAATATAAAAATTTAAATACATTTGTTTTATATCTAGGGCATGACAAATCAGTGTTAAAAATCTGTAATGTGAAGAGAAATATCGATTTACGAAGAAAAGCGGTACCTAGGTACCATCGCTGATCAGTTTGGTGATTTAGTGATTTAAGAACACAATTAGGGTTTTCATGTTCCCAAATCATTTTTGATTTGGTGATTTCTTCGATTTAAATTTGTTTTCTGTTTGATTTTTGACTTAAGTCTAGCACGCCATTGAAGTATGTAACATTAAAATTTGAGTTTTATGACACATAGTATGGGCTTATAAGTTACAGCATCCCTAGTTTGGATTGTATGTTGCATATCAGAGTCGGTGAAGAGGGTGTGCGGGGAGGACCACTGCATAGGGCCAGTGATTTCGAGTGCCACGTGTTAAAAAAAATCCGGTATGTACATATAGGGGAATGTTTAAACGAGAACACTAAATATTGTGAGAACCATAAGAACGAATAAAAAAAACCACAACAATTTGGTCAAAAACAATTAAAATTCAATTTTTTTTACACTTATCATTATTATTATTCGATTACAATGTTAGAAATTTAACTTACACGTTCAAATTTACGTGAATTCGTAAATAAAGAAAATTTACACATGTGTAAGTTTGCCAATTACACAAGTGTAAATTTGTTACATTTACACATGTGTAAAAAATCTAATAAAAGTGATTTTGAAAGAATAAATGAGTTATTTGATGTAAATTCCTTTTTTTGATGTTGCATTTTAGTTAAATTGAGATTTGTATTAAAAAAATTGGTTTTGATTGGTTTTCTTATTCGTTCTCATGGTTCTCGCAATATTTAACGTTCTCAAGATAACCATCTCCTATATATATATATATATATATATATAGTCACTTTTAAATATACATATGTGTATATTACGGAGAAAATGTGTGGTCCAGATTGCTACTCAAGTTTCCCAAATAGCCTATTTCTTCTCACATGATCCTAACCCTATATATATATTGTCACACCCCGACCCGCAGCGGAAAAGGTGATCGGGGCATGATTGGGTTATCATCAAAGCTCATGACATTTATTTTATCGTTTCATATTCATTAATACACTTTAATGAAAAATTACAATCAATATTACAACATGTCCTAAATATCAATCTAGGCTTCTTTGTTTTCTTCTAAGGCATTTCCTATGTTTTCCTTGCTTCATCCTGTTCACCTGTATCATGTGTAAAAGGGTTTTTGGATCAACAAAAAGTTGGCGAGTGAATCCTATGGAAAACATTTGAACAATTTTATTTAATTGATTATGAAATAAAGTGCACAACCACACATGAGTAAAAATAGATGTAAACTTATTCATAAATCAATTTAATATTAAACAATACACACATGAACAATAATGGATCGTTTAGAGGCACGCGTTGCTCAACTCGTCTCTCACGAGGAACTGGTGGGCCTAATGAATGAATTGCATAAACATGATAATATGAAAGACATAACTACAAACAATATAAACTCAATAATACACACATGAACAATAATGGATTGGTTTTGAGGCACGCGTTGCTCAACTCGTCTCCCACGAGGAACTGATGGGCTTAATGAATGAATTTCATATAAGTTGACAAAATGAAATACATAATCACAACAATATAAACAATCTAAGTTTAGATCACGATATGGTATGGCACAAGTTTAAATAAACGAGTTAATTATTTTGTGACACATGACACACCCCAAAACGTGTAATTAAAAAGGGGAGTTGTAAGATTCACTCACAGTGGGTGCGTTCGGTTGATGATGTTGAATGCACGCGAAGTGGTTTTAACCACGAGTGAAATTAACCTAGATAAATAGCATTATGGTTTGGTAAGTAAACGGATTTTATTAATCCATTTTAGTAGGATTGTTGGGTGTATTTTTGTGAGTTTAAGGCTATTTTCTAACCTTAAAAATGTTATTTTTAAGTATTTTTAATTAAAATAAATAAATAAAAATAATAAAAAAAGTTGACTTTTTTTGACCGTTGACCGTTGACCTTGACTGTTTGACCGGTTCGTATGCGTGTAAGTGTGCGCTGAGTGAGGCTCGAACCCGAGACCTCCCGTACGCGTGCACGCAGCTCTACCAACTGAGCTACGTGTCTAACCCGAAATATTTCTGTTTTTAATTATATTTATATATTAATTAGATTAATCCGAAAATCAATTTATTTCTAAAAAGATTTTACTGAATCGGACCGGTGCGCTCCACAGGTCTCGAACCCGGGACCTGTGGGTTGAGTTAACACACAGTCCACCGCTGGACTGTGTGTCTAACTTGTTAAATAATCCGATTTATATTATACTCATA
Source organism: Scalesia atractyloides (assembly GCA_947069175.1). Taxonomy (NCBI): domain Eukaryota; kingdom Viridiplantae; phylum Streptophyta; class Magnoliopsida; order Asterales; family Asteraceae; genus Scalesia; species Scalesia atractyloides. The sequence continues at coordinate 47,940,026 of CAMTDV010000010.1, forward strand.
TACAAACTGAACATTTCCATTTCTGTCTTAAATAAAAAGTTTAATAATTATCCGGGCCGGTGCGGTAGCCCGGACTCGAACTCGTGTCCTGTGATTTAAACATACACACAGTCCACCGCTGGACTGTGTGTCTATCTTGGTTATTATTCCGGTTATTATTATACTTAACATATACAGCGGTGACTCCGGTTCGGTTAACCAAAAAAACATTTTTATTAAGGCAGCATGCGTGGGACAAGATTCGAACTCGAGACGTTTACGTGTTTATTGTGCACACAGTCCACCGCTGGACTGTGTGTCTAACCCGAGTTATAACTTGATTTTAATTATACTTATATGTTACAATAACTTCGTCTTCTTCGTCAGTTTTAACCAGAATCGGAAGTCCGACTGGTTCGATGATTAAATCATGTTCGTTAGTGTCTGATGGTTAATTACATGTGAGATTAAATAAAAAGAATGAAGGATTAAGCGTAAGGTATACCGACTGGACTCCTCTGTTTCTCTGGCGAAACTCCGGTGACAGCAAACACTTCCAGCGACGTGTGTCTTGCAGCAGAGAGTCTTCAGAAAGCTTGAAAAGGATGTGGGTGACTTCGGTATAAGCTCAGGGGGTTTAGTAAGGCTTAGAAGTTAAGGGTTCGGTTTTCCGGCGAGGTACAGAAGTTTTCCGGCGAATGGATTTACGTCGGGTAAAAGTGGGGTTTTGAGCGAAAAAGCTAGCAGAGGTTCGAGGGGGTATTTATAGGGCAAAACATCAACGTATTTAGCCCGTTTTCCGACTTGATTCGTCGGTTAGAATTTTTCCGGCGGTTATAGCTTGTGTCGCGGACTGGACATCAGTTATAACCGACGTTGTGGTTAAATGTTTACGTTAAGTCATAGGTAACCGACGACGTTTGACGAAATCGTCGGATTTTCCGGCCTCAACGAATTTGGGCGCGTCAGTTGACTGGGTTTTGATTTCCGTTTCATTATTTCAATTAATTGTCTGGTTGTATCACTAAAAAGTACAAGTGGCGGAGTGGTTGAGCATGTGTGTGTTTAAGTCTGCTGAACCGTGACTGACCCGGGTTCGAAACCCGGCAGGGCCATATTATTTTTATTTTCTTATTTTTAACAGTTTTTCAAAAACTAATTATATATTCCCATATAATAATTAATTATGTATCGTTTAAAATTATTTTGGGCATTAAGTTCGCAACGAAATTTTTAACTGATTGTTCGGTTAATAAACGGAGCGGGTTTGGTAAATCCGTTTTTGACGGATGTTACATATATATATATATATATATATAGGGTTAGGATCATGTGAGAAGCACTAGGCTAATTGAGAAACTTGAGAAGCATTCTGGACCACACATTTTCTCTAAGCTTTTCGTAATATACACATATGTATATTTTAAAATTGACTATATACATATGTGTATAATGCAATATACATATATATATATCGTGAATTTTAAACTATACGTATGTGTATATTACGAAAAACTTACAGAAATGTGTGGTCCATAATGCTTCTCAAGTTTCTCAAATAGGGTGGACTTCTCTTAGGATCCCTACCCTATATATATATATATATATATAAGGGATGGGTAAAATGAGAACTACCTTAAGTTGTAAGAACCGTAGGAACCAATATAAGCGATTGATCGATGAGATTAAAAGACAATAAAGTAGTTGTAATCATTGTGTTTTAATTAATAGGTTTTTGTTTTAATGGGTTAAGGGTAAATTGGTATTTTTATTAAGCTCTTTGATGATTGGTAATTAAAGTTGTAATAATTGTACTTTATTTAATGTTTGTGATTTAATTAATGTTATTTTTGAATCATGCAGTAAGAAAATTATTTTACGTAGAGGTTCAAACTTTTTTGTGTGCCGGTTTTTAACATTTTTACGTGGGGGTTCAGACTTTTTTTACGCCCGGTTTTAAACTTTTTTTACGCGCCGGTTTTAAATTTTTTTACGCGCGGTTTTAAACTTTTTTTACGTGTCGGTTTTAAACTTTTTTACGTGCTGGTTTAGAACTTTTTTTTATGTGCCGGTTTAGAACTTTTTTACGCGCAGTTTTAAACTTTTTTAACGTGCCGGTTTAAAATTCTCTTTGCGCGCCGGTTTTAAAATTTTTTTACGCGCCGGTTTAGAAACTTTTTTTACGTGCGGTTTTAAACTTTTTTTACGCGCCGGTTTTAAACTTTTTTACGCGCGGTTTTAGATATTTTTACGCGCCAGTATAAAAGTTTTTTTACGCGCGGTTTTAAACTTTTTTTACACGCCGATTTTAAACTTTTTTTACGCGCGAGTTTAAATTTTTTTATGCGTGGTTTTAAACTTTAAAACAATTTTTTTTACGGTTTAAACTTAAAAAAAAACAAAAATATTTTATGCCAAACAAAAATATTTTATTTTTATAAAAAACTTTTTTACAAATTTTTTTTACACCAAACATCTTTTTACGCCCTCGACACCGCGATTTCGGGTTTATGAAATTTGAGGATCTTACCAAACGAAATCACCCAAAAATCACGACTCAATAGATGTCTCGTGTTGAATTTTAAATAGAAGAGAGAGAAAAGATGTGACATGTTGAGTTTTAAATAGAAGAGAGAGAAGAGATTTGACATGTTGACTTTTAAATATAAGAGAGAAAAAAGATGTGAAATGGAAAGTAAAAGACTAAATACCCCTTTGATTTAATTTGGTTATGGGTGATGTGTAAATATGCTATTGGATGATAGGAGTACTCATGGTTCTCGCAACTAGGATTGGTTCTCTCTTGAACCGAATCTATTTATCTATCTATATATATATATATATATATATATATATATATATATATATAGGATAGGGTTCTAGAGTGAAAAATGGTTAAGTTGTGAACAAAGTGAACAGATCTTGACCCTTCATTTATTAGATGATGAGATTTAATGGTAATGGCAATTTGGTAATTATTTTTGTCACACCCCAACTGATGGCGGAAACATCGGGGTAGTGGCACTAGGCGTATCAGATTAATCAAGAGATTCCATAACAATCATTTCAAAGATAATAATCAACATTTCATATCCCATACTATCAAACTCATACAATCTTCAAAATAACCATTACATTTCAACGTAATCTCTTAAACATAAATCCAATTCGATCTCCCCTAGATTTTATTACAAGAGTTCCAAAACATTAACAACTAAACTACTAAACTAAGCATAGTCCAATGCATCCAAGCTAAAATCCTCAACCTGTTACATACGTTAAAATACAAGTCAATACAATTAAGTAAAGGTGAGCATACAGGTTTAAGTACTACTAGCATAATCGAGAAAGCGTTCGCGAAATAATCTAACTACATATCATGATACACCAAAATACATCATACAACATAGGCTCATTTCTCATGCTAACTACCGTGAGAAGGCTTGCGCGTCCATCATAACTAGACCCCGTCGGGTGTAAGCCACATTATAATACCATACTAGCTAAGGAGGCAAGTTAACGAAAATAAGTCCTAGTCACATGTTTCTAGTATCACGTATTGAGCATACACAATCAGATTATTCGCGTGTGATAAACAGTTTGATTCGTGAAGTGATTTTGATATAGAAACGTATGTAACACCCAAAAGTGCATTAAAGCGAAAATGAGTCAAGTATACTCACTATGGGTGCGTTTAGGAGAGAGTAGACGACTGCCGAGAGGTGAAGAGGAGCGCCGGATCAGCCTGCATACGTCAACGGAAGTGCATCAGTCTCCGAAAAGCTGAAACGGTTAAGTTTGAGTTGGGCAGTAGGCAAGTTCGGGCGAACTTGTATGTAAACATACAAGTTCGAGCGAACTTGCTATGTTTTGCTGAACAGAGAGTCAAGTTCGGGCGAACTTGTAAGTTTCTTATGGAAACTTGAGAAGTTCGATCGAACTTGTGGGTTTTTGATAAGAGAGGAGACAAGTTCGGCCGAACTTGTGAAGTTTCCTTGGAAACTTTGCAAGTTCGAGCGAACTTGGGTGTTTTCAGTGGGAAAGTTGGGCATCAGTACTCAAGTTCGGCCGAACTTGTCCCCTAGAGGGCAAGTTCGAGCGAACTTGGCTAGCCAGTTGTACAAAATCAGTGCAATCTTCGAGTGAACTTGATGTTTTCGGGTCCAAATCTTGCGTTTTCGCGTCGTTTGCTGAGGAAATCGATCCAACCTTAAGCCACTAAGTAAAACTTAGGCTGGAGAGGTCTTTTGGAGCGAACTTAGCCATTTTGCAGAAACTCAGGCTAATCCGGGCGAACTTGAAGGTTCGTACGGGTTTGTCCAGCTTGTGTAAAGTGACGATTTCGTCCTTGTGCTTCCGAATCTGAGATTTAGCTTCGACAACGCCTCGTTCCAGTCAAAAGTGAACGAAACATACGTCATTAGTCCGAAAATGGTGTAAAAATCAATCCATTAAAGGTTTTAGTCAGATCTAAGTTTAGATCTGAGTGAAAACAGAAGTTTTATAGAAAAAGATGAAGATTTTCGTAAACAGAGAAGATTTGATGAAAACGAAGGCAATGCCTTGTGCCAAAATCGTTGAAACCGTTGTAAAACGTTGACAACATCGTTGTAGTTTAAATCAGGTTGATTCTTACTTAGATAACAAAGGGTTTCAGGTTTGAGAGCTCTGGGCGAACTTGCAGCAAGTTCAAATAAGAGAATGGAGCTGAGTATTTATAGGCGAAGGCAAAAAGGTGAGCTGGTGGAGTCAAGTTCGGCCGTTCGCGCGAACTTGTAGAGATTTCAAAGTTGGGTAGCTAAGTTCGGCCGAACTTGTACATGTATGTACAAGTTCGAGCGGACTTGTGGTTTGATAAAGAAATTGAGTTTGGTCAGCCAAGTTCGGCGTCACCCAAGTTCGAGCGAACTTGACCCAGTCTTGGGTTTTCTTTGTTTGTTTCGCGTTAAAAGTTCGTTTGGCTATTCGGTTCGTATTAAATAGTTATATTAAGTGTTTTAATAAAGCGTTAAGCATTATACTTGGTATAATAGTGCGATTTAGCGATTCGAGTGTGCGAGAGCGATGCGATAGCGAGCGTAATAATAACCACAAACACATATAACACATAAATAACATAAAACCACATAAATAACTGCGATTTGCGATGCGATTTAATAAGCAATTAGATGCGATATATCATATATAATCATAATTAGTTAACATAAACTTCATTAATAAGCGAATCTCGGATTTACAAAGGATAGATACAATCGATAACAAAGAAAAAGATAACAACGAATTTCCGAGTTGTTACAATTTTATAAAATATAACTAGTAAATAAGGCTGATAGGGGCATTAATGGAAATGTCTACTAATTCTAATTTTGTAAATATCACAATCTCTCGTAGAAATACAAACATTTCAATTTCAACATCTCTGTAACCGTTCGGCGATTTCGGGTTCTTCATCCATCGATACTCATGGGGGCGGCGTTCTGGCGAGTGATTGTTGCCACCGTCGATACACAAGGTGTTCGACATCTGCGAGTCATTGGAATCCAAGCAAAGGTACGACGCTTTAGTTTGTACCTTCGTATCCAATTGTGTATATTCTATTTCGTTTGATGTTATGTAAACAGAAGCTGAGGTTTACTTTGTTTTTTAATTATGTTTTTTCATCATTATCATCATCATCCAGATAATATGTAGCTTTTTTCTGATGAGTTGTTATTACGGATGTTCCGATGGTGTGTTTTGATTCTACTGTAATTGATTATATATTATTTGGGTTGAAGGTTAGGGTTATGTCATTAAGATTGTTGATGATACTCTGTTTTTCTAGTGCTCTGTTTTTTTGGCTGTACATATATGTATTGTAGTAGGTTTTGTGTTATCTCATAAGGTTGTGTGTATTGATTGTGTAAAGTCGTTGATGACCACTTGTGTATTATACTGATTGATATTGAATTGGGAAAAAAATTGATGAAGATTGTAAACTGGGTTGTGCACATATGTACAAGTTATTTTTTTGTACATTGGGTTATGAGGATTTAGCACAAAACACAGTGTATTATGCACTGGGTTGTACACATATGTACATGTTGTTTTTGTTTATTATGCTCTGTTTGAGAGACTAGTGTGGGTATTAATCACATTGTTAGGAGAATAATAGACACATGTCATGTCTTATATTACATAATTAACATTAACATGTATTAAACTTATTACATTTGCATATGTTAAGTTGAGATATTAGACTCAGGGTTCTCACTTAATGTGCTTTTCCATTCTCAATATCGAAGAGGTCGCATTCAGCTTCAATGGAGGAAAGGATTCAATTGTTAGTAATTATGCTCATGTGAAACCATAAAAAGGTAATTAGGACCCTGAGTAAATTCTAATGCAAAGTATCAGTCAATTATCTAATATACTCATCACAAATTACAAAATAAGATAATTTAGTGGACCAAATTCAGTGCTATTGATATCATGTTGTCCAGAAAGAACATAAACGTTATAATATGATCAAAACTTTGCCAAATGTGGAAATGTTGCATTTATTTGCCATATGAGCAAGTTGCATTTTTTTAACTCCTAGCAAATACTTATTAAGTATTAACATTACATTGTTCTTGATGTTTCAGTTATGGTGTGAAGTTAGATATCATTTGCGAAGATTTCAAGTCTGGTTTGGATGCTCTACTAAAGGCAAAATAAACCAAAGCTATTTTTCTTGGTGTTCGATATGACGATGCTGAGCATCTGGAAAAGTTCAGAAGTATTTTAGAAGGCTGGTTATTGGAATTTCCCTGTGAACTTTGTTTAAAAGGCTTTAGACGTTGGTTAATGTTCGTATTTTCTTTCTTTGTCGAAGTATTCTGTGTGTTGCGTATTGTCACTTTATACATCGATGTAGTGAATATACAATCAGTGTGTTGATTCAAAAATATTGGTTTAGTAACAATACAATACTAGATGAAATATATGCATTATGCTCATATTGTATGTGTAATGATCATTCATAACTGTATTGAAGTACTGTATTTTAAAATACAATGTTGTGTACATGTGTGAACAAAGGTTGTACACCAGTGTATATTAGCTGTCTTTGAATGTACATATGTGTACAAGGCTGTGTACGCAACTGTTTTTTTACTTGTACACATGTGTACGTTTCATTTAAACACAGTATAACAAAACACTAGTCCTCATCATCTTGGCCTAAAACTTCTCCCCATCAACAAACCTCCCATTGCTATACAACCCAACGAGCAAAGTATTAAAAGTAATTAAATCAGGCTCACACCCATTCTTCCTATTTCATAAAAACAGAACCCGCCGAATCAAACGAACCCATCTCACACAACGCCTTGATCATTATATTATACGAAAAATATCCGGACTCACACCCATCTCCCAGTTAACTCTGTAAAAATCCCATCAACCTTATCAAACTTCTTGGCACTAACACAAGCACCAAGAAGCGCATTAAAAGACTTAACATGCTGGCCACATTTTCTCTCAGGCATTTCGTCGAACACCTTGGATGCATGATCAAACATGGCAGCTTTCACATACGAAAAAGCTCAAAGACGGTAAGACCTTCCGGCAAAAATACAACTATGTTTCAATGTTTTCGTCGGGAAAATAAATGGAGAACAGATACAACCGGGTTTAAAGTGGACTGCCGGAAAAAAAAGTTTTCAGAATCAAACCTGGGTTGCGATGATACAGCAGCTGCCAGAAATCAATGTACACCGATTAATGTTCGCCGAAATCTTATCCGATTAATGTTCGCCAGACATCAATGTACACCAATAATCGATCTTCCGACGAAATACGACGTGATAATTATGATGATCGAATATTGATTGATGTTGATGATGATGATCTGATGATTTTCTAAAACCAAATCGAATAATGAAGAACAGAAACTTGCGATTTTGATTTTCTGCTTAATTTCTTGCATTTGAATCTTGATTCATTTGAGGGAAATATTGAAATCACAAAATTATAGGAATCAGTAATCATGTTTGGTAACTGATTGTGATAAATCTCATTAAAAGTTGATATATAACTTAAAAATAAAATTAACTTTATATGGTTAATGACAATCCTACCCCATATCATCTTAAACAAAATCAATGCCCAAGATTAGTTCACACAGTTCACAAACAAGGATGTTGTTCACTCATGAACCTAACCCTATATATATATATATATATAGAGGATGGTTTAAATGAGAACGCTAAATATCGTGAGAACCGTGAGAATGAATTAAAAAACCGCGAAAACTTAGTAAAAAACAATTCAAATCTAAAATTTCTTTTTACACTTATCGTTATTATTCGAATACAATGTTAGAAATTTAATTTACACGTTTAAATTTACGTGAATTCGTAAATAAGTTCTGTTAAACATGTGTAAGTTTGTTATTTACACATGTGTATATTTGTTATATTTACACATGTGTAAAAAATCTAATAATAGTGATTTTGAGGGAAGAAATGAATTATTTGATGTTGTAAATTCTTATTTTAATGTTGTATTTTAATTACAATGAGGTTTGTATTAAAAAAATTGTTTTGATTGGTTTTCTCACTCGTTCTCATGGTTCTCGCAATATTTAACGTTCTCAAGATAACCATCCCCTATATATATATATATATAATTTTTTTTAAATAGTATACCCATACCAACTCTAAGATTTGTGGTTTATAAGTTAGCTCATAGGCATTAGGTTTTGTAAACAAAACCCATTTGCTTTCATACAATATTCATAATAAAATATTAAAAAAGGGCACATTTTTTCAAACTCGAATAAGTAACATGAATTCTCAAAGATGCAATTATTGCATATAAAGCTTAACATTAATGGCCATGATATTTACTAGGGTTAAATTTTTAAATATTATCATTCATGATATATAGTATGTAGTATAAGGGTGAGCTTCATGTAAAAAAGATTTTTTTCATAAGAACTGTGAAAATACATAGGAATTGACATGTAGATATCATGTTTTGAGCTTAGATATAATGTTTTGGTAGAAAAACACCAAACATAACAATTTAAAACACAATGCAATATATTATAGAAATGAAATTTAAAACACTATGCCAAGAACCTTAAGTAGCGTGTTTTAAGTGAACCTAATCATGTAGTATTATAACCTTTAAACGCGTCCAATAATTAATTTTTTTTAAGGTTCTGCACACATGCTATAAGTTTTATTTATGGAAAAATCGGAATCAGAACCTAGATGTAACAAAAAATATGGTTGCAGGAGATAACTAATGTGTTCATTTTTTTGAACGGTCAATGAATAGTTGAATACTATATATGCCCAGCCACCGGGAAACCTATTAGCAAAAGGCCATGCACCCACTTCGTGCAAACAAAAACAACGTTGCTGACCAATCCCCGACCACCATTTCAGAGGAAACTCACAGTCTGAAAACCCACTGTGATAAAACCCATGGCCCACCTGAAGCAAAATGTACCAAATGAGAATGAGAATACAACCCATAGTTAAGACTATGGGGTATGGGGCGGGGGTTGGGGCGTGGGTTGGGTATAAACGCAAGTCACCACCCGGGTGGCTTAGGTTTCGGCGTGGCCCGTTGGGCGGGGAATTCAGCCCGGGCGTTGGACGGGCCTAGCAGTCCTCTGTGGCCGGGTCTATTTGGCTGGCTTGACTAGGCGGGTGACTAGGCTTTGAATTTTAAAATATAACCGTTTGGCCATGCCAAATGGCTATCCCCAGTAGTTTAAAACCCCCACCGCCTGCCCACATCGCTAATCCATACTGCTTGCCATGTTCGCTATCCACACCCAACACTTGAAATCATGGCCACATGGACGAACGAGGAAAAGATAGCACTAGTAACGAGCGTCGTGGACGAGATGAAGGCCCGCCAACCCGGTGACACACGTTACTGGCCGGAAGCTTTTGCGAACTACCGGCACAACGTGGGGAACGACTGGCACAATCTAAACGCGTGCCAACATAAGTGGCGCGAACTACGACCGAAGCTCGACCGGTTTAAAGCGTACTACGACAGCGTCCCAGGCGGTGAGATAAGTCACGACGACCGGGTGGCGGTGGCCAACATCGAGTACCGGACCAAGGAGCGGAAGCCATTTGACAAGTTGGCCCTCTTCGAAATCAACCTAACGCTTTAGGGTTTTTTATGCTTAATTATGTTTTTTTTAGATTTGTAATCCTTTTTAGTAGGATTTTGCAATTTTTAGGAAATTTTAATAGTATTTTTAGGCTTGTTTTATTTTTATGTTTTTATTTATAAAAAAATTAAAAATAAACCACATGGCATAGCCATGCGGCTAGCCACGCCTCACCATACCCACCGAAAATGCAACTGACTAGCGGTGCCCCTCCAAGTTTATGTGTCGGGTCATGCCCCAAACTTCCGTCCTACCATATCCCACTGTCTAATACGGGACTCCTCGGCTTGATTGTTGTTTTCATGTTATTTAGATATCTTTTAAATTTTATTTGTCAATTAGCATCCCATCATGGGACCAGCTAGCCTCAAACTTATGTCTTTTTTCTATTAAACTCGTTGTCTGATCTAGTATTCTGCATACATCTGTCTAATCTTGTATGTGTCATTTTGTTTGTTAGTGTAAGGCTAGTGGGTATGGGGGCCGGCATATGCCCGGCAAGGCCCGGCGCCGGACTCCTATACCGCCCCCTTAGGCCCATCCCGGCGCACCCGGCCAATTCTTGCCGTTGATGCTGTGCCTCCACTTCTCTCATACACCTATACATACACACATACATACATACATACATACATACAAAATATAAAGAGATCATCCCCCCACCCCCTAGATTCATCCCTTTTAGGTCCATCCTCACATCTATCCTACGTGGCGCTGACCGGCCCATCCTCTCAAGGATGAGCCTAACCATACCCACTAGCCTAATTCACAATGACTGGCCCTACTTTTCATCTTAACGTTTCTAGGAGGTAGATTGTGGCAGGGGAAGATTAACAAAAGTGTAGGCCTCAGCTTTGTCAGCGTAGGATCATGTCGTTGTGACAGAAGAGGTGTCAGCGAACAAGAAATATATGGTTGAGAAATTAATATAAAAATTGAAAAAGTCCTATATAACTTGCTAAGACATTTCCACTTTCAAGCATATCAACCAATATATATACAATTTACGAAACACTGTATATCTTGTATATCTGGTCATATGACAGTTATTAACAACATATACCATCTATATGTTACTAAGATATGTGCTACTATGGAAAACATAATACCATCTATATGTTACTAAGATATGTGCTACCATTTTTAACATTTTACCTCTCATATGAAATAATATTATTCGTCTGGAGTAGAATCAAATACAAACCATATTTTGTATACAAACTGTAAAAACTATTTAAAAAGTGTCATATGACATCCAATCAATTATAGAGAAATGGTAAAATAATGACCTAATTAATATTAATTATTGAATTCTCTATAATTATGCAAACAAGCAATAAATTCTTTATTTCGATATTTTTTTTGTTTTCAATGTGCTGATAAAGAAAAGTGCGGATATCATTCACATATGTGCTAAAATAAAGCATCTTGGTTAATCTTAATGTGCTAATATAATTCAAAAGTGCTACTTTTATGTCTGTATTTTTTAATATGTGTTGATTTAACTTTTGTTATGTGCTAGGATCTGTTCTTACGGTTTGTAGGATAAATATGGTTTGTACCGGAACCAACCCCTCATTTGTCTTTCTTATTAACAACTAACATATTTGTTTTTAGCTGCCTTAGTGAAAGCTTAATTTCCACACACAACCTGGGATTGCTCCTACATAGAAACACTTTACTCTCGAGTTTTTCTCTCTTTCATAACCAACATGTCGCAACCCACGACCCCTACCCCGGGAGAGGGAGCCGCGAGGACCGCAGAGCTGGTGGTATCGGTGTTTATCAATTGGCAGCGGAATTAAGACATTAGGATCGTAGTTAGGAAATATTATCAGAGTTTCAAAACACCAACTTTTTATAAATAAACAAATGGGACAAAGCCCAAGTTTCAAGCACAATACATTTGTAGGGATAAACCCTAATTTATGGAAAACATAAACTCCATTTTATTTAGATAACTTTTATAGCCACTTTTCTAAGCCTTCAGTGCTCTCCAGCTAGTTTGTATTAGCTTCACATTAAGTTACCTGAAACGCGTTTTAAAAACATTTTATCAGCAAGAAATACTAGCGAGTGCATCCCAGTTTAATCAAAACAAGTTTTTATACTTTACAGGATTGAGAGCATCCACATTTACAATGTTTGTATCTACACAATTACTCATTCAGTACTATCAACACCTGACTTGTGGGTCATATTACTTTGGGTTCTGTCACCCAATAGTAACGGTTCCTGTCACACTCCTGTGACTATGGATTAGTAATGTATACAAAATCCCAACATACCGGCAGTAATTGTAGAATACATATACTCAATCACTGTTAAGCATAATTAAAACATTTGAGGTTTTGGTAACACATTTTTGACTCACAAAAAGAGAATGTACTCACAAACGGTGAGAAAAAGAGAATGTACTCACATTGAAAACTTCTGGTGATAATTTCTGATATCTTCCTAGAATTTCTATTTAAAACATACAATGCACATGTGTTAGTAAATTAACACAAGTCACTTTAGCCATACAACACGCGACAGAACTCCAACGAACTTAGTCAGGCAGAGCCTAGACATGTGTTGGCGATTCTAGATCGATCGGGTAGGGTGTCCATACAACACGAGATAAGACTCCAACGAACTTAGTCGGGCAGAGCCTTGACATGCGTTGGTCCTAAATCGGGTAGGATAGTGGACTAGTGATCGGGGGTTAAGATACTTACAGCGGGTAGCGCTTCGCAGGTTTAGGGGTTTAGGGGGTGTTGTTAGAGAAACGGAGATTTGAGAGAGTATACGATCGATTCAGAGGATCGAAAGTGAGCGACGAACTCAATCCCAGACCTGGCCTTTTGTACCCGAAATTGACACCTCCCGCGCGTCACAGGAGAACTTAGAGATTCGCTCGCGTGACGCGGGGGAAGCCTATATGGCCTAGATAGGCTACGTTGCATGTATAGCTTAGCCAGACGTCGCGAAACGGAGACACATATCTGGTACTCTCCTGTGCGTCGCGAGAGATGCCAATGTTTCTGGCGCGTGGCGCCTGAGACGCCCTGGTGGAATTTCTTCGTTTTTCGCGTCGGGTCTCGTGGTGCGTGTCCGGTTCATCGTTTACGGTCTGTTTTATTGGGTTTATAGAGAGTTGTTACATCCTCCCCACCTTGTTTTAAATCTCGTCCTCGAGATTCATTGGAATATGTGTGGATACTTTCGTTGCATTTCTGACTCTAACTTCCATGTATATTCTGGTCCTCTCTTTGAATCCCATTTTACTTTCACCAGAACTAATCTCTTGCGCTTGAGATTCTTGATCTTTCTATCTTCAATCTGAATGGGTTTCTCTACAAACTTAAGTTTCTCATTTACCTCTACATCTTGAAGAGGTATTACTAGTGATTCATCTGCTAAACATTTCTTGAGATTACATACATGGAATACATCATGTATTCCTGCCATTTCCTTTGGCGATTGTAGCTGATAAGCTACTGGCCCTATTCTTTTGACAATCTTGAAAGGTCCAACCTACCTTGGGCTTAGCTTTCCTTTCTTACCGAATCTTACAACTCCTTTTCAAGGTGAGACTTTTAATAACACTTTATCTCCAACTTGAAATTCCAAGAGTTTGCGTCTGTTATCTGCATCTCTTTTGACGATCTCGGGCTGCTTTCAATCTTTCCTTGACTTGAATGATCTTGTCAGTTGTTTCTTGCACAATTTCAGGACCAGATAGTTGCTTTTCTCCAATTTCTGCCCAACATACTAAGGTTCGACACTTTCGTCCGTAGAGTGCTTCGAAGGGTGCAGTATTGATACTGGTATGATAACTGTTGTTGTAGGAAAACTCTATCAAAGGTAAATGTTCATCCCAATTTCCACCAAAATCAATTATGCTGACTCGAAGCATATCTTCCATTGTTTGGATTGTCCTTTCACCTTGACCGTCTGTTTGGGGTTAATATGCTGTACTTAGATTTAATCTAGTTCCCATTGCTTTTTGGAAACTTGTCCAAAAATGAGAGGTAAAATGGTTGTCCCTGTCAGACACAATAGATATAGGAATTCCATGCAATGAAACTATTTCATTTACATATAATTTAGCTAACTGTTCCATACTGAAAGTTTCCTTCATTGGTAAGAAATGAGCACATTTGGTTAACCTGTCTACAATTACCCAGATTGTATCATTACCTTTTCGTGTCCTGGGTAGTTTGGTAACAAAGTCCATTGTTATCAATTCCCATTTCCAAATTGGCATTTCCAATTGTTGCAATAATCCTGAAGGTTTCTGATGTTCAGCTTTAACCTGTGAACAGGTTAGACATTTGGCAACGTAATTTGCTACATCCTTTTTCATTCCTATCCACTAGAAATTCTTTCTTAAATCTTTATACATCTTATCATTTCCAGGATGCATTGTATACTTAGTCTTATGGGCTTCCTCTAAAATTCAATTCCGTAGGTCTCTTTGGATAGGAACCCAAATCCTTTTCTTATGGAATCTCCAAATTCCATCTGTTCCTTCATCTAATTCCTTAATCATTCCTTTTAATCCTTCAGCATCATCCTTGATGGCTGTTTCCTGTACCTGTTTAATTTGCTCATTTAAATCTATCTGCAGGTTTAGTCTAAGAGAGCGTACTCTTTTCGGCATCTCATGATACTTTCGACTTAAAGCATCAGCTACTACGTTAGCTTTCCCTGCATGGTACTGGATATCACAATCATAGTCACTAAGGATTTCCAACCATCGTCTCTGTCTCATGTTTAATTCTTTTTTTCCAAATACATATCTTAAACTTTTATGATATGCAAATACCACGAACTTACTACCGTAAAGATAGTGTCTCAAAATCTTAAGGGCAAAAATTATTGCTCCTAATTCTTGATCATGAGTTGTATAATTTTCTTCATGCTTCTTGAGTTGTCTAGAGGCATAAGTAATTACTTTTTGACGTTGCATCAGCACACATCCATAATTTAGACGCGTCACAATAAACTACAAAATCTTCGGTACCTTCTGGCAAGGTGAGTAGTTGAGCGTGGGTTAACTTTTGCTTCAAAATCCTGAATGCTTCCTCTTGCTTTGGTCCCCATTCACACTTAACTGATTTGCAAGTTAGCTTGGTTAATGAGATGGCTATTCTAGAAAAATCCTGAATAAAACGTCTATAATATCCTACCAATCCAAGAAAACTTCTTATTTCCGTTGGTGATTCTGGGACCTTCCATTTGGTAATTGCTTCGATCTTTGTGGGATCCACAAGAATTCCTTTGTGGTTTACCATATGTCCAAGGAATTGTACTTCTGGTAACCAGAATTCACATTTTGAGAATTTCGCATAAAGCTTTTCCTTTCTCAGCAATGACAGGAGTATATGCAAATGCTCTGCATGATCTTCCTTACTCTTAGAGTAAATTAGGATATCATCTATAATGACAATTGTGAATTTATCCAGGTATGGTTTACTATCCTATTCATCATGTCCATAAATGCATCTGGGGTATTGGTTAAACCAAATGGCATGACTGTAAATTCATAATGACCGTACCTTGTTCTGAAAGCGGTTTTAGGAATGTCCTCTTCCTGCACTTTCAATTGATGATATCCCGAGCGTAAGTCGATCTTAGAAAAGAATCGAGCTCCTTGGAGTTGATCAAACAAATCATCAATTCTCGATAACGTGTACCGATTTTTGATGGTCACTTTATTCAATTCTCGGTAATCAATGCACATACGCATTGAGCCTTCTTTCTTCTTAACAGACAACACCGGTGCTCCCCATGGTGATGAGCTAGGTTGTATGAAACCTTTCTCTAGTAATTCATCCAGTTGTTTCTTCAATTCCTGCATCTCCGTCGGGGCTAGGCGATAGGGTGCTTTGGCAATTGGTGCCGTTACTGGTATTAGGTGAATTCTAAATTCAACCTCTCGATCTGGCGGTAATCCAGGCAATTCTTCTGGGAAAACATCGGAGAATTCAGATATTACGGGAAATCTTTTAATTCTTTTCCTTTAGTGTTAATGATTATGGAAATCATATACACCATTCCGCCTTTCCATACAGAGCTTGTAGCTTTCATTACCGAGATGAACTTTGTTGCCCTTGTCGACTTGTCTCCCTTAATTGTGATCCTTTCGCCAGATGGCGCATTTACTTCTACAGACTTTTGATCACATTATTCGTGCTTGATTGGCTACCAACCAATCCATTCCTAACACGACATCAAATCCGGCTAGATCCATTGGAAAAAGGTTTGGAGTAAAATTATGATTTAACATTTCTATCTTTGCTCCTGCAGGATTTTGCTTATTTTGATAGAAGATCCATTTGCCGTCTCCACCAGACAGTCTTGGTGAAGTTTAGTTAATGGTTGATTAAGAAAATTGCATAAGGAAGTATTGATGAAACTTTGGTTTGCACCAGAGCCAAATAATACGTTTGCATAAACATCATTAACTAAAAACGTACCGACAATCACATCCGGAATCATCTTTGCTTCTTCAGCGGTCAGCACGAACGCTCTGGCAGTCTTCTTGGGTCATTCGGTTGTCTTTGTTTTATTGTTTGCCGCTAGAGCTAGTTTCGGACAATTGGTTTTAATATGACCGGCTTCTCCGCAATTGTAGCATAACCTATTGCTAACTTTGTTTCTACAGTCTTCTTCCTTATGCCCTGGGAATTTGTAGAAATTGCAATAGGTAGAGCATTTCCCTGAATGTTTCCTTTTGCAGTACTTACATGGGGGTGAAGAAGAACTTGCCCCTTTCCCGCGATTGGAATTACCATAACGTAGTTCCTGGGTGATCTTTTATGCTAGGTTCCTTTTCTGGTTTTCTTCTTGCGTACGTACCAATTCATCCGTCAAGGTGTTTGCTAGCTCTATTGCTTCTTCTATGGTTTGTGGTCTAGCTGCTTTGACTACATGTCTAATCTCACTGATTAATCCCCAGATGTAACGGGAGATTAATTCTGGTTCTGGTGAGGCCAGGGTTGGTACAATCCTAGCATATTCAAAGAATGTGGTAGTATATTCTCTACAATCTACCCCAATCATTCTATGATTTAGGAATTTATTAGCAATCTGCTCCTTTTCATTAGGAGGACAAAAATTCCTTTCAACTATTTCCTTAAAGTTGTTCCATTCCATATTGTAAACCATGTCACTTCCTCTGGACTGAAGAATGGTATTCCACCACTCTAAAGATGCATCTTTAAAAAGATTAGAAACATACATGACTTTATCTTCATTTGCACATTTACTTATCTTTAGGACTGATTCTGTCTTTTCTATCCAGCGCAAGGCTGAAATTGCTCCTTCATTGTCTGAGAATTCTATCGGTTTGCATGATAAGAATTCTTTATAAGAACAACCATATGAGATGGTTCTTCTTCTTTTTGGAATTGGAGCTTGGATTAACAATTCAGGATTTCCATTCACGCTGCGATTTGATTCAGTGGGTATACGTTTATTCATATTTCTAGAATCATTATTTTCTGCCTTTTTAATAGTATCGATAATATAGGGCATAGCATCTATGATTCCTTGGGCTACTATGTGTTCGATAGCACTTTATATACTTGGATCTCGTTTTTATTGCTATTCTGGATTTCCTGATTTACTTTGTTTGACATCTGAATTGTAAACATTTATCAAGTATTAATATCACAGAATAAATAATAATCACACAACATAGTGAACCAAAATCGTCGAGCATTGACTTTTGCTCTTTTCATATATATGCATCTATTACAAACATAACTTGTAATTCAAACATTAGTAACTATGCATCAATATATATATATATATATATATATATATATATATATATATAGGTGATATATATTATTATCTAATTTAGTTATTGTTTTTTTGTGGTTTTTTTAAAGTAGCAAAATACACACACACACATATATATATATTTTAGGCGACTGCTTCTTAGAATTGCATGTCCCGCTCGTCATATATCCAGACGAGCTTCTCCCGATTTGGCGAATCCGGTTTCCTTCCTCCACTAACTCTTCACCATATTGGCGGAGTTCCTCCACATGATCCATGGGTAGTATTGGGGCTGGCACTGGTTCAGGGTAAGGTGGAACTGGTTCTTCATAGGAAAATGGGTTTTCTAGTAGGTTCTGAATTGCCCAATTGTTAGCCCTCCATTGATCTAAAGGGTTTGGTGCTGGGATTCTAGGTATCTCATTGGGGTCAAAGGCTGGAATTGGAAATTGGTTGCCCTGATTCTGTTCTAAGTTTATGGGTTGGTCAGGAAATAAAGGAAGTAGCAGTGGTTCTGGATTTGCTACGTGGTTGAAATTAGGTTCTCCTCCTATATTTCCAAACATGTGAAAATTAGCAAATTGTCTATCCAACTCTTCTTCCCATAAGGGTCTAATTTATGGACTTTAGGTATTTCTCTCAGTTCTAAGTGCTATGGCTCGCTGTTGTGCTTGTCTCATTCTTTTCCTCTTCTCTTCTTTGGCTCTACTAAATCAACTTCTCTTTTTAGGGGGAAACGGTTCTGCGGATTTGGCTTTGAAAACAAAGATATCTTAGGAATCGGCAGTGCAGTCGGTGGTTGGCTAGGATGTTCCTTCATCCATGAGAGAATGAGGTAGATGACGATAAGCTTCGGAAGTACCCTGATCACTCATACTGAAAACTAAAGAAGTTATTAAAATAATACAGACTAAGAATATATATATATATATTAACACAGAGTAACATAGAAGTCGCAGGTATTTCCTAACACATTTGTTTAAAATTTAGGTATTTCAAAAGAACACCTAAATGGCTAAAACCAGTGGCTCTGATACCACCTTCTGTCGCAACCCCCGACTCCCCCGGGAGCGGGAGCCGCGAGGACCGCAGAGCTGGTGGTATCGGTTTTATCAATTTGGCAGCGGAATTAAGACATCGGGATCGTAGTTAGGAAATATTATCAGGGTTTCAAAACACCAACTGTTTATAAATAAATAAATGGGACAAAGCCTAAGTTTCAAGCACAATACATTTGTAGGGATAAACCTAATTTATGGAAAAGATAAACTCCATTTTATTTAGGTAACTTTTATAGCCACTTTTCTAAGCCTTCAGTGCTTTCCAGCTGGTTTCTATTAGGTTTACATTAAATTACCTGAAACGCATTTTAAAAACATTTTATCAGCAAGAAATATTGGCGAGTACATCCCAGTTTAATCAGTTTTTATACTTTACAGGATTGAGAGCATCCGCATTTACAATGTTTATATCTACACAATTACTCATTCAGTACTATCAATACCTGACTTGTGGGTCATATTACTTTGGGTCCTGTCACCCAATAGTAACGGTTCCTGTCACACTCATGTGACTGTGGACTAGTAATGTATACAAACCCCAACATACCGGCAGTAATTGTCGAATACATATACTCAATCACTGTTAAGCATAATTAAAACATTTGAGGTTTTGGTAACACATTTTTGACTCACAAAACGAGAATGTACTCACAAATACTGAGAAAAAGAGAATGTACTCACATTGAAAACTTAGGTATTCCTATGGACTTTCTGGTGATAATTTCTGATTACTTACTGGAATTTCTATTTAAAACATACAATGCACATCTGTTAATAAATTAACTCAAGTCACTTTAGCCATACAGCACGCGACAGAACTCCAACGAACTTAGTCAGGCAAAACCTAGACATGCGTTGACGATTCTAGATCGATCGGGTAGGGTGTCCATACAACACGAGATAGGACTCCAACGAACTTAGTCGGGAAGAGCCTTGACATGCGTTGGTCCTAAATCGGGTAGGATAGTGGATTAGTGATCGGGGGTTAAGATACTTACAGCGGGCAGCACTTCGCAGGTTTAGGGGTTTAGGGGGTGTTGTTAGAGAAACGGAGATTCGAGAGAATATACGATCGATTCAGAGGATCAAAAGTGAGCGACGAACTCATCCCAGACCTGGCCTTTTATACCCGAAATTGACACCTCCCGCGCGTCGCGGGAGAACTCAGGGATTTACTCGCGTGGCGAGGGGGGAAACCTATATGGCCTAGATAGGCTACGTTGCATGTATAGCATAGCCAGACGTCACGAAACGTAGACATGTCATCTGGTATTCTCCCGCGCGTCGCGAGAGATGCCAGTGTTTCTGGCGCGTGGCGCCTGAGACGCCTGCTGGAATTTCTTTGTTTTTCGCGTCGGGTCTCGTGGTGCGTGTCCGGTTCGTCGTTTATGGTCCGTTTTAGTGGGTTTATGGAGAGTTGTTACATCCTCCCCACCTTGTTTTAAATCTCGTTCTCGAGATTCACTGGAATAGGTGTGGATACTTTCATTGCATTTCTGACTCTAACTCCCATGTATATTCTGGTCTTCTCTTTGAATCCCATTTTACTTTGACCAGAACTAATCTCTTGCGCTTGAGACTCTTGATCTTTCTATCTTCAATCTGAATAGGTTTCTCTACAAACTTAGGCTTTTCATTTACCTTTACATCTTGAAGAGGTATTACTAGTGATTCATCTGCTAAACATTTCTTGAGATTACATACATGGAATACATCATGTATTCCTGCCATTTCCTCTGGCAATTGTAGCTTATAAGCTACTGGCCCTATTCTTTTGATCATCTTGAAAGGTCTAACATACCTTGAGCTTAGCTTTCCTTGCTTACCGAATCTTACAACTCCTTTCCAAGGTGAGACTTTTAATAGCACTTTATCTACAACTTGAAATTCCAAGGGTCTGCGTCTGTTATCTGCATAACTCTTTTGACGATCTCGGGCTGCTTTCAGTCTTTCCTTGACTTGAATGATCTTGTCAGTTGTTTCTTGCACAATTTCCGGACCTGATAGTTGCTTTTCTCCAATTTCTGCCCAACATACTGGGTTCGACACTTTCGTCCGTAGAGTGCTTCGAAGGGTGCAGTATTGATACTGGAATGATAACTGTTGTTGTAGGAAAACTATATCAAAGGTAAATGTTCATCCTAATTCCCACCAAAATCAATTATGCAGGCTCGAAGCATATCTTCCATTGTTTGGATTGTCCTTTCACCTTGACCGTCTGTTTGGGGTTGATATGTTGTATTTAGATTTAATCTAGTTCCCATTGCTTTTTGGAAACTTGTCCAAAAATGAGAGGTAAAACGGTTGTCCCTATCAGACACAACAGATATAGGAATTCCATGCAATGAAACTATTTCATTTACATATAATTTAGCTAACTGTTCCATACTGAAAGTTTCCTTCATTGGTAAGAAATGAGCACATTTGGTTAACCTGTCTACAATTACCCAGATTGTATCATTACCTTTTCGTGTCCTGGGTAGTTTGGTAACAAAGTCCATTGTTATCAATTCCCATTTCCAAATTGGCATTTCCAATTGTTGCAATAATCCTGTTCAGCTTTAACCTGTGAACAGGTTAGACATTTGGCAATGTCATTTGCTACATCCTTTTTCATTTCTATCCACCACAAATTCTTTCTTAAATCTTTATACATCTTATCATTTCCAGGATGCATTGTCTACTTAGTCTTATGGGCTTCTCTAAAATTCGATTCCGTAGGTCTCTTTGGATAGGAATCCAAATCCTTTTCTTATGAAATCTCCAAATTCCATCGATTCCTTCATCTAATTCCTTAATCATTCCTTTTAATCCTTCAGCATCATCCTTGATGGCTGTTTCCTGTACCTGTTTAATTTGCTCATTTAAATCTATCTGCAGGTTTAGTCTAAGAGAGCGTACTCTTTTCGGCTTCTCATGATACTTTCGACTTAAAACATCAGCTACTACGTTAGCTTTTCCTGCATGGTACTAGATATCACAATCATAGTCACTAAGGATTTCCAACCATCGTCTCTGTCTCATGTTTAATTCTTTTTTTCCAAATACATATCTTAAACTTTTATGATATGCAAATACCACGAACTTACTACCGTAAAGATAGTGTCTCAAAATCTTAAGGGCAAAAATTATTGCTCCTAATTCTTGATCATGAGTTGTATAATTTTCTTTATGCTTCTTGAGTTGTCTAGAGGCATAAGCAATTACTTTTTGACGTTGCATCAGCACACATCCATATCCTAATTTAGACGCGTCACAATAAACTACAAAATCTTCGATACCTTCTGGCAAGGCGAGTATTGGAGCGTGGGTTAACTTTTGCTTCAAAATCCTGAATGCTTCCTCTTGCTTTGGTCCCCATTCAAACTTAACTGATTTGCAAGTTAGCTTGGTTTATGGGATGGCTATTCTAGAAAAATCTCGAATAAAATGTCTATAATATCCTGCCAATCTAAGAAAACTTCTTATTTCTGTTGGTGATTCTGGGACCTTCCATTTGGTAATTGCTTCGATCTTTGTGGGATCCACATGAATTCCTTTGTGGTTTACCATATGTCCACGGAATTGTACTTCTTGTAACCAGAATCACATTTTGAGAATTTCGCATAAAGCTTTTCCTTTCTCAGCAATGACAGGAGTATATGAAAATGCTCTGCATGATCTTCCTTACTCTCAGAGTAAATTAGGATATCATCTATAAAGACAATTATGAATTTATCCAGGTATGGTTTACTATCCTGTTCATCATGTCCATAAATGCAGCTGGGACATTGGTTAAACCAAATGGCATGACTGTAAATTCATAATGACCGTACCTTGTTTTGAAAGCGGTTTTAGGAATGTCCTCTTCCTGCACTTTCAACTGATGATATCCTGAGCGTAAGTCGATCTTAGAAAAGAATCGAGCTCCTTGGAGTTGATCAAACAAATCATCAATTCTCGATAACGTGTACCGATTTTTGATGGTCACTTTATTCAATTCTCGGTAATCAAAGTACATACGCATTGACCCGTCTTTCTTCTTAACAAACAACACCGGTGCTCCCCATGGTGATGAGCTAGGTTGTATGAACCCTTTCTCTAGTAATTCATCCAGTTGTTTCTTCAATTCCTGCATCTCCATCGGGGCTAGGCGATAGGGTGCTTTGGCAATTGGTGCCGTTCCTGGTATTAGGTGAATTCTAAATTCAACCTCTCGATTTGGAGGTAATCCAGGCAATTCTTCTGGGAAAACATCAGAGAATTCAGATATTACGGGAATATATTTTAATTCTTTTCCTTTAGTGTTAACGATTATAGAAATCATATACACCATTCCTCCTTTCCGTACATAGCTTGCAGCTTTCATTACCGAGATGAACTTTGTTGCCCTTGTCGACTTGTCTCCCTTAATTGTGATCCTTTCGCCAGATGGCGCATTTACTTCTACAGACTTTTGATCACATTATTCGTGCTTGATTGGTTACCAACCAATCCATTCCTAACACGACATCAAATCCGGCTATATCCATTGGAAAAAGGTTAGGAGTAAAATTATGATTTAACATTTCTATCTTTGCTCCTGTAGGATTTCACTTATTTTGATAGAAGATCCATTTGCCATCACCAGCAGACAGTCTTTGGTGAAGTTTAGTTAATGGTTGATTAAGAAAATTGCATAAGGAAGTATTGATGAAACTTTGGTTTGCAACAGAGTCAAATAATACGTTTGCATAAACATCATTAACTAAAAACGTACCGGCAATCACATCCGGAATCATCTTTGCTTCTTCAGCGGTCAGCATGAACGCTCTGGCTGTCTTCTTGGGTCCTTCGGTTGTCTTTGTTTTATTGTTTGCCGCTAGAGCTAGTTTCGGACAGTTGGATTTAATATGACCGGCTTCTCTGCAATTGTAGCATTACCTATTGCTAACTTTCTTTCTACAGTCTTCTTCCTTATGTCCTGGGAATTTGTAGAAATTGCAATAGGTAGAACATTTCCCTGAATGTTTCCTTTTGCATTACTTACATGGGGGTGAAGAAGAACTTGCCCCTTTCCCGCGATTGGAGTTACCATAACGTTGTTCCTGGGTGATCTTTTGAGCTTGGTTCCTTTTCTAGTTTTCTTCCTACGTACGTACCAATTCATCCGTCAAGGTGTTTGCTAGCTCTATTGCTTCTTCTATGGTTTGTGGTCTAGCTGCTTTGACTACATGTCTGATCTCACTGATTAATCCCTAGATGTAACGCGAGATTAATACTGATTCTGGTGAGGCGAGGGTTGGTACAATCCTTGCATATTCAAAGAATGCGGTAGTATATTCTCTGCAATCTACCCCAATCATTCTATGATTTAGGAATTTATTAGCAATCGCTCCTTTTCATAGGAGGACAAATTTCCTTTCAACTATTTCCTTAAAGTTGTTCCATTCCATATTGTAAACCCTGTCACTTCCTCTGGACTGAAGAATGGTATTCCACCACTCTAAAGATGCATCTTTAAAAAGATTAGAAGCATACATGACTTTATCTTCATTTGCACATTCACTTATCTTTAGGACTGCTTCTGTCTTTTCTATCGAGCGCAAGGCTGAAATTGCTCCTTCATTGTCTGAGAATTCTATCGGTTGCATGATAAGAATTCTTTATAAGAACAACCATATGAGATGGTTCTTCTTCTTTTTGGAATTGGAGCTTGGGTTTACAATTCAGGATTTCCATTAACGTTGCGTTTTGATTCAGTGGGTATACGTTTATTCCCATTTCTGGAATCATTATTTTCTGCCTTTTTAATAGTATCGATAATATAGGGCATAACATCTATGATTCCTTGGGCTACTATGTGTTCGATAGCACTTTTATCTACTTGGATTTCATTATTATTGCTATTCTGGATTTCCTGATTTACTTTGTTTGACATCTGAATTGTAAACATTTATCAGGTGTTAATATCACAGAAAGTAAACCGTTAGTAACGAGTAGCAAGACCAAGTCTAGTGAACGTTTGTACAATGCATACAAAGTACACCATTAGTAACGAGTAGGATACCCCCGCAGGATGTTACCAATATCCTGGTTCTATATCCTGGTCGCTGTAATTAACATGTAAATTCAGGATATATCTTCGGGATATGAGTTAGAAAATTCCACCCATAACAATTGTCCCTAAAAATATAGCTGTGTGGATCTTGGGGTTGTCCAAGCGGTTAAATTTTTCCTTGCGTCGATCGAGGCACTTTTTGGGATGTAGATGTGATGTGACACGGTGCAACTTCCCATGCGATTTTTACTCATTGCTAGCTATCTCTTGCCTACATCTTCCCTTTTTTTCCCGAATACTTATCACAATAATATCAGGAATTCAGGTAACTTCTTCTCTCCCTTCTCTCTTTTTTGTCTGCTCTGTTTTAAATCTTTTACTATGGCCAATCGAACCCGTTCTCACACCGGTGATTCTATCCCGACCTTCATGGAGCAAAATCTGCTCAAGGATCCCGCGAAGGAGATCTGTTCCTTCGACAACGCTGACATTGCCGCTCTAAGAGCCTCCGACGCCTTCCCTACCGGAGCGAGTATCCATCAGTTTGATCGAAACCTCCGATTAGACGTATCTTCTACTGAGTGGGTCTGTTTCTTGCCCTTTTCTATTGGACTTCGATATCCTTTCTCGGACTTCATCATGCGCTTTTTTCACCTTACCGACCTTAGTTTCGCCCAAACTATGCCCATGGTTTGGAGGGTGCTAGCGGTGCTGGATCGGATCAAAACTCATCATATCCCTGAGTTATGCGTTGAAGATATAGCCATTGCTTACCGTCTACGATCCCATGGTTCTAACCGATTCCTGCTTTTCTCCACCTCCAAACACCCCCTCATTCTCAAGGCAACCAAAAATGAGGATGAGTGGAAACGGAAGTTCTTCTTTGTTAAGAGGGACTCTATCGACGAAGGTGTTGACCTTCCGACGAAGTGGTTGACCGCTGGTAGGATTTAGGGTTTTGGGAATATCCCAAAATGTATCCTAATTTTACATCCTGAACTGACATCCTTATTTCTTTTTGTTGCAGTGAATCTCAAGGAACGGGCCCCCTCCAACCCTAGAATCGGAAGAAAGAATCAACACCATCTACCAGCTACTGGAAAGCGGGAGAAGTTTTTCTGTACTCACCACAAGTTTAAGCCAACATTCAAGCTCTAATACGTCTGGTAAGAGTGCCTATATTACATATTCCTGCATACGTTCAATTAATTAAGCTTTAAGAGTATAGAAGAGTTGAGAGTTCCCCCTTTTGTGCAGAGCCAGCCAAGACCCCAGAGGTCTTTGATCTTGAAGAACCTGACAGCTACTCTGGACCTGTCCAAGTGAAGAAAGTGCCAAGCTCCAATCCCTCCTTTGCATCGAAGCCCTCTTCAAGCTCCAAGCCAGCCATTGTTCCTAAGCCTTCCTCATCCTTAAAGCCCCGGGCTTCTAGTTCCCGAAAGAGAAAGGAGACAGACTCCCCCGCTGCATCTGCTGAAGTCTCCGTTTATGAGAACCTTGGGTTCGCAGAGTCTAGCGGTCTGATTTGCCAGGTAAATATCCTGATCCTGTATCCTGTAAGTATATACTAAAGTGATATCCCGAACATATATATTGATACATGTGTCCGGCTTTGTAGGGTCTAAACCGTCTGCTGGCCGTGTACGAGGAAGCTTATGGGACAACCGCTTTTCATGATGCCAGGGCCAAAAAAGCAGAGACAACCGTCGAGGAGCTGAGGACAACGGTTGCCACCAGGACCCGCTTTTACGAGGACAAACTGAAAAAGGTCACCCCGGATGCTAAGGCCGCTCTCGAGAAAGCTACTTCGGATGCTCAGGCCAAACTGGATGCTGCACAAGCCCAACATGAGCAAGATATGGTCTCCTACTGGGAAGGTCTCAAAGGTTCTGTCGTGATTTCCCTCCTCCAAGCCAGGCTAAAAATGACGTATGAAGCCAAAGCTGCAGGCTTTTAATGCCCTGCCTGGAATATTACTGCTTGGGAGGCGAAATTGAAGGATCTCGGCGGCAATCCTGTGGAATATCCTGCCAAGCCAGCGGTTGCTGAGTCTTCCAAGGCGACTGAGGTGCGGTTGAGGCTGAAAAGGATCATGGGGCTGATGATAGAGCGGATGTCGGTGGCAAGGCTAGTGGTGATGGTGAAGATGTGGGAAATGATGCTGCCAAGGATGCTGTTGAAGGTACTACAACATAATGGCAGTGAAGTGGGCGATGATGGATATTTGATGCCTAGGCTGGAGCCCACTTTTTTAATTTGAAGGGTCTGTAATTCCTTAAACAATTTTACTTTTCCTACACTTGAATAATTTATATTTCTGGCACCTTAAACATTAGTATTTTGTGATAACCTAAGGTGGAGGGATCCTGGGTTTCAGGACGAAGCCTTTGGTCATCATTGTTTATATGCTTTTAGACCTTATCACATTCTTGGTGGATGGGTCTTGGTTTAAGACGAAGCCAAGAATGTGACATTTTGGAATGTTAATAATAAACTAACCTTTAGCCTTATCTGATGTTGTTATGTTATTATTCTGAAAAACATGTTTTGGATATCCTGTCCGAATATCCTGGTCAGGATACTGATGAAATGTTCAACATTTTTGTTACCTTTAATCAAAATGTTAGACAGAAACTCGGTTGAATAATATGAAATTTGGATTATGTCGAAAAGGCTTTCAATAAAAATCATACAAGAAACACTTATGCAATAACTTTCAATTCCAACCTTTGAATCCTTTGCAATGTCCCCAGCATGGATGTCCCCTATCCGTGCAGGATATTGCGTCAGTATATGACATACTTGAGTATCCCTTCACTTAATGATCGAACTTTGTAATGTTTCCTCCATGAAAGGATGTGTGTGATCATGGTCACATTTATGAAATCTTTCAAAAACTATAGTTTCACTGGGGATAAACCCTTAGTATCCTGGGGATAAACCCTTAGTATCCTGGGGATGAACCCTTAGTATCCTGGGGTTAAACCCTTGGTATCCTGAGGTTAAACCCTTGTTTTCGTGTGCTACAGGTGGGAGTGTATAAACTCCAAGACTTAGAAAGGTGAAAACCTTTAAACCTTAGAGAGAATGAAAATACCCTTTTGCGAGAGGGGTGATCAATCCTCATATACCGTAAGCATCCGGGATATAGCCAAAAATAACAAAATTATCAGCCACTTTTACATGAAATGGTCCCGCCATCTTGAAGTATACCCGGATGCTTGCGCTCCAGGCGGGGTGTTAAACCCAATTCGAAAGAAAGGTGAATACCTTTAAACCTGTGAAAGGATCTGAATCCTTTAAACGTGAGAGAGGGGGCCAATCCTCTAATCTTTCGATTCATCTTGAGCAAATATCCTGAAGCATATCCTACAAAACACCTTTAAACTAAGGTGGGTTTTAGTTTGGCTAACACCCCTCCAATGCTTAAGTCAGTATTGGGTTTCAAAGAAAAATAACTCAAACCAAAAATATATATTTAAAAGATATAGAACTCATACCATCCTGAGTTAGAAATCAAATTTTCAACTCACTTGAAATAAGCCTTAACATGTATAGCATTCCAGGATCTTGGTATCATTTCTCCCTTCATGGTCTTGAGCTGGTATGCTCCTTTTCCTGATTCTGACTCAATCTCGTATGGTCCTTCCCATTTTGGAGCTAACTTCCCATCAGCAGGATTAGTCGTATTCAGGAACGCTTTTCTCAATACCTAATCTCCAACTTGGAATCTCCTAGTTCTTAAATTTTTGTTGTATGACTTAGCTCTCTTTTGTTGATATGCTGCCATCCTTAGCTTTGCTGCGTCCCTCGTTTCATCTATGGTGTCTAGTTCCTGATGTAAGACTTCAGGATTCACTTCAGGATCTCGTAAGCTTGATCTTGCGATAGGTATCACCATCTCTGTTGGAATCACTGCTTCTGCCCCAAACACCAAGGAGAATGGAGTTTCTCGAGTAGCATTCTTCACTGTTGGTCTATCTGCCCATAGTACAAATGGTAATTCTTCTGCCCATTTTCCTTTTTTAGCACCTAATCTTTTCTTCAAATTATTGACAATTATCTTGTTTGAGGATTCTGCCTGTCCATTAGCTTGAGGGTGCACTGGTGTTGATGTGATCATTTTGATTCCCCAACCTTTGCAAAAATCAGTGGTTCTTTTGCTGATAAATTGAGAGCCACTGTCACAAATTATCTCTGCCGGTATCCCAAACCTTGTCAGGATATTCCTTTTGATGAAAGACAACACTTCTTGATCCCTTACTTGGGCAAAGGCTTCCGCTTCAACCCACTTGGAAAAATAATCCGTCATTGCCAGCATGAAAACCTTTCCTCCAGGAGCCTTTGGGAGTTTTCATACTGTATCCATCCCCCACTTTATAAATGGCCAAGGGGATATGATAGGACATAATGGTTCTGCAGGCTGATGCAGTATATTGCCATGTCATTGACAAGCATCACACTTTATAGCATACTCTGCAACATCCTTTCTCATAGTCGGCCAATAACATCCCGTTCTTAATACCTTCGAGAATAAAGATCTGCCCCTAGTATGGTTGCCGCAATCTCCTTCATGTATATCCTGAAGTACCTCCTTGGTTTCAGGATCTTCCAAGCACCTCAGATATGGACCTGCAAGGGATTTCTTATACAAGACATCATTTATAATAGTAAAACAGGATACCTTCATTCTGAAAGCTTTGGGATTCTCGTCCTTTGGAACATCTCCTTCTTGTAGATACTTCATGATTAGAGCCATCCAGGATTCAGGATCCTCTCCAGGACATCCATCACCAGGATCCTGGATACCTGCTACTTCCTTATCCTGAGGCTTGAAAAGTTCCATCCCAGGATACATGATATGTAGTATTTGTATCTGAACTCCTTCCGGTATCCTGACAGTAGATCCCAGATTTGCTAAAGCGTCGGCCTCAGCATTTTCTTCTCTTGGTACCTGTTCAAGTGTAAAGTTTTCGAAGTATCCTGCTAATTTAACAATTTCAAGATATTCAGCTAACTTTTCACCTTTGACTGCATAAAATCCATTGAAATGTTAGTAATCAATAGGGAATCAATATACACTTGTAAACATTTAACGTTCATAGTCTTAGCCCATTCTAATCCTGCTATCAGGGCTTCATATTCAGCTTCATTATTAGTAGCAGGAAATACACAGTTAATAGCCCGGGGTAATATGTCCCTCTGTGGCGATTTTAGTAGTATCCCTAATCCTACACCTCTTACGTTAGATGCACCATCAGTATACAATATCCAAGATCCTGAATTCTCACCTAGTTGTTGTACTTCTAGGTCAGCTTCATTTTGAATATCACTACTAAAATCAGCTACAAAGTCTGCTAGAGCTTGAGATTTTATAGCATTTCTAGGTTCATATATTAGATCATATGCACTTAATTTTACGGACCACTTAGACATTCTACCAGACATTTCGGGTTTCCTAAGCACGTTTTTAATAGGATAATGGTTTTAACATGAATCCTATGTGTTTCAAAGTAATGTCTAAGCTTAGTTGATGCCATTACTAGAGCTAATATTAGTTTTTCTAAATGTGAGTATCTGGTTTTAGCATCTAACAAACTTTTATTAACATAATAAACAGGATACTGCTGACCTTCGTGATCCTTTACCAAAACAGCACTTACTGCATTCCCTAATACTGCAAGATATAAGGATAAAGGTTCACCATCCTCAGGCTTCATCAACAGGGGTGCACTTGAAAGATATTGCTTCAACTCTTGCAAGGCAGCTTCATGTCTTTCACCCCATTCAAACTTTCTATTTTTCTTCAGGATAGCATAGAATTCCTTGCACTTTTCTGAGGATCTTGATATGAACCTGTTTAATGCCGCTACTCTCCCTGTTAGCCTTTGAACATCTTTCATATTGGATGGTGATTTGAGATCCAGGACAGCTTTAATCTGTTCTGGACTCGCTTCTATTCCCCTCTTGGTCACCAATTATCATAGAAATTTTCCTGCCCCCACTCCGAAGTGACACTTAGCAGAATTTAGCTTCATATTATACTGGTCCAGGATATCGAAAGCACATTCAAGATCCTGGAGATGATCCTCAGCTTTCTTGGATTTTACCACCATGTCGTCAATATACACCTCCATTGTGCCCCCCAGTTTGTCTTTGAACATCATACTGACCAGCCTCTTGTATGTTGCACCTGCATTTTTTAAACCAAAAGGCATGGCAGTATAACAGTATATACCTGTAGGTGTCATGAATGCTGTATCTTCCTGATCAGATGGCTCCATTTGGATTTGCTGGAATCTTGAAGACGCATCCATAAAGGTCAGCCTTTCATGGCCGGCAGTTGCATCCACCATCGAATCTATATGAGGCAATGGGAACGGGTCTTTCGGACAAGCTTTATTGAGATCTGTGTAATCTACACAAACTCTCCATTTCCCATTCTTCTTTTGAACCACCACTACGTTTGCTAGCCACTTAGGGAACTTGACTTCCCTAATCATCCAAGACTTCAATAATCTTTCAACATCCTCTTGTATAATCGCATTTTTTTCAAAAGCAAATTTCCTTCTCTTTTGCTGAATTGGCTTGAATGACCTGTCAATTCCAAGTTTATGAGTTATAATACCTTTGATATACCTGTCATGTCTTTATGTTTCCATGCAAACGTAGACATCCTTCATTTCAAAAAGTTAGTAAGTTGACTCTCAATATCCCAAGGGATATTGGCCCTTACAAGCACCGAGATATCAGGATTATCTTGACTCATGATAATCTTCTTAACATCCTGCTCCGAAGTTTCCACGGTATCCTGGGCTTGTATCTTTAATTGCTATCCTACCTGGATTTTGTTGTCGCCTTCATTGAAGAGACCTTTGCTTCTTGCTGGTCGCTTTCCACTTTGACTACCCCCCATGGAGTAGGGATCTTGACACATTGATGATAAGTGGAAGGCACGGCTTTCATATCATGAATCCATGGCCTGCATAATATAATATTGTAGCAGGATAATGAATCCATAACACAAAATCGCTGCATAGAATTTACTCCCTCAACGTAGACAGGTAGCTTTATCTCTCCAACAATGTTCTTTGCTTCTCCCCTGAACCCTACAAGCACGATGGTTTTCGAGGTAATCTCCATTTCTGGGATGTTCATCATTTTCAGGGTCTCTATCTGGATGATGTTGATCGAGCTCCTGTTGTCCACCAATATACTGCGTACAAAATGGTTAGCGATATACAAGGTAATTACCAGACCATCATGGTGAGGATCCTGGATGTTATCCCGGTCGTCACTATCGAATGTTATGACTTTGTCATTCGTAAGCATCGTCATCCTCATTGGCTTATCCCCTCTTTCTGCCTTTGCCTCTTTGGCATGCCTTTTAGCGGTAGAATAAGAGGTCTCACATATATCGGATCCTCCGGATATGAAATTGATTATCTTGGCATCTGGGGGAGGCGATGCTGCTCGTTCAGGATCTTTGTCCGTATCCTGACCCTTATTCTTCTTCCTGCCGATAAGATCTTTCAAGTAGCCTTTGCTTAGCAGATAGCTTATCTCCTTTCTCAATGTTATGCAATCTTCTGTTACATATCCAAAATTTTCATGGAAGGCGCACCACTTGGATTTATCCTTCCAATCAGCCTTTTGTTGGTTCTTTCTAGGCCACCTTGCTTTATCTCCTAAACCCTGCATGGCATATATTTGTTCAGGAGTGTTAAGAGAAAAACAGTATTCAGATAACTCAAGATATTCTTCGCCATCTTCATCCTCAACAGCATTAACTTTCTTGCTGTCGTTTTTACCATACGGCCTAGAGCGGTATGGCTTGTGTGAGGACTCCGATTTTCTGTTTGTTGATTCGTATGTGAGGATGAATTCATCCTTTCTTGCATTTTCTTGTCGTCTTCAAGCCTGATATATCTTAGAGCCCTGTTTCGAGCTTCATCCAGATTCCCGCAAGGATTTATCACAAGATCCTGATAAAATTGGGAATCCTTCTGTAATCCCATCTTGAATGCTTGTACTGCCGTTGCAACATCAAGGTTCGGGATATCCAGGGATTCCCTACTAAATTTGTTCACGTAATCCCTAAGGGATTCTTGAGGTCCCTGTGTTATCATGTAGAGGTCACTTGTTAGTTTTTCAAAGCTTCTACTACAAGAAAACCGACTGTTAAACAAATTAACCAACTGAGCAAATGATGTAATTGAATGAGGTGGACCGCTTAAGAGCCACTTCAAGGCTGATCCTGTCAGAGTAGAGCTGACGCCCTTGCAGAGACATGCTTCTTTAATCTCCGGTGGAATAGGATTCACTTCCATCCTCTCCCTATACTGGGCAATATGCTCTTCAGGATCTGTCGTCCCATCATAAAGCTTCATGTTTGGAGTTTGGAATCTCTTTGGGATTTCAGCATCACAAATGTGGCGAACGAAGCGAGATATGTTATGACTATCCTGGGACACTTCCGGTATGGGCTGCACTACCACAGGTACACTTGATATCATATCCTTCAGCTTCTGAAGCTCTCTTGAGAGTGCTGAGGTTACACTTGTATCCTGCGAAGATCCAACATTGTTAGTAGCAAGAGTATTAACATTATTAGATAAGTTACCAGTCTGTTGATTCTGGCCATATCCTGGAGCGTATCCTGGGCTCCTCACAGTCGATATCCTGGCTGATGAGGGTATTTCAGGAGCATTGCTCCGGGAATGATTTGGTACGACATTGCCGTGATTATCCTTAGTATATACTGCCGAACTAAAGTTTAGCATCCTGGGCTGCAAAGGGGTAACAATATCCTCAGCATGCCTCTTGGAGTTGGATTTCAAGAGTTGTATTTCCTTCATCATGAGTTGGTTAGTTTCCTGTTGTTTCTTTATTTGATCTTGTATACTACCAAACAAAGATAAGATTTCATTATTAGAAGCAAAAAGCGGAGTTCTTGCCGAAACTCCGGATCTGAAAGCATTTTGAGCAGCAGTAGCATCCCGAGCTGTTTGGCTTTCACTCCTTTTCTGAGAAGTCTGGACGATGGAGGAGGAAGCGGTAATGAACCAGTTACAGCAGAGCTTGATGCGGGCACTGAGGAAGAGCTCAAACCTGACTGAGAAGCCATCAAAAATAATCTCGCAAAAAGATTAGAGAATAAAAAACCGATTAGGGATTTTAGAAAACTTTTGATTTGAAATAGCACCACTTGCCCCACGGTGGGCGCCAAATTGTTTTGGTCAAAAATTACCGAAGCAATTAAGTGATCAAACTTAGTATGTGAGGTAGCGTGCTATTGTGATTCATAAAAATATGTTAAATTGATTGTTTGTGAAAACAGTTTCAGAATATAGTTCCAGGATAATGAACTATATTAAAATAACAAGTAAATGCGATAAAAGTAGAAATTGACACGGGATGTACGAGGAAAGCCCTTGACCAATCTAGATCGCCGGCATAAAACCTCGGGAGCTGACAATCGCCAGCTGCCTTGTTCTTCTTATTGATTAAACAACAGGATACAACTTCGGGATACAGCTTGGATCAGCTCTAAGTGTTACAATGATCGAATTGTGTAAGTGTTGTGAGTGTTTGTGATTGGTGCTGCAACTAGAAAGTGAAAGTGTACGAGATTTCGTGTGTCTTACTGCTGATCCAAGTCCCCTTTAAATAGTAAATGAAGATAACTAACTATCCTACATTCTAGGGATGTTGCGAATATTCCCTTATGACCGTTGTTGAGTCTCTCTTCAAGCTTCCAACATCTTTCTTCTAACTACCATGAACGAGTCTTCAGCAAGACCAAGTCTAGTGAATGTTTGTACCTTGCATACAAAGTAAACCGTTAGTAACGAGTAGGATACCCCCGTAGGATGTTACCAATATCTTAATTCAGTATCCTGGTCGCTGTAATTAACATGTAAAGTCAGGATATATCTTCGGGATATGAGTTAGAAAATTCCACCAATTAGGTGATATATATTATTATCTATTTTAGTTATTGTTTTTTTGTGGTTTTTTTAAGTAGCAAAATACACACACACATATATATATTTTAGGCGACTGCTTTTTAGAACTGCATCTTCCGCTCGTCATATTTTCAGACGAGCTTCTTCCCGATTTGGCGAATCCGGTTTCCTTCCTCCACTAACTCTTCACCATATTGGCGGAGTTCCTCCACATGATCCCTGGGTAGTATTGGGGCTGGCACTGGTTCAGGGTAAGGTGGAACTAGTTCTTCATAGGGAAATGAGTTTTCTAGTAGGTTCTGAATTGCCCAATTGTTAGCCCACCATTGATCTAAAGGGTTTGGTGCTGGGATTCTAGGTATCTCATTGGGGTCAAAGGCTGGAATTGGAAATTGGTTTCCCTAATTATGTTCTAAGTTTTTGGGTTGGTCAGGAAATAAAGGAAGTAGCTGTGGTTCTGGATTTGCTACGTGGTTGAAATTAGGTTCTCCTCCTATATTTCCAAACATGTGAAAATTGGCAAATTGTCTATCCAACTCTTCTTCCCATAAGGGTCTAATTTCTGGACTTCGGGTATTTCTCTCAGTTCTAATTGCTATGGCTTGCTGTTGTGCTTGTCTCATTCTTTTCCTCTTCTCTTCTTTGGCTCTACTAGGCCAGCTTCTCTTTTTAGGGGGAAAAGGTTCTGCGGATTTGGCTTTGAAAACAAAGATATCTTCGGAATCGACGGTGCAGTCGGTGTTGGCTGGGAAGTTCCTTCATCCATGAGAGAATGAGGTAGATGACGATAAGCTTCGGAAGTACCCTGATCACACATACTGAAAACTAAAGGAGTTATTAAAATAACACAGAATAAGAATATGTATATATATATATATATATATATTCACACAGAGTAACATAGAAGTCGAAGGTATTTCCTAACACATTTGTTTAAAATTTAGGTATTTCAAAAAAACACCTAAATGGCTAAAACCAGTGGCTCTGATACCACCTTCTGTCGCAACCCCCGACCCCTACCCCGGGAGCGGGAGCCGCGAGGACCGCAGAGCTGGTGGTATCGGTGTTTATCAATTTGGCAGCGGAATTAAGACATCAGGATCGTAGTTAGGAAATATTATCAGAGTTTCAAAACACCAACTTTTTATAAATAAACAGATGGGACAAAGCCCAAGTTTCAAGCACAACACATTCGTAGGGATAAACGCTAATGTATGGAAAACATAAACTCCATTTTATTTAGGTAACTTTTATAGCCACTTTTCTAAGCCTTCAGTGCTCTCCAGCTGACTTTATTAGCTTCACATTAAGTTACCTTAAACGCGTTTTAAAAACATTTTATCAGCAAGAAATACTGACGAGTGCATCCCAGTTTAATCAAAACAAGTTTTTATACTTTACAGGATTGAGAGCATCCGCATTTACAATGTTTATATCTACACAATTACTCATTCAGTACTATCAACACCTGACTTGTGGGTCATATTACTTTGGGTCCTGTCACCTAATAGTAACGGTTCCTGTCACACTCCTGTGACTGTGGACTAGTAATGTATACAAAACCCCAACATACTGGCAGTAATTGAAACTCGCTAGATTGTACGTAACGTGTCTAGAGCGCACTTATTTTATTTGAAACTCGCTAGATTGTGTATTTAGAGCGCGTTTATTTTAGTTTGAAACTGATTGTCCGTAACGTGTCTAGAGCACGTTTCTTTTAGTTTGAAACTCGGCTTTTATTTTAGTTTGGAACTCATTAGATTGTCCGTAACGTTTCTAGAGCACGTTTATTTTAGTTTGAAACTCGGCTTGTTTTCAGTGTTGCGTTAGGGTACGTATCGAATATTGTAGAAATGACAATCTTAAATTATCTGTACCATATTGGCATCCGTAATAATATTTACTTAGGATATAACTACTGATTTTAGTACATGTAAATAATTCTTTGATTTTTATAAAACAGAACATATATGCTTATAACTCTATATGATGATATTTTATAATGGTATCAAAGTGTCTTGTCATCGAAGTTCCCAAATGCACGTGCCTAGCCTGCTTTGTTCACACTTGTTGCAGAAGAAGACTGCATCAGGTTATTCCATGAAACACGGTCGAGTAGTCTACATGTTAAAATCATTATCAGCTTCTTTACCTTTTCGATAACCACATATTCACAAAACAAAAACTTCTAACTATTTTATGTTTCAAAAAATCACCACCACAACCAAGAAATGCTGATACCAAAAAATTAAATCACAAACATTTTATAAAAAATAAGGCTTAGATCCGTAAGTGAATGAGAATAAAGAGTAATTAAACCACCATGGCTGCATACTTCTTGGCAGAAATCAAAATGTTCGTTCAATTTCCACCCGAAAATGCACCGTCAACACACGAAAAATTTCAACTATGACCAACCTCAGACATTTTAAAAGTAGATCATCGTCGCCTACAAAGAGCCACCACCAACAACAAAAAAAAACAAATAACCAAACTAACAGACTTGGATCTAATAGTCGTCATCGTCTTCATGGCTCAGCGCCGCCACGGCTACAACCGTAGTTGCCCCGCCAAGAAGCAGTACACCATCATCGCCGGAAATATAAAACCTTCAAAATTAAAGAACAAACTACTTTTGAAAAAAAAAATACGGACGCAACAAAACCACCGACTACCACATAACTGATCAAACAAAAAGTATAGTAGCTTCTTGCAACAAAAAACAACAAAGCACAACTTACAACACCCATAAGTCTACAAATGTTCCAAATTAGTAGTGCATAAACTTCCGACAACAAAACCACCAACCACCCGTTCAAATTCGTTAGATCTAACGATCCAACCATACAATCAACCAATAAAATCAACCAATAAACCTCATGACGTCATCATGAAGCATCTCCGGAAACAGAACTGGATTAAAACGTAGAAGATGATAGACGGAGAGAACAACCACCAACAACCTCGTTCAAATCCGTCAGATCTGATGATCCAACCACAAAATCAACCAATAAACCTCATGATGTCACGAAGCATCACCGGAAACAGAACCAGAATTCAACTGTAAAGAGTATAAGATGGTAGAAAAAGAGAAGAGAAAAGGTGTGGTGCAACTTTCTAGAGAGAGAAAGTTTATAGTAGTAGAGTGTATAAAGAAAAGGCATATGGTTTTGGCTAGGGTTTTATACCTAAAGAAAGTACAAGGTATTAAACATAAAGAACAACCCATTTATGAGTGAAACGTCAGTAAAGCATAAGTTACAACACCATAAGCCTACAAATGTTTCTAATTATACTTGTATATAATTATACTTGTATATAATAACATATGCAAGAGCAAATAGCAAATAGAAGGCAAATTTTATATTTGACTGGAAAGTAAGTTAATGAGCACCACTTGTAATATTTTTTTATAAAAAAATCAATTAATTTTCACCTTTTACTTTTACCTATTAGACTCTTTATAATATATGTGTAAATTAATTACTTTCCTTATTTAGAAAGTGTAATCGTATTTATATTCATGGAAACTTGTATTCGTTCCGTATTCGTGTTTCATTTCCAACCTTGAAATCCGAGACTTTGATCACAATGAAATTTATAGTTTATACATGCTTGATATACTTACAATTTAATCGTTTATACATAAACTGATACTTATTATACGTGGAATTACTCATACATACATCCACGGTACTCGAATTATACTTATATACGTTATGCACGCTTAAAACATGATAAATACTAAGGTTTATGCATGAAATGATAACTTATAGGAAGTTTAGGGATTAAATTGTTTACAATCAAACTTCAAACGGAAATAAGAGGCGTCGCGTCACGCAACACTCCCCCCCTTTATACCTTCGCGTAACGCGAAGGGCCTGGATCTGCAATTGGTTATTTCTCAGCTGCAAATTGGACATCTTCTCCACCTCTCTTCTCATCCCAATCATCTTTAAACCTCCATTAAACACAAAACCCTAGTTCACCATTATAAAAGCAAGCCTCCATTCATCCATTTTCACTTTCCATACTCATCCATACCTCCAAAATACTCTCAAAGGAATTTCAGGTTCAAGGCAGAAACATTCTACGTACAAAAGTGAGTTCAAACTCATTTCTTCTTCCTCAACAAGGCTTGGAACACCTCTAGGAGTATTTTCACATGTTTACCATGGTAAACCAAGGTTGAACACCACCATTTTGAGGTCCAAACCTTTTGTTTCGGAAGAACATTTTGTTAAAACTTTTACAAACTATGTTTTCTTGATTTAATCTTACCCCTACTTGTTCTTGAGCCTATCTAAGGTTATGAGATTGTTGGGAGTAGATTCTTATGAGTTTAAGAGGTGCAAACACCTATAAACTTTCTGTTTTAATAGGGTTTATACAACCCACAAGTGATGAAACCATCCGAGCTTGCCATAACTCTTATGACAAGACTTGCGTTTTGGTATTTGTGTGAATACTTAGAAGCCTTGGCTATCCTAACCTCATTCCACCACCTCACTTGATGTTATACCTTGCTATCTCAAGAGGTTTGCTAGATTTAAAGTAACTTAAATCGTCTAGCCTCCGACACATAATTAACTCTTTCCATGTCAGAATGGCTCACCCGGGTTAAAGCTTACTTGGCTACTTGATATAGTAATTAGTAGTACATTTCCTTTTTCATTCATGATCATCCGAATCATCCTTGTGATGATTTGTGTATTGGTGAATCATACAATGAGGTTTAATGGATGTTTATCATCCTA
The DNA here is from genome assembly GCA_947069175.1 of Scalesia atractyloides. Taxonomy (NCBI): domain Eukaryota; kingdom Viridiplantae; phylum Streptophyta; class Magnoliopsida; order Asterales; family Asteraceae; genus Scalesia; species Scalesia atractyloides. Next base: position 47,979,751 of record CAMTDV010000010.1, read on the forward strand.
CCTCCATGCTTGAGTTACATGACAATCTATGAATACTCTTGATGGACTTAACTTAGAATTATTATGTAAACTATGTAACATATATATATATATATATATATATATATATATTTAACCGAATTCGTGATGCTAATCGGATATGGTTACTTGTCATGGCAATAGGTTATATTATCTTAGTCTTGAACATATCGATATAACTCTAATGGGCACTTGACCCATGAAATCACATCAACCCATACGGGATTTATAGTGTAAAAACACGGGTGTTTAAGACTAGATAATTACTTACTTGTATACATAATTTTACATACTATAATTCCGAATCGAAATCCTCAGTTAACATTTCGAACACATTCGTTTACCCCATGTAGGGTGACCTCGGTGTTCCATCCTCCAACTCTCCAACTCTTCACGGGATTATCAAATGAAGCTTTGCAAAACCGTGAGTACACCCAAATGCCCTTTTACGCTTTACACTTTCGGGTGAAATATATTTAACCTATCAAATTACACATTCACACTTATACTTTATGCAAAACACAAACAATCCATACATGCATGCTTAAATACGTGATACTTGATTTGTATTCTTGAAACATTCTTATGTCATTCACTAGTCATTAACTTCGTACGAGCCTCCCATTAACATGTATAGCGCTATAGTAGTAACGCACCGCACGTAGTCTTGTGGTCATGTTAAGTCTTTAATTCATGCGGTAATCAGAGGGTTGACTTGTAAAAATGCATGCCATGATACATTAATCTAGTTAACTATTTTTGCCATGAGGATTCGTTTAAACCTCTTTACATACTTATGCTATATTAAACTTGTGTACTCGCCAATGATTTGTTTGTTGAACTATAATTTTAAATATGTTGCAGTTTGATTATGTTGATATTGACGAAATTTAGTAGGGACGGCATAGAAACGCATCTAGAAATACTAGATTTTGTTGTTGTATTGTTGATGAATTTGTTGTACTTTAAAAGCTCTAATTGTTGTACTTTGATGTCTTGTGATGTACTTGACAATGTTTATCTATGAATGAAATCGGTTTTGAATTAAATATTATCACAATAGTGTTATGAAGTCTCGAGCAATCTACTTATATCTGCCCTGATTTTTTCGCCATCGATTGGGGTGTGACAGATTGGTATCAGAGCCATAACTATAGGGAATTAGGTATAATTGCCATGTTCGACCTAAAACTTTGACCATTCTTGATTCTTGTTTAACAAGTTAATTCTTCCTATTTTGCTTCTATCTTTTTTTAGGTCTTAAAATCAACATGTCTTTCCTAAGACGATACACAAATACACACATGAAGACACTCATACTACAAATGAGACGATCTCACCAAAATAGGGGTGAAACCCGCATTTTGGTGATCACTCTCAATCCGTGTATCTGATTTCTACACAAAGTTACACCATCAAGTTAGGAGCGATATCTACATCTTGATGGAAAGCTTCCATTTCATACTCTAGTGGATCTTACTAGCGAGTCGGAAGTTGCTCCTCGTTTAGTAAGTAACATCCACATTTAGGGTACGATGTTAGCAAGTTAGGGGTGAAACCCGCATCTTGTTAGCTAGTCCCACTCCTCGATTTTCAATCTCACCAAAGTTTCGAATTTCTGATCCATTAGAGACATGTAGTAACTGGAATGGTAAAATACCGTTAACTACTCCTCGGCAAGAGTATTTTATCTATTAGGCCAAAACATGTCTCCCTAATTCGAAAGGACTTACGATTCACTTTGGAATAGTCGAAGTTTCTAAACCCGAAACACTCCAATATTTTTTCACGCCTCTCTTTTATGTTATCTCAATTTCTATGTGTTTTAATACTTGTTACCTCGTTCATTTCAAAATCGATGCACAATTCGCACGTCTCGCAATTAAAAAACAATAATAATTCCCGTGGACAAACTAAATTTATGCTCTTTTTCGCATTAATACGTGTTTATGCCCTTTGAATACTTGTTATGCTCGTGTCAACTATGTGATTCATCTGTGTTATGTGATACTTACATGCTTATATATGCAAACAAACGTGACTTTTATATTATGATCAAATCTTATTTCCTCTTTCAATTCTTTAGATGTCTTCACAACATTTCTCCAACTCCCGCAACAAGAAGTCCAAATCAGGATTGGGCTCCAAAAAGGGTTCCAACAAAAAACGAGTCGATGTCAAAAAAAGACCTCATGAAGTTAATGACGAAACAATGGCTAAGGTCATCTCTGATATCATCAGCAAAATCCAACCCCCACCAAACACCGAATCACCCAATGCCTCTGTTGACTCCAAGGTGGAAATACCTAAGTCGACGTTTACATTCAACCAGTTTTGTTCTTGCAACCCCCGACCTTCATTGGTGAAGAGGATGCCACTAAGATGCTTCAATGGTTTGATGCCAATAAAGTGACATTCCTTAAAATTGGTTGCCCTGACCACCTGCATACCATCAAAGCAACAGGTGTCTTCCGATTAAGAGCTCTTGATTGGTAGACCTCTGAGCGTAACGCTCGTGAAAAAGAAGTCGCTCATGCCCTCCCTTGGGCCGATCTTTAAAGTTGATGAAGGAGGAGGTTTGTCCTTCGCATGAGCTTCAGAAACTCGAGAATGAGTTCTGGAATCTAAAGCAAGTGGGGAACGACAACCCTGGCCTCACAGCTCGTTTTAAACAACTGAGTGCACTTTGCTCTAGCCAAGTCGACACCGTTGACAAGGCCATCGCGAAGTACATTCAATGCCTCCCTCCTTCGATCATGAACCTCGTGGAATCCGCCTCACCCAAAACCCTCGAGGATACCTACCGCTAAACTCAACAACAATTGCGTTCTTCATGGAACCTCCGAAAAGGTTTCATCAAAGAATGCACACCCAGCCACCACCATTACCATCGCTGAAACTACACCATCCAAATCACCAAGGAACAACAACAAGGGCAAGAAGCGAAAGGCTTCAAGCCAAAATTGTGCGGTAGTCACTCCGTCAAACCCTCAACCCATCCAACAAGTTGCAACAACCAAACCCGAGCCTACCAAGAAGGCATACACTTGGACTCATCCCAAGTGTAATACGTGCCAATACCACCACCCTGCTTATACACCATGCCTCCTATGCACTAATTGCAATAGGTTTGGGCATTTTGTCACCTAATGTGGTAATGGTCCAAATCCACTAGTACCCCAAAACCAAACTATTGTAGTAACCCAAAACCCCGCACCCCTGCTTCAAGTGTGGCAATTCTAATAATCTCGCCAACGCCTGCCCGCAACGCAACACCAACAACAACAACCAACAACAGCAGCCACAACAAGCGCGTGGTAGAGCCTTCGTCGTCACTACAGCTTAGGCTCAGAATGCCAACGACGTCATCAACGGTATGTTTCTTGTTAACAATGTCTATGCTTTGTGTTTATTTAATACTGGTGCGGATAAAAGTTTTGTATCCGTTGAATTCGAACCATTGCTAAAGTGTAGAAGTTCTAAGTTGCCCAAATCATTCACGGTCGAAGTCACTAACAGGAAGTCTGTCACTTTCGATTCTGTCATCTCTAAGTATTCTTTGAATCTTAATGAGCATATGTTTCCCATCGACCTCGTACCTATGCAATTGGGCAACCTTTATATTATAGTAGGTCTGGATTGGCTTAAGCAAGTTCGTGCTGAAGTCGTTTGCTCTAAAAAGTTTATTCGCCTTCCCCTTCCTAACAGTGATTCCCAACACGTTTATGGAAAGAAACCTTCTAAAGGTCTCAAGCTTATGTCGTGTACTCAAGCGAACAAGCACTTACGCAAGGGTTCCTTCGCCTTTCTTGCCCACATAGTGGAAAAAAAGGACAAGGGCCCAAGTGTGAGTGATGTTCCTGACGTTTTTCCCAAAACCTACCTGGTCCTCCTCCTCCTCGATCCGTTGACTTTCATACTGACCTCATTCCTGGCGCTACACTGGTTGCAAAATCCTCGTATCACATCGCACCCTCGGAAATGCAAGAGCTATCGAGCCAACTTCAAGAACTACCTTATACGCTCTAGTACATCTCCTTGGGGCACCCCAGTCCTCATTGTCAAGAAGAAGGACGGTTCTTTTCATACGTGTATCGATTATCGTGAACTTAACAAACTCACCGTCAAGAACCGTTATCTACTTCCTCGCATTGATGATCTCTTCGATCAACTTCGAGGCACGACTTGCTTCTCAAAAATTGATCTTCGTTCGGGTTATCATCAACGTTGAGTCATCGGAGAAGATATTCCTAAAACCGCCTTTCGTACTAGATACGGTCACTCTGAATTCGTAGTCATGCCATTTGGTTTAACCAATGCACCCGCGGTCTTCATGGACTTGATGAATCGGGTGTGTAAGTTATACTTGGACCGCTTTGTGATCGTGTTCATAGACGATATTCTCATCTACTCCAAGACGCAAGGCGAGCATGAGCGACACTTGCGTCTTATCCTCGAACTCCTCCGTCGTGAACGACTATATGCCAGATTCTCCATGTGTGAATTTTGGCTAAAAGAAGTTCAATTTCTCGGTCACGTTGTGAATAAGAGAGGCATTCACGTTGGATCGCACTAAAGTCTCTGTCTGAAACTCGTTCATTCCTTGGATTGGCGGGTTACTATCGCCGATTCATTCCAACGTTTTTAAAATCATCGTTCCCCTCACGTCTTTAAATCAAAAAGACAAACCTTTAGTTTGGGTTCCAAACAAGAGGAGTCTTTCCAAATGCTCAAGGACATGTTTTGCAATGCTCCTATTTTAGCTCTCCCTGATGGTAACGGAGATTTGGTCGTGTATTGCGATGCCTCTAACCAAGGTCTTGGTTGTGTTCTCATGCAACGAGACAAGGTTATCGCATACGCTTCGAGCCAACTCAAAATTCATGAGAAGAATTACACTACTCATGATCCTAAACTTGGCGCAGCTGTTTTTGCGTTAAAGATTTAGCAACACTACCTTTATGGTACTAAGTGTGTGGTCTTCACTCACCATAAGAGCCTACAACACATCTTTAATCAATAGGAACTTAACATGCGTCAACGTCGATGGGTAGAGTTGTTCAACGACTTCGATTGCGAGATTCATTACCATCCTGGTACGGCGAATGTCGTGGCCGACACTCTTAGTCGTAAAACCCATGTGAAGAGTATTCGTTGTTTCCAAATCTTGAGTAATCTCTGTGATCTCATCCGTGACACACAATACTCATTCGTTAACGAGAATAACTTGTACAACGAGATGAAATGTGGTACTCAATATCAAGTCGTATCCAAACCTGATGGTATGCTTTACTATCTTGATCGTGCTTGGATTCCAAACCACAACAACCTCCATGACATTTTGATGAAGCAAGCTCACAAATCCCGATATTCCGTTCATCCTGGCGGTGATCAGATGTACCAAGACCTTCGTACGTCTTATTGGTGGCCTGGCATGAAGAAGATATCGCCCTCTACGTCTCTGAATGTCTCACTTGTTCCAAGGTCAAAGACAAACACCAGAAATTCCTGTTTGGAAATGGGAGAGTATAGCTATGGATTTCATCACCAAGCTCCCTCGCCCTTCTTCTGGTCACGACAGCATTTGGGTTATCATTGACCGTTTGACCAAATCCGCTCACTTTATCCTTATTCATGAAGATTACAAAGTCGAGAAATTGGCCCGTATCTGCACGAATGAAGCCATTTGTCGTCATAGTATCCCCATTAACATCATTTCCGACCGTGATGATCGCTTCACCTCGCATCTTTGGCAAACCCTCCAAAAAGCTCTTGGTACTCATCTTAATCTCAGTACCGCTTTTGATCCCCAATCCGACAGTCAAACCAAGCGTACTATCCAAACTCTAGAGGACATGCTTCGTTCATGCGTAATCGATTTTGGTGGCAACTGGGATTCGCATTTTCCATTGGTAGAATTCTCGTAAAACAACAGTGATCACACTAGTATTCAAATGGCACCATTTGAAGCATTGTATGGTCGTAAGTGCCGTTCGCCTATTTGTTGGCACGAGATCGGAGAAGCTCAAATCACTGGTCCTGAGCTTATACAAGAGACAACGGACAAGATCTTGCAGATTCGTGATAACCTACTCAAAGCTAGAAGTCGACAAAAGAGTTACGCCGATAAGAGACGCAGGCCTTTGGAATTCAATGTCGGTGACCATGTACTTCTCAAGGTGTTCCCTTGGAAAGGCGTAGTTCAATTTGGTAAGAAGGGCAAACTCGCTCCTCTCTTTGTAGGTCCCTTCAAGATTCTCGAAAGGATTGGCAAGGTAGTGTATCGACTGGATCTACCTCAAGAACTCAACAATGTCCATCCGACATTTCATGTTTCAAATCTCAAGAAATGTCTAGCTGAAGAAGGACTTCAAGTTCCACTCGACGATCTTCAAATCAATGAGTCCTTACACTTCGTGGAAATATTTGTCGAAATTAACAATTGTTTCAACAGGGACTGAGGAAATCTTATCAGATCTAATTGTTCATTTATCAAGGAATTTGTACTTATTTTTAATTGTAAAAATTTCATGTAAATATCAGGTCATGTATTACTTCTTTAAGTTTTCTTTTCTTTAAAAAAATGGCAATACATATTGAGCTTTTACTTATTTTAGATAGTTAAAGCTCAATACCTTTCAGGAAGTAGAATCCCTCAAAAATTTTTTTCCAGGGAAGATACTTCCACTGATAATGAATCAAAAGGATTTTGTATGATGATCAGGGTTAAATCATAAAATAAGTCATGTCTAAAAATTGAAGTAGTTTGGTTACCATCTGGGATACTCAACCACTGCTAAGACCTATAAAGTGTTTTACACAAGGGCTAGTGTGTGGAAGAGACTTTGATTGAAAAGTTCAACAAACTTTTGTCATAAAAAATTCTAGCAGGTCATATGAAATGTTTTGTTAAGACTAACCTTGCAGGTACTCAAAATTTTCAGTACAAGACCGTGGATATGCTAGTATGATCTCAAAATACAAAATCTCATCCACCAAAAGAGCAGAAGATGTTTCAGAACAGTCTACCATCTCACGATCAAATACAGTGTAAATCAGACATCACCTTGTGAGAGATTACTATGAAAAGGTTTGATTTTTCTGCATCATGTTCTAACCAAAGATCAATTGGCAGATTTTCAAATGAAAAAGCATTAGAAACATCCACCTTCAAAAGTCTGATCTCTAGTTTTTGAAATGCTAAACATGGATTAAAACAAGTTTTTCTTGTATTTCGTGTGTAAATAGCATCAAAATGTTTTCTGACTATCAAAACAAAACCTTAAAAATAGTTAAAATTGAAATTTTCTCAATAAATCTCTAAAGTCTGATGAAACCACCGTTCTATCTTCAAAACTCTGATTGGCTTATGTATTCACTGACAGAGTGAATCATCTGTTTTCACAAACCATGGTCAAACCTCTGTGTTGACCTTATCTACTATTTCACAACCACTAACAGTGTTACAACTTTTTGATGTTCACAACCACTAATGACACTCATCATTGGTTTCCCAAAACAACTGTCATCCATTCAAGTCAGAGGATACACGTGGACAGCCATCAGATCCTGCCACGTGTCAAATGTTAACCATCCGAATTTTGAAACTACTGATTATCCAAATAAAACCCTGATAAAACCCTCAAACAAAGTTTTATCACCGAAATCAAATTCAAAAATCTCTCAAAAGGAAATTACACAGTTTCTTAAGTGTTTCTCAAACATCTCGATCATGATTCTTATCATCAAACATCCACACAATTACCTTTGTACTTTCGAGAAGACGAAGAAATATACAGATATTCATTATATCATTGATATCTTGTCTTCATCAAAGTATAAAACATTGCTAACCTGTAACATACCAATTTATCAAGACACCCTACGAGAGTTCTGGGGCAATGCTGAGCTTGAAATTCAAAACAAAAAGCCTTAGGCAATCTCATCAAAAGTAGGAGGTATCCTGGTTCCAATAACTCCACAAACCATCTCAGAAGTTTTTCAGATGGACGATCTAGCAGGTAAAATCTCTTTCTCTAAGGATGAATATCAAGTTGATTTGATAGAGGGTATACAAGAAAATTAACAAAAGCTACTATGGAAAAGAGAGGATTTCCACCTCATGTATGATGAAAGCTAATCTCTCCTTGATTGTGTTACAAAGTGTTAAATCTCATTCCGCTGCAAAGTTTTGTATGATATATCTTCTTTTATTATCATTTTGGATTAAAACAATGCAATCAAGTCAAACTCAGATCTAACAGGACTCGAAAGTGAAATGAAGACTATGCATCTGCATCTGTTCATTGAGTCTTCCTCTTAAATATATTTTGGCACGAAATTTCCAAATGTGGGGGAGACTGTAATGCTTTGTATTTTGTACTTTCCTTATTTAGAAAGTGTAATCATATTTCTATTTGTGGAAACTTGTATTCGTTTCGTATACGTGTTTCATTTCCATCCTTGAAATCCGAGACTTTGATCGTAATAAATTTATACTTTATACATGCTTGATATACTTACAATTTAATCGTTTATACATAAACTGATACTTATTATACGTGTAATTACTCATACATACATTCACGGTACTCGAATTATACTTATATACATTATGCACACTTCAAAACATGATAAATACTAAGGTTTATGCATGAAATGATAACTTATAGCAAGTTTATGGGCTAAATTATGAACAATCAAACTTCAAACATAAATAAGAGGGGTCGCGTCACGCGAGCCACCGACCAGGGCTTGATATTTCGAGAGGCATATTTTTTATGAACAAAACCCGATATGTATATGTAAATATTTTTTTAGTAGGGTACACTCATAAAAATACCAATATTGGCCCACTTACAAAATTATTCTTATAGTTTAGATTAGTTATTAACCCCTTTAGCATTAGGTTTAGACCTTTAGTGAGTGAGCCCAATACCCAATTTTGTTAAGGCATAAGGGCACATTGTTTCGAGCTCGAACAGGGTACACAAATTCTCAGGGCCGCCCTGACGCTCCCCCCTTTATACCTTCGCGTAACGTGAAAGGCCTGGATCCGCAGCAGGTTATTTCCTAGCTGCAGATTGGCCATCTTCTCCACCTCTCTTCTCACCCAATCATCTTTAATCCTCCATTAAACACAAAACCCTACTTCACTATTATAAAAGAAAGCCTCCATTCATCCATTTTCACTTTCCATACTCATCCATACCTCCAAAATACTCTCAAATCTATGGAATTTCAGATTCAAGCTAGAAACATTCTAAGTACAAAAGTGAGTTCAAACTCACTTTTCTTCACTTCTTCTTCCTCTACAAGGCCTGGAACACCTCTAGGAGTGTTTCCACAGGTTTACCCTGGTAAACCAATGTGTAACATCACCATTTTAATCTTACTCTTACATGTTCTTGAGCCTATCTAAGGTTACGATATTGTTGGGAGTTGATTTTTATGAGTTTAAGAGGTGCAAAACACCTCTAAACTTTTTGTTTTACTAGGGTTTATACGACCCACAAGTGATGAAACCATCCGAGCTTGCCATAACTCTTATGGAAAGACTTGCATTTTGGTATAGGTGTGAATACTTTGAAGCCTTGGCTATCCTAAGCTCATTCCACCACCTCACCTAATGCTTTACCTTGCTATCTGAAGAGGTTTGTAGAATTAAAGTAACTTAACCCCGTCTAGCCTCCGACACTTAGTTAACCCTTTCCATGTCTGGAATGGCTTACCCGGGTTAAAGCATACTTGGCTAATTGATATAGTAATTAGTTGTTCATTTCCTTTTTCATTCATGACCATCCGAATCATCCTTGTGATGATTTGTGTATTGGTGAATCATATAATGAGGTTTAATGGATGTTTACCATCCTACCTCCATGCTTGACTTACATGACAATCTATGAATACTCTTGATGGACTTAACTTAGAATTATTATGTAAACTATATAATATATATAAACATATATTTAACCGGACCTGTGATGATATTCAGATATGGTTACTTGTCATGGCAATAGGTTATATTATCTTAGTCTTGAACATATCGATACGACTCTAATGGGCACTTGACCCATGAAATCACATCAACCCGTACGGGATTTATACTGTAAAAAGGGTGTTTAAGACTAGATAATTACTTTCTTGTATACATACTTTAATTCCAAATCCAAATCCTCAGTTAACATTCCGAATACTCACACACCTTCGTTTACCCCATGTAGGGTGACCTTAGTGTTCCATCCTCCAAGTCTTCACTGGATTATCAAAGAAAGCTTTGCAAAACCGTGAGTACACTCGAATGCCCTTTTATGCTTTACACTTTTGGGTGAAATATGTTTAACCTATCAAATTACACATTCACACTTATACTTTATGCAAAACACAAACAATCCATACATGCATGCTTCAATACGTGATACTTGATTTGTATTCTTGAAACATTCTTATGTCATTCACTAGTCATTAACTTCATACGAGCCTCCCCTTAACATGTATAGCGCTATAGGAGTAACGCACTGCCCGTAGTCTTGTGGTCATGTTAAGTCTTTAATTCATGCGGTAATCAGAGGGTTGAGTTGTAAAATTGCATGCCATTATACATTAATCTAGTTAACTATTCCATGAGGATTCGTTTAAACTTTTTTACATACTTATGCTATATTAAACTTGTGTACTTGCCCTTTATGTGTTGAACTATACTTTTAAACATGTTGCAGGTTGATGATGTTGATATTGACGAAATCTACTAGGGACGACACAGAAACGCATCTAGAAATACTAGATTTTGTTATTGTATTGTTGATGAATTTGTTGTACTTTAAAATCTCCAATTTTTGTACTTTGATTTCTTGATGTACTTGACAATGTTTACCTATGAATGAAATCGGTTTTGAATTTAATATTGGCACAAGAGTGTTATGAAGTCTACCATTCTACTTATGTCTGCCCTGATGATTCCACCATCGATTGGGGTGTGACATTTGTAAATATCAAGAGGACTTTAAATGGGTAGGTTTTGGCTAGGGGGATAGTTTTATTGAAAAAGTAGCTAAAAACATAAAATGTCAATTTTCTTTTGAAAGTTTATTTATTTGTGACTTAGGTATAAACAAAAGGCTTATGAACAATAATTGTGCTTATTTATTTTAAGCAACTAGAGATATTTATTTTATTTATTTATTTATTTTATTTTTTTGATAACTAAGTCACTTCCTTTTTTGTATAAATGTCAAAGTAACAGCATTTTACTAAAACAAAGGGGCTGTAAAAAGAAATATTGGTTTTGGGTGATGGGTAGTTTGTGCAAAATTGTATTTTGCGGGTTTTTAAAACGAAAAGGTTTACGCTCAAAGGGGTTAACTAGAGGAAAATTTTTATTTTTGGTGGTGATATAAAAAAGAAAATAAGGTTGAAAATGAAAAGAAGGGGTTTTAAAATCCTAATGCCTCCATCACATACTTACTTGGATTAGTTGGTAAGAACCTGGAATGCATTGTCTTGTCAAGTTCTAGATTTGTAAGAACCATACGACTGTTCACACAAGAAACGGAAATGAGCATTTAGTAAAGATATAAATTTGAATGCTCGTTAAAGGCTCAAAACTCACATTTTTTTGGGAAAAGGACACGGGGCGTGTCAGATAGGCACAACCCCGTGTAAAGCTACTGTTAGGTTTCAGAAAATATGGTAGGGTGCCAGGTTTCCTGTTTCGGGCTCGAGCAGTCATATGCTTGGTGGATCCAAGCATCCTAAGGTACCTGTAAGCTCATACATACCACAACAACAACAACCAACTAATACGAAAATAGAAATCCTACATTGTGACCGTTCATTGTTCCATCATTCATCACACCATAAAAAAAGGAAAAATAAAATAAGAAAGGAAATTCTTCAAAATTAAATAGTCTAAAACGGGTCGCAGCCCGCAAACCATCACCATTGTTTCAAAAAGGAGGATAGATTAACCTGTTAGTTGCCTCCTTGACACCACCTTTGCCATCATCACCTAGTCCAAATCCATCTCCTCCTCCTCGCCACAATACACCATGTGCTCCCGAATGTAGGAAATGCCAGTGCGCTTGGAGGCTACGTTCCACTCAATCCCACCAACACGGGTGCTAATTCCTTGGCCCGTGGTGACGGCATTGCGGGAGATTTGGAGTGATTCCTGCATAAGATTATAAAGGTTGTGCATGTTAGGAAAATCACCACTACCTTGAGAGGATGAACCCGGGGCCTAGCCGTAGGAGCACTATCAAGGACGGTTCGGGTCGTCTTCAATTGAGAGGATCTGGTCGTGGTCATTTGGGTTCTAAATCTTCCCCTTGTTATCCTTGAAACACTGGGACCATTGCCATATTCGGCGATGAGGTTCATATTGTGGCAAAGTGAGATTTCAACCCGGGTGACGCTTACCCCTTTTGAGAAGCTTCGTGGGATGCGTCCAACATAGGTCCTGTAGACCAGGGCTATCCAGCTACCGAAGAATACGGGTGTTGGAGCCGTAGCTCTAGCATTGGTAGCCATATTCTTTAGTAGCATAAAGGCGACATTCATAGGTTCTTGGTTCAGGATGCAATAAAGACAAGTTAGCTCCCGAAGATTGACGACACCTCCGCTATCTCTCCTTTAGCACAAAGTACAGCTCAGGACCCGATGAACGTAGCGAATGAGTGGGTACCGAATTTTGGTGTTTTTGGTGCTGCTTGGATAGTAGATCCCATCTCCAATGGTTGCCTAAAATGTGTTTCTTGTCTTGGTAGGCAACTCAAAGATGTTGTCATTGAAGATAGGCTCGGCAAGCTCGTACTTGGTATAGCACATTTTATGCCCTTGTTTCTCTCTCCACTTGGTTCCTAGATTTGTTTTTACCTGGCTTGTAGACCTTTTCCGCGTGTTACATTTTTCCAAAATTTACCTACAAGATGGATTATTAAAACAAAACAAATATATTCAAGTTTGTTAGTGTTTTTCTCGTTACTTATCTACCTCCTCCAAGGTCATTTCCGTTTCCTCATCTTCAGGGAATCCTTCATAGAATTTAAGCCTTTGCCAGGCCATTTACTTTAAATGGTTCTCCATATGGAGGCATAATATCTATCGTACCATGGGAGTAAACTTTTATTATGGTAAAAGGTCCGGACCATCGGGACTTAAGTTTTCCCAGAAAAAGACGTAGCCTTGAGTAAAAAAGAAGTACTGGATCTCCTTCCCTGAATTCTTTTGGTCCGCCTATATATTTATCATGTATTCTTTTTTAGCGTTCCTTATAAATTTCTGAGTTGGAATATGCTTGAATTCTTAATTCGTCTAATTCATTTAACTGTTGTAGACTGTCACACCCCAACCAATGGCAGAAACATCGAGGCGAGACGAAAAAGATTGCTCATTGCTCACAACACTAATGGTGACAATGATGAATTAAACCGAATTTCATTTCATAAGTAAATTGTCATTACAATACGAGGAAAATTTAAATAACAACATTAACAAGACAAAATTTGATACAACATGAATAAACCTAAACGTCTATGTGTGTATCTAGCATCAACGCTACTTTGATTTCATAGCATCATCTCCATCAACCTGTAACATGTTTTAAAATAAAGTTCAATGCAAAAGCAAAGGCGAGTACACAAGTTTAAGCATAAGCATACATATACGAATAAGGTTTAAAACGAATCCACATGATACTAAGGTTATACAAGAGCATTATACATGGCATGCAATATTTCTAGTCAAACCCCTTGTTAACGCAAATTACGATATTTGAACATGGCCTCTAGATTTCACGAGGGAGGTGGTGCGTTACTCCTATAGCGCTATACATGTCAAATGGAGGCTTAAGATAAGCTAATGACTATGGTGTTACATAAGAATGGTCCAATATATAAGCATCACGTAATGTATCAAAGCGTTCATGTATATCAGATTGTTTCGTGCATTGTATAAAGTTTAGTGATTTTGTATAAGGTAAACATGTTACACCTAAAAGTGTAAAATGAAAATGGGTCGAGTGTACTCACAGTTTTGCAAAGTTTCCTTTGGTGATTCCGTGAAGAGTTGGAGGTTGGAGCTTCAAAGCTTCCTTTAAAACACTTAATGTTTCTTTTAGAACTCTTAGAGTTCTCTTCCTTGCTTGGAAGATTTGAGAGAAGTAGAGAGGTTGAGAGAAGAACGGTTGCAACACTTAGTGTCCTTTTAGAATTCTTAGAATTCTTGATTTAGAGAGATTAATAGAATTAGAGAGATGGAGAGAAGAATGGTATGAAGAAAATGGTAGAAGGAGGTTGGTATTTATAGGTAGAGAAGGTGGAAAAAGGTGAAATATGATTGGTTAAAAAATGTGAAAGAGGATTGAAAAGATGATTGGTGGAGAAAGAAGGTGAAAAATGGTGAAATATGATTGGTTAAAAAATGTGAAAAAGGATTGAAAAGATGATTGGTGGAGAAAGGAGGTGGAAAAGTGTGAAATATGATTGGTTAAAGAAGGTGGAAGAGGTTGATGAGGTGGAAAGATGATTGATATATTTCTTGGGTATTTCTTGAGTATATATTTATGTAATTGAGTATATAAAAAGTATAAAAGTATAATTCAAGTATTGAGAATGTGCTTATAAGTATTTATACGTATAATTGTGTCGGTTTGCGTATAAATACGTATTTAAATGGTCGGTTGTGTGAATAAAAAATATGTATAAAATATGAATTTTATTATGATTAACGCCTAGAATTGTGAGATTGAAATTAAAATACGAATGTAAGGCTTCTAAAATTAGAATACGAATACGAATATTTTTAAAATTGAAATACGAAGATACGAGGCGTTACATAGACGTTCTTTTCCCAATATTTCTTTGTCTAAGTTTACATTTTTTAAAGCCTAATATCCTTTGTGTTCAATTTCTTCTGGAAGGTGACAATTTTTTCCATAGACTAACTTATATGGCGTGGTACCTATTGGTGTTTTATAAGCGGTTCAAAATGCCCATAAAGCGTCGTCTAATTTGTCTGACCATTCTTTTCGATTTTGACCCACAGTTTTTCAAGGATTCTTTTTAAACCACGATTTGTTACTTTGGCTTGACCATCGGTTTGATGGCGATATGTTGTCGAGAGTCGGTGATAAACCCCGTAACGTGTTAGAGTTTTTTCCATTTTAAGATTACAAAAGTGAGTACCTCTATCATTGATTAGGGCTTTGGTGTTCCGAAACATAAGAATAGCTTTTTCAGAAATTTTACCACTACCCTTCCATCGTTGGTTGGAAGAGCTTCGGCCTCGGCCCATTTAGAAACGTAGTCGACAGCCACTAAAAATATATTTGTTTCCTCTTGAAGGTGGGAATGGTCGGATAAAGTCCAATCCCCATACGTCGAAGATTTCACAAATAAGAATGCTATATTGTGGCATTTCGTTTTTTCTTGATTTGTTGCCTGCCCATTGGCAGTCATCACATGTTTTTGACCAATAGATAAGCATCCTTATGTATTGTGGGCCCGTAAAATCTCGCATCATACACCGTTCGTGCAGTGCTGGCCCGTAAAATCTCGCATCATACGCATCATCGAAAGAGTAGATCTGCACAAATTCTGAAAAGATATGGATCTTCCCAAAAATAGTGTTTTACATCTGCGAAGAATTTGTTTCGCTAATGATAAGATAACCCTTTGATGATAATGCCACTAGCTAGGTAGTTTTCAAAATCTGCGTACCAATGTTCTTCTTTGAATTCTACCATTTCTAAGGATTCTGTGGGGAATTTTTCGTTGATGAGTCCTTCTCAAGCTCCTTCCAAGGCAGGGTTTTTAAGACGAGACAAGGGGTCAGCAGCAGTGTTTTCTGCACTTCTTTTATCTTTTATTTCTATGTCAAATTCTTGAAGGAGAAGAATCCATCTTATGAGAAGTGTCTTTACGTCTTGCTTTTTGAAAAGGTATCGAATGGCACCATGGTCTGTATTGACTATAGTTTTGGAGAGCACGAGATAGGAGCGGAATTTATCAAATGTGAATACCACAACTAGTAACTATTTTTCAGTGGTTGTGTAATTTTGTTGAGCGTCATTAAGAGTTTTTCTAGCGTAATATATGGGATGAAAATGTTTTTCTTTTCCTTGTCCCAAGACTGCTCCATCTGCATAATCGCTTGCATCGCACATGATTTCAAATAGTTGTTTCCAGTCTGGCCAATCAAGATTGGTGCTTTGACTAGCATATCCTTGAGGGCAAGAAATGATGTCGTGCAATCCTTGTCAAAGATGAATGTGGCATCTTTTTCAAGTAGCTTAGTTAGAAGTTGAGAAATTTTTGAAAAGTCTTTGATAAACTGCCTATAAAATCCGGCATATCCTAGGAAATTTCGAATGGCTCGAACGGATGATGAAGGAGGAAGTCAAGAAATGGTATCAATTTTAGCGCGATCGACTTCCATTCCTACACTGAAAATTTTTTGACCGAGTACTATCGCCTTAGTGACCATGAAATGGCATTTTTCCCAATTAAGGGCGAGGTTAGTCTCTTCACATCTTGATAGCATTCATTCGAGGTTGTCGAGGCATTGGTCAAATGAATCACCGAAGATAGAAAAATCGTCCATGAAGACTTCCATGGTTTTTTCTATGATGTCGTGAAAAATAGCTACCATGCAACGTTGAAATGTTGCAGGTGCGTTGCATAGACCAAATGGCATGCGTCGATATGCAAAGGTTCCGTAGGGACAAGTAAAGGTAGTTTTCTCTTGGACTTCTGGGGAAATGGGAATTTGAAAATACCCCCAAAACCATCTAGAAAACAATAAAATTTATGACCGGATAGTCACTCTAACATTTGATCAATGAAGGTGTAACAACCCGCATTTTCGCAGCTCATTACTCTCGTTACGCCTAGCAACAGAGATTTGGATCATAATGTAAACAATATCGCTTACTACGCTACGTCGCATATTTTCGCACTACATCGCTTATTTTCGCACTACATCGCACCTCACAACGCTTATAACGCACTCGCTAAATACTATAAACTTTGCGTGATGTTTCAAAGTCTATCTGCTCGCTTAGACAACGCGACTCTCTCAGGACTTGTGAACTGAGACGCCTATTAAACGCTTAATACTCGCAACGCTATCGCTCAAACAACTTGCTTTATCGCATTTTATACGCAAAGCTTGATACAATTAACTAATACGAACGAAAGCATTACAAAAGGATTTTTAATAATTTTTAGGAACTTTTCTAGCATAGGTTCCTTTTGTAAAAAGTGTGTGTTTTAAACATTAGAATCCATAAAAAAATCGTACGAAAATTATATTTTTTTGTGCGAAAATGTTGTATTTTTGGCTCCGAATGGCGGTTTTCATGCGAAAATCGCATATTTGGTGCGAAAATGACCATTTTCGCACGAAAATATGGATTTCCGCACGAAAATTTCATCAAATCACCCTTATTCCCCACCTCCTATAAATACCAACACTTGTCATTTCGTTCTCACTTGCTGCCATCCTCCTAAACGCTCTCCAGCCCGATTCTCTCTGTTCCAAGTAAGAAAACTACATTTTTCACATGAATCACAACGGTTTTTACAACGATTTTGCATGAGATTATCTCCGATTTCATTAAAACTTCTCTGTTTTACGAAAACCTTCATCTTTTTCATAAAACTTTCTGATTTTCTTAAGGATTTAGCACTTAACCGAGCATGTTTGAGTTAGCCTTGGCTTCTCAGACCCGAAACCTTGTTGTTTCAAACTCACCATTTATCCTAACAAAATTGTTTTATCAAATCGATTTTTACACAAAAGCGGACAACAACCGAGTAAGGTTCCGTTCACTAAATAGTGGAACGGAGCATTGTCGAAACCGTCACGAAATAGACTCGAAAATACATTTGTTTCAGACGAAGTCTTAGTCCCGAACGCACCAAGACGCAAGAACAGTCACTTGTGCGATCTGGACTGGCTCGCGTGAACCATACTTGGTTCACACGGTCCAGTCCGAGTTCATACAAGAGACTCACTCGCTCAAAAGACCTCTCCGATGCTAGGTTGATTAGTAACCTAAGGTTGGAGAGATGAACACTCGATTTCCCGAAGACAGACGCGAAAACACTCGATTTTGGACACAAAAACAGGCATTTCCGCACGAAAATTTCCGCACGAATGGACTGTTCCTGCACGACTCTTCGTTCCAACTGTTCAACACTCTGGAAGACTGATGCACTTCCGTTTCTACGCGCAGGCTGACCCGACACTCTCCTTACTCCATCCTCGTTCTCAGTTACTCTTTACGCACTCACTGTGAGTATACTTGACCCATTTTCGCTTTAATACACTTTTTGGGTGTAACATACGTTCCTATCAAAAGTACACAACGCACGCTAAACTGATTTATTACACGCGAATATCTGTTATACATAATTATACGTGATGCTAGAAACATGTAAACTAGGACACTTTTTCGTTAACTCCACCTTAGCTAGTATGGTACTATAGTTTAGCTAACACCCGATGGGGTCTAGTTAGAAAGGAACACATCGTGCTTCGCAACCTTTTTCGAGAGCTTAACATGTGAAATTTGTCTTGTGAGTTTATATGTTATGTGTATCATGTTTATGTAGGTGGAAATTCGCGACACCTTTTTACCTACTATGCTATTATATCAAACCTGTATGCTAGCCAATACATTTTTTATTGACAAATATTTTAACGTATGTTGCAGGTTAAAGATTTCTTCTCGCTGCAAATGGACTTAGGATTTTGCTTAGAAAATCATAACAAAATTGTAATCGACATTATGAATTGTTTGAGAATGTTTGAGTTTGTAATGATTATGGAATGATTTTATGTTGATTGTATGGGAATTAACGCTTAAATATTGTCATTTAAAAATAGTCGTTATGGATTCTCTCGAACAATCTGAACCGCTTAGTACCGCGCCCTGATGATTCCGCCATCAGTTGGGGTGTGATAGATTGGTATCAGAGCCATAACTATAGGGAATTAGGTAAATTGCCTAGTCTATAGTAGGAAAGTATGTGATTATCCCCTTGCTTATCCGCTTAAAACATTGTCTTTGGACTGAAAATACTATACGGAGTCTTTCCTAAGACTTGGACGATTAGGAATTAAAAGAGATTTGCAGCGGAATAAGATGGAAAACTTTTACTGCAAGCAATGGTTGTTTGTTTTCATCATCATCATCATGCTTTCAAGTTGATTAACTTGCATGTGATTCACAAACTCCCCCTCAGCTTTTGCAATTTCAGTTTGATGATAAGAAAATATAGAGAAGATGATATGTGAAAGTTGATCTTTTAATAGACCAGTTTAAAGGTTACACGAGTTGCCTTTATACTAACTATCTAACCTCTGAGCATCTTTGATGAGGTCAGGGTTGATAGTGACAGGAAACTAATATGTAACTAACTCTAACACTGCTAATACTAAACTATCAGTGCTTGGCACTGTTACATTAATTAACTAAGCTAAAGACTAAACTCTGATCTCTATCCTCTCTGGCATACCTTGAAGCTTTGTATAAGCAGATGATAGGATGAGTAGTCTTTATGAGAAGCAGTGTAAGTACATCAGAGGTTGTAACCTCTGATAGTTGAACCAAAGCTCGGATAGTGTTATTTGGCTTTATATCATCTGTTCCTTTCATAGGGTTTAATCCTTACAATCTCCCCCTGGAAGAGATGATGCCAAAAACACTTTATTCTTGGTTTTTATTCCTTAGAAGAAATTCTCTTATTTGACCTTTGAATTGAAGTTCAAAGTTAAGAGATTCCATGTCATCAGCATCCTTCACCAGCTTTAAACATAGTAGTTCTTGGAAGTCTTCTACTGTAAGCTCATAAGCAGCTTCCATGAAGAGTTTAGTGGCTGCACCATTAGACTTGAGCAATGTCAATTTATGGGTGTCTTTATCGACCTTCCATTTTAGAATTTTTGGGTCTGATGGTTTTCTTGAAGGAGCTTTTATTGCTGAGGTTTGTGAATGAGCTAACATTGATAAGTCTTTAGCCAGCTTGGCACTTGTATCATCTGTGTGATAATCAATCATATTCTGAATCCCTTATTTGATAAATGTATCCTCAAACTCTTTATCAATCTTTTCATTCATCTCCCCTTGCTTTTTCCTGTGTTGCAGGGCAAGTGTGGAATGGGCAGATGTTGAGCTGGACCTTTTGGAGAGTTAAGCTCTGAGGATAGCATCTTCTTTTGAGTAATCAGGCTTGGGAGGCATGGATGGATCCTTTTTCCTTCTCTCTTCCAAACTTTTGTAAGTGTCTATCACCCTCACATCACCCCATCTCATCACTTGGTTTTTGGAACCATAATGATTTTGGATCAGTTCTTGCTTCATTCTCTTCAACTTCAAGGCATTTTCAGAGATATCTTTCTTGTATAAATCCTAGTTGGGAGGAGTTGGCTTTTTAAGAGGGTCTTTCAACATTTCTTGCATTCTATTGATTTCTTCTCTCAGCTCATCTATGCTCCAATCCCTGAACTGAGGCCTTGTTGCCTTATACATCTTCTTTTCCATGATATACTCAATGAGTTCACTCTTGAGCAACTTATCTTCCATTACTGACAACTAGTTGCTCAGATCCTTGACAAAGTTTTGCAGAATGTTGACCTTACTCAGTTGAAAGGACATGATAATTTGTATTTCTCTATCATTTTTACCAGCTGATTCTCTTTTGGCAATATCCTCTGCTTGCTTATTATTCAATTCTAGATAAGCATCAACATTTGCTGGTCTTGGATAACCATCAAGGGATAGAATTGTTCTTTTGTCAGAGTCATCCTCTGAAAAGAAACTTAGGATCTCTTCCCTGACTGCTGGTAAATCAAGAGGGTACAACTTTGCTGCAGGAATGATTTAGGAGTTGAAGAAGTTGTAAGCACTGATGTGGGGATCACAGGTGTTGATGATAGTGGAAGAGGTGCAGAAATCTCATCATCATTTATCACTTTTGTGATTTTCCTCCTTTTAAACCTTAAGGTGGGTGATGGTGGTTGTGGGATTTTTGGTGGTGTAGATAATGGTTGAGTTGATGTGGGAAATGTGATCATGGCAGTGAATAGAGATGCATCTGTTGCAACCTCTGATGTATCAACAGATGTTGACACAATAGTTGCTGTAACATCTGCTTGTGTGGATGTGGGTTGTGATTTTGAAGATGTGACAGGTTTTTGAGAGGCAGTGGTTTTAATGGTTGGATTGGTTTCAGGCTTAGTTTTAGGAGGTGTGGATGTTGGTTTCCTGGCTTTTCTAGCAGGAGTTCTTTTTGAAGAAGTACCAACCTCTCCTTTTTCTTTTTGCTGATCAATCTTTTTCTCAACCAACACTCTGCTCTCCTCAATCACATTCTTCTTGTGACTAGCCCTTGCCTTGGCCATAATTTCATCAGTCAAATCAATCTTCTTTGAACCATCAGGCCTTTGGATATTTACTGTTGGTCTGGCTTTATCATCATCTATTGTTAACTTCTTTGGACCCAAAGGTTTCTCCCCCTTTTTGGCTTCATCTGTTGTAACAAATATAACCGTTGGAAGTGCATGGTCAGTGGTTGTGAGTAGATGTGCTTTGATGGCTTTAATGTCTGCTGCAGTGTCTTGATACCTTGATTCAACCATGTTTCTAACTTCATTCATCTGATGTTTATGTTGAAGTTCCAAGACATGTTGTTGTTGTTGAAACAGAGGATTTAGAGCATCTTTAAGATCAGCAGTGGATAGAACAGAGGGTTGACTATTGGTAGCTATCATCTGCTTTAGTAAATCTTTGATTTCACCAAGAGAGTTTTCTATTCTGGTCACTCTCTCCGTCAAATCTTGGTATTTTAGATCATCACCTAATTTAATAGGATCATCTGAACTCCTACCAGTGGTGGTAGTTATATCTATGTTATCATGAGCAGTGGTTTTAGGACCAGCTTCAAACATAGATGCTCCTTTGTCTTGGTACTGGGGACTTCCCACAATAGAGGTAACAGTTGTTGCCTCAGTAGTGGTTGCCTTCAACCAAGTCTTATTAATGAAACCACTGTCCAAATGAGAACTTGGGAGTTCAGCAATTGTAGTGGCTGCTTGTGTTGAACTACCACCAAGGGTTACATGTAACCCAAGAGATGTATCCTCTTCATGTGCTGATGGGCTAGCAATGAAAAAAGAATCAGACCCAGCCTCTGGATGAAGTATATTCTCAGTAATAGGTTGTTGAGAAGTGCTGGTTTGTGTCTAAACTAATTCAATTGCATTCAGAAATGGTACAATTGTGGGTGGAAGTGAAGGTATTGGTGAAGGTGGTTGAGTAGAAAGCGACATTGCCCTGGGAGAGGGGCTGTGGAAGATAGAACCAAGTGGATCTAGAGCTTCATAAATTGGTGTCCCTGTGTCTACAACCTTTTCCTTTTGTGAGGAAGAATGAGGAGTTTCAAAGTCGGTAGGAGATCTTTGAACCATCTGCTGTGAAGAAGTAGCAGCAGTGGTTTGTGACTTTGTTGCTGTCACAGGGTTAACCTCTGGGATCTCATCTTCCAGAGGACCCTTTTTGGGTTTGGTGGGCTTTCTGGAAGTCGTTTTGGTTTTCTTTTTGGAAAATTTTGGTGTGGATTTCAGGGCAGCGGTTGTGGTGCCCTGATCACCAAGAGCAGTGGGCTCAGTAGCAAGAGGTTGAGTTTGAACATTTTGTTCAGGTAAAACTTGCTCAGTCTCCTCTACTTGTGTTTTCTCAGTTTTATCTTGGTTTGTTATTCTGGTGAAAGTTTCATGATTTAGGCGGCCTGGGTTAATCACAGCGCCTTGTTTACTTTCAGGACATTTGATTTGATCCTGCAAGTAAACACTCAAGAAACGTGGATGCATCAAAAAAGCTTTTTGTTTTTCAATATTTTTAAAATTATTTACAAGATCATTGAACAATATCTGGGAGTAGTTAAAATTTGTTTCAGTTAAAATTGCATACCCCAGATATTGCATGTTCAATGGGATTTCATTGAAAGCAGTGGATTTTGCTGAGAGACAAGTAAGAATTGTGTGAAAGAAAAATCTCATCTCAGCGGGAAAGTTAGGTTTAAAAATGGTCATACCTTTCATCTGGCCGAGATAACCTCTTTCCAAAAACTCTGCTTGGATCTCATCAATGGGAAATGACACAGGGTGTTGTATGTCATTTAACTTGAAAAATTGAGAGATCGATTGGGGGCTAATTTGCATCAACACCCCCTACTCTTGAAATTATTGTATAAGGAACACCATCAGCAGATGAGTGAACCTTTGCATTTTTCTAGAAATCACGAAAAGCATCAATGTAAATGGGGGTTTTGACGGTTAACATGTGCAAGAATTTTGACTTTTGCAAAATTCGAATCATTGGATGATAGCGAGTATTTGCGTCGTTTTCTTCAAGTATGGCAGTGTAATTGTGTGGGGTTTTGATTATAAGAATGAAAGGTGGAGGATCTTCCTTTGATTTTGCTTTTGATTTTGAAGATTTTGATTTGGGAGCCATGGTGTTTGAGAGAAAAATTGTTTTGATATTTTGAAATCGACACAGTTTTAGGGTAACCACTGGTGAGAACAGGGGTTTTTAAAGGGTTTTGAAAAAGTGAACATGACGTGTCATCTGTTGCAAGATCTGATGGCTAACATCTGGCCACGTGTAACCTCTGATGAGAAAAGTAACCGTTGATGTGGCAAACAACTGTTTTAGGACAGAGGTTTGGACAATACTGATTTTTAACACTATCAGTGGATAACTATCAGTGTTTTGAAAATGGTAAAAAAAAATGGAAATCAGAGGATACACTTTAACAGTGGATAAGATTTTTAAGCCTATCAGAAGTTTTGAGCAAACAGATGTTATGAACAGACTTTTAAAGATTTATTGAAAATTTTCAATTTAACTATTTTTAAGGTATTTTTGATTTTCTGAAAACATTTTGATGCTATGGATTTACAAGACAACTTGTTTTTAATCCATGTTTATCTGCCCATTGATCTGAAGTGGACATGATATAAAGAAATCAAACCTTTTTCATAGCAATCTCTCACAAAGTGATGTCTGATGTCAATGTGCTTTGTTGTTGAATGAGAAACTGGATTTTTAATGATATTTTCAGCAGCTTGACTGTCCAATTTGAGTGGAGTCTTTAGTGTAGTTATACCAAAATCCAACAACTGGTTTTGAAGCCACAAGAGTTGAGCAGTGCAGCTAGCAGCAGCAATATACTCTGCCTCAGCAGTGGATGTTGAAACTGCAACCTGCTTTTTGCTTTGCCAAGACACTAGACAATCACCTAGGAATTGACATCCTCCTGATGTGGACTTTCTTGTAGTTTGCAACCAGCAAAGTCACTATCTGAAAAACCTGAAAGATCAATATTCCCATTAGCTGGATACCAGGTACCAAGTGTGGGAGCACCTTTTATGTATCTGAATATCCTTTTTACAGCAATAAGGTCAAACTTTCTAGGTAATGCATGTGATCTGGCACAAACACATGTTGCAAACATGATGTCTGGCCTGGATGCAGTTAGGCACAATAAAGACCCAATCATGCTTCTATAAAGAGTTTGATCAACAAGGTCATCTTTACCATCAATGGTGACTAGCTTGGAGGTTGCCATGGGTGTGCTACATGGTTTACAATCATCCATATCAAACTTTTTAAGCAGTTCTTTCACATACTTGTTTTGATGGATAAATGTACCATTGTGCATTTGTTTAACTTGAAGACCAAGAAAACATTGGAGCTCACCCATTGCACTCATCTCAAACTCTGTTGCCATGAGTTTTCGAAATTCTTCACACATAGCAGTACTTGTGGATCCAAAACTGATATCATCCAAATAAATTTGGACAAGCATCAGATCTTTTCCTTTCTATTTTAAAAACAAGGTTTTATCTATTTTACCTCTAGTAAACCCTATGGATAAGAGAAAAGTGGATAGAGTTTCATACCAGGCTTTTGGTGCTTGTTTCAATCCATACAATGCTTTGTTGAGCTTGTAGACATGATCAGGATGGAATGCATCTTCAAAACCTGGAGGTTGACAGACATACACTTCTTCTTTGATTTTTCCATACAAGAATGCACTCTTTATATCCATTTGAAACACCTTTATGTTGTGGTTAGCAGCAAAAGCTAAGAACAGGCGAATAGCTTCCAACCTTGCTACAGGAGCAAAAGTCTCATCATAATCTATACCTTCTTCCTGTCTGTAGCCTTGAACCACGAGCCTTGCTTTGTTTTTGACAACAATACCCCTTTCATCAGTTTTGTTTTTGAAGACCCACTTTGTGCCAGTTGGACTTACATCTTTTGGCAATGGCACAAGCTCCCAAACTTGTTGTCTTTTAAACTGAAGGAGTTCTTCTTGCATGGATTCTACCTAGCTGTTGTCTTTCAGTGCCTCTTGGTACTTGACTGGCTGTATGAGTGATAGAAAACCAGCAAAAAGACAAATATTTTGGGATTGGCTCCATGTGAGCACCCCAGATTTGATGTTGCCAATAACTTGATCTGCTGGATGGCTTTTGAGATAAATCAAATCACCTTGGTATGGAACAATAGCATTTTGAGGGGATGGCTGCAAATGTGTATCATCTGAGCTAACCTCTACTGGTGAATTTGAAGTATCAGCCTCGGATGTGAATGGTGGTGGTGGTATTGGGGGTACAGAGAGAACATTCTGATAATTTTGCTGCCCAAATGTAGGACTTTTATCAACAGATGTTTGATTTTGTGAGCTGGAAGAGGTTTGAGGATCAACCACTGTTGACACAGAAGTGGCAGAGTTTACACAAGAGCTTGTAGCACCTGATCCTCTGGTTGAAGAATAGACTTTTGTTTGTGGAAGCACACAGTCATATCCTTGATCTTGACCCTCTTCAGATGGTTGTGGTGTACCTGCATTGTCTAGCTTGATGGAAACATCAGCAAATGTGAATTTATCTAAAACAAAGAGCTCTACAGGATTTGCTGGGATTTTCAGTGATGAAAGTTCATTGAACTTTACATTCAAAGTTTCTTCAACACACTTGGTCCTAGAGTTAAAAACTCTATAGGCTTTAGCAGTGGTTGAGTATCCCAGAAAATAACCACAATCAATTTTGGCTGCAAACTTAGATATAGAATCTTTTAAGTTCAAAATGAAACAAGGACAGCCAAAAATTTTAAAATATGCAATCAGAGGTTTGATTTTACACAAATCTCATAGGCAGTCTTTTGATGCCTGGGGTTAATCAAAACTCTGTTTTGAACATAGCAAGCAGTGTTTACAGCCTCTGCCCAGAAAGACAAGGGTAAACCAGAATCTGCTAGCATAGTCCTTGCTGATTCAATTAAAGTTCTGTTTTTCCTTTCAACTACCCTATTTTGTTCTAGAGTTCTTGGAATGCTATATTGCCTAACAATTCATTTTGACTCACAAAAAGCATCCAACTCCCTATTTTTAAACTCTGTTCCATTGTCACTTCTAAAGATTTTTACTGGAAGATCAAATTGCTTTTCTACTTGTTTGACAAAGTTTTGCAAAATGCCTGCAGTTTCATCCTTATAGTGGAGAAAGAAGGTCCATGTAAATCTAGAGAAATCATCAACTATCACTAGGCAATACCTTTTGTGTTTTAAGCTCATGATTTGTACTGGGCCAAATAAGTCCATGTGTAGCAATTGTAAACACTGGCTTGTTTTGAACTCTTCAATAGTTTTGAAAGAACTTTTATGTTGTTTGCCTTTTAAACAGGAAACACAATGTTCCACAGGAAAATTGCTTGTGAGGCAAACCTCTTACAAGACTTTGTTTTGAGAGTGTGGTGATAGTTTTAAGATTTGTGTGTCCAAGTCTTCTATGCCATAACTCAGTCTCTTTGCTAGAAGCAACTGAGAATAGGCATGTTCCAGACATAGGATTATCTTTTAACATATCTACCACATACACATTCCCACTTCTGTGTGCAGTGAGTTGTGCTTTGCTCTCAGCAATGATTTGATCAATCTTTTTGACAACCTCTGGTCAATTTGACAAGTTTTCTTAGTGATGAAGAATCCATATCCTCTGTCACTCATTTGTGAGACACTTAGCAGGTTAAATTTCAGATTGTCAATAAAATTCACATTTTCAAACTTGAGTTTACCAGCCAAAACCGACCCAGACCGTAAGACCTTTCCCTTTGAGTTATTACCAAAAGATATATCACCCCCCCATGAGCCATGAAGTCCTTGAGAAGGGCTCTACAT
This sequence comes from Scalesia atractyloides, assembly GCA_947069175.1. NCBI lineage: Eukaryota > Viridiplantae > Streptophyta > Magnoliopsida > Asterales > Asteraceae > Scalesia > Scalesia atractyloides. Next base: position 48,007,019 of record CAMTDV010000010.1, read on the forward strand.
CCTGTCATGTGCCTGGAACCTCCACTATCTACATACCATAAGCTATCAAGGCAAATAGAGGGTCCCTTTGTAGTAGCCATGAGAGCACAATCACACACATCTTCACACACATCATTGTTCCATGGGTCAGCAGGAGAGTTCTTTTCCTTATCAACAACATTTTCTTTTTATTCACTTGAAAACACTTTTTCATCACAAACTTGAACTTCATCAGATTTTGACGCTATCTCCACATATTGAACATCTTCAGCAATTGTCTCTAAAGCCATTAAACAAAATTCTTGTTTCAACATCATTTTTGGCCATTAAAGCAAAGTTTTCATCAGTCAAATCCTCAGGCAAGCTGCTCCAGTCAACATAACTTTGTGTAAAAAAGCTTTGTTGACCAACCTCTGCTGGACTATCTGTGGTTTGAGCAGGTTGTGTAACAATGGGTGCTTGTTGTACAAGCACTTGAGGATGTGATGGTGCCTGAACATATTGAATTTGTGGAGCAGTGGATTGAACATAATGCACTAGAACAGTGGTAGCAGGACATGCAAAATGGGCAGAGTTTTGAACATGTTGAGCAGGGGCATATTGGGAATAATGAGTAGTGTTTTGTGTGTGCTGAGGTCTAGGGCCAGGATGAGTCACTATTGGTCCTGAACTTTGAGACATGCATTCTCTGGCAACGTGTCCTAGCCTATTACACTTATAACACTTGACTTTTGATTTATCCAGCCCAACCTTTAACCCCCCATGCAAACCTGGGAATTTTCTACCAGTTCTCTTGTAAAACTTACTAGCCCTAACACTCAATAAGGCCAGGTGGTGTAAAATATCAATTTCTTCAAGATCAGAAGGTTCAGTGTGTTTCAAATCATTCAGCTCAAAGGATAGGTTGTCAGAGGTTTGGCTTTCCCCACTAGCAGCAAAAGCATAGTTGGGTGCATATGTTTCAGATCCAAAGTTCCCACCAGATGTAATATCTATATAATGATCATAACTTTGGTCCTTACTGCTGCCAGAACCCTCTTCTTGGCCAAAAAGAGCTGTATTACCTAATGAGTAATCATCAGTCATTTTGCCAGATTCTTGCAACTTCTTTTTCTGGTTCAACTCTCTCTCATAAGTGAGGAGTATCCCATGAAGTTGTGTCAACAACATATCTTTAAACCCAACAGATTTTATTGTTACATAAGCTACAGTCTCCCACTTATCTGGTAACGATCTAAGGACAGTCGAATTAGGTAGAACCACGTTAACCAGTCTAAGTTCACTGATGAGACAACTGTAACGTTCAAACTGTTGTGTTAGAGACTCTCCTTTCAAGTGACAAAACGTTTCATACTGCTGATTTAGAACTTCTCTATTACTTTCTATCACTTCCTCAGTCCCACCGAATTGCTCCTTAAGTGCATCCCATAACTCCTTTGCACTATTGCAATGGAGTAGACCAGCATAAATTCATTGGGTAAGGCCGAAGCAACTATGCTAAATGCCTTAGCATCCAATTCAATTTTCTGGAAATCCTGCTCTGAAAAGTTTTCAGGATTTTTTGGCACTTGTTTGGTTGGATCTTCTGTGCTTGGAACCATTGGAACGTGAGGTCCATAAGCAACAGATCTCCAGCAACCAGTGTTTTGCTGGGCAAGGATATAACCCATCCGTCGTTGCCAAATGAAATATTCATTTCTTTTGAGCATCGGCGGTTTGAACAAGGATCCATAATTGGCATCCTGTGTGTTTTGAGACATTTTCAGTTGATTTTTTTTTTCAGATTTTGTTTTTAAAAACTTTGAACGTAGTAAAAACTCTGAATATCAAACAAAAACAACCAAACTGAATAGCAAGAGAGTTGATCTGTTCGAACCAAATTGATTGTTAGATCGAATTTGATGAATCAAGCTCCGATACCAATTGTTAGGATCTGAGTTTGAATTACTTGTAGTTTTTGTTTCAAAAATGGAAAATGATTGAATTAAAAGAGATTTGCAGCGCAATAAGATGGACAACTTTTACTACAAGAAATGGTCGTTTGTTTTCATCATCATCATGCTTTCAAGTTGATTAACTTGCATGTGATTCACAAACTCCCCCTCAGCCTTTGCAATTTCAGGTTACATGAGTTGCCTATTTATACTAACTATCTAACCTATGAGCATCTTTGATGACGTCAGGGTTGATAGTGACAAGAAACTAATATGTAACTAACTCTAAACAGTGCTAATACTAAACTATCAGTGCTTGGAACTGTTACATTAATTATATGCTAAAGACTAAACTCTGACCTCTATCCTCTCTTCCAGACCTTGAAGCTTTGTGTAGGCAGATGATAGAATGAGCAGTCTTTAAGAGAAGCAGTGTAAGTACATCAGAGGTTGTAACCTCTGGTAGTTGAACCAAAGCTCGGATAGTGTTATTTGGCTTTTATATCATCTGTTCCTTTCATAGGGTTCAATCCCAACATGGAGACAACACACGAAGCTGCAAGGATACTCGTACATCACAAACGAGTCAATTTGTCAAGATTAGGTGTGAAAACCGCGAACTCTCGGCAAATCACTCACTCCGCGTATTCCGATTAGCACGAAATTATTCGTTAAGTTAGGAGTGACATCCACATCTTAACGGAAATTTCCCATTCTCTCTGGTGGAAACCTCCTGATGGGTCCGGGAAGGAAACCACAATCAGGGATTCGAAGTAATCAAGTTAGGGTGAAATCCGAACCTTGAAAACTCATCTCACTCAATGATTTTCAATCTCACCAAAGTCTCGACTATTTCGCGGATTTGGGACACGTAGTAACCGGAAGGGTAATGCCGTTAGCCGCGAGGCGGTGAGAGCATTTACCTATTAGGCCAAAGCGTGTGCCCAAACTCCACGGAATGATCGAATCACTTTGGGTAGTCGCTGTCTCAAAACCCAGGATGCTCTATTATTTTTAAGCCTGCAATCGCCGATTTTACGCATCAGCAAATTTTATTATGCTTATATGTTTTCAAATTGAAGATTTTACGCTCTATCGATTTCTCGATTTACCGGTTTTCGCTCCATAAACGTACGCACAACTCGCACAGCCATCACAATCCAAAACAAGGGCTAATACTCACAACAAAACTAAATCATAACAACCCTCTTAACCGCGTCCTCGCGTTATACCTGCAAGTATATACGTATCTAAATATATACATGTATAGTATGTGGTTACACGTGCTTATGTGAATACGTGAGAATTTAGGAGATATGTGTTTCCTATGTGGCTCCTATGTGAATACGTATTATTATATCAACTATAACAAGTTTCTAACGTGCTAAATCGCATTGCAATTTCAAAAATCATTATGATCGAATCTCATTCCAAATCTCTTTGTCTAGATGTCTTCAAACGCTTCCAAATTGCAACGTCAAGCCAGAAGAAACGCATCGCTCGTGGTGAAGGAAATGGCCAAGGTCATTCCTCAAATCATCACCCAAGTTCAAGCCCTCAGCAACCCTCAGACATCGGAAGACTCTAAGTCCGATGCCCCAAAGTCTACTTTCTCATACAAACAATTCAAGGCCTGTGACCAATGGTCTTCACAGGTGAAGGAAGTGTATCTCAGATACTCCATTGATTTGATGCAATCGAGGTTACCCTTCGTCAGTGCGGGTGCCCCGAGCATCTTCATACCACATGTGCGACAGGAGTATTTCAATCAAGAGCACTCGACTGGTGGACAACCAAACGCATCAAACGTGGGAACGATGCAGCTTACACATTATCGTGGGAGGAACTGAAAGAACTCATGAAGAGAGAATACTGTCCTCCCCACGAAGTCCAAAAGCTAGAAAACGAGTTCTGGAAGATCAAGCAAGTTGAAGGTGACAACACCAGCCTCACAGCAAGGTTCAAACAACTTAGCATCATCTGCCCAAGCCAAGTCGACACTCCTAAAAGGCTATCAAGAAGTACATACGTGCTTTGCCTGAGTGCGTGGGCGATTTTGTCGAAGCTGCAAGACCGGCTACCATCGAAGAAACCTATCAGTTGGCCGCAGAGATCAATGACAAACGAGTCTTGGATGGATATTTCTCCAAGAATCCTACCAAGAATCTGAACCAAGCTACTATCAAGCTGTCCGACGACGACGAAGACGATGACGTACCACCGCAAGCCATCGCCGAGCCTAGCCGCAAGAGAAAGAGCTCGAGTCTCAACTACTCAGCAACTGCACCGCTCAACCCTGAACCTCTCCAGACAGTTCCTTTCTACCCAAAGCGTAACTACACAGGGCCTCATCCCCAGTGCCCGACGTGCACGTATCACCACCGAGCCGGAGCCAACTGCGGCTATTGCATCAACTGCAATTGTTTCGGTCATCTCACCAGCAACTGCCGCACAAGGCCACGATAACAAGAAGCGCTAGCCCTTCCAGTACTGCCGGCTCCACCCACAGCCCCCGCAGCAGAAGACGTCGACACCGACACCGACCAGGCGCAGGACGACATTGTTAACGGTACGACTTTCGACCTTAGTACTTCTGCTTTATAATTGTTCTATCATTCGATGTTGTTTCAACATGTGACGACCCTTCTCGCTCTCTCCCTCTCGAGTCATCGCACTTAGTCTAGGCACACACACTAAATCTATTTATTAACGCTATATAGTTTATCACGATATAATATGTTTCTATCCCCACAATGTGTCTTTAGAACAAGTTACGATAATCATTCAAACACTAATTAATCGCGGGTGCACACGGGATTAACCTGGTGTCTGTATGAGGATCGTAGTGAGTTCTAATGGTGCCATAACGTTAAAAGCATGGTTAAGCGTGGTGGATACGCCGCCGGTACTTCCAATATATAAGCGTCTTAACCATGTCAACAAAGCGTGACACCTATTCACGGCACGGAGGTGGTGTGGTTAAAGCATGGTGGATACGTCGATGGTACTTCCTATATATAAGTGCTTTGCCATACTAACAAACTCCCGTGGAGACGTGCCATGTGTAGTTGAACGTTATTAGACCTTTAATATTATGATGCTTATTTTCACACGCAAACTCCTTCGCAAAGGCGTAACATCTCATCACCTCTCGAATCGCGCCTCCGCTAGACTTTTCGAAAGTCTACATCGACGCGAACCCGGTTTCAATGAAATCTCTATCGCATCGCTTATCGCTATCGCATCGCTTGTCGCTTTCTCCCCTCGGCGCTTAGATGTTATCGCTTCGCTTATCGCTATGGTTTCGCTTATCGCTATCGCTTCGCTTATCGCATTCTCCTTCCGACGCCTGAATGCTATCTCTTCGCTTATCGTCTTTACCTCGTGACGCTTTAACGCTTATCACATCTCTCATTCTTTCCGCTTCGCTATTCCAATCGTCAAACCTTTCCCCGCGCGCTTTTATCGCTAACCAAGTATGCAATCAACTGCTTCGTGCAAGTTACTTGGCTCCCTATTCAAACTTGGTCCAACCGTTCGCTGCTTGGATCAAATTCTATCCATGTCATGTTGGCACACATGACATCATTCCATGGAACGGAGGCGATATGACTAAAATATCGTGGATACGCCGCTGGTACTTCCTATATATAAGTGTTTTAGCCATACTAACAAACTTCCGTGAAAAGATGCCATGTGGGGTTCGACGCTATCTAAGCTTTGTAATTACTTGGTCCTATTCTTCACCGCATGGACCAAGGATATCGAAATCTATCCCTATCATGTCAACACACCTGACATCGCTCCACGAGACTGAGGCGATATGGCTAAAACATGGTGGATACGTCGTTGGTACTTCCTATATATAAGTGTTTTAGCCATATTAACAAACTTTCGTGGAAGGATGCCATGTGGGGTTCGACGCTAATTAAACTTTTGATACCGTTAAAAGTTGTTTTTACCGTTATGTTTTGGAAATCAATGGAAAATTTTTCTAAATATTTTGATTCTTATTAAAACCTTTAGACAAGTAAAATCCTTCTTACAATGTGAAATCGACTCAACCTAACGTCACGTTGTGAGAAAATTTCATAAATCGTCCCTTAAAAGCCTTTCTGTAATAAATTAACAAAACTTTTCAAAAACTTCAAAACTTGGATCGTCAATTCGTGGGTTATCTACCGCGAGTCAATTAAGCCACCTTTACTCATCAATTCCCTACACCACCGAGACGCTTTCACTCGTCAATCCTATATCGGTCGCTCATTCGTCCTCAACTTACGCTAACGTTTTATCGCTTCTATCGCTATCTATTCATGTGAATTCTCATGGCCTCCCTTTCGAATAAATTTCGGGACAAAATTTCCTAAAGCAGGGGAGACTGTAACAACCCGGATTTTCGCAGCTCGTTACTCTCGTTACGCCTAGCACCAGAGATTCAGATCATAATGTAAACTATATCACTTACTACGCTACATCGCATATTTTTGCACTACATCGCACCTCACAACGCTTATAACGCACTCGCTAAATACTATAAACTTTGCGTGATGTTTCCAAGTCTATCTGCTCGCTTAGACAACGCGACTCTCTCAGGACTTGGGAACTGAGACGCCTATTAAACGCTTAATACTCGCAATGCTCTCGCTCAAACAACTCGCTTTATCGCATTTTATAAGCAACGCTTAATACAATTAACTAATACGAATGAAAGCATTACAAAAGGATTTTTAATAATTTTTAGGAATTTTTGTAGCATAGGTTCCTTTTGTAAAAAGGGCGTGTTTTAATCATTAGAATCCAAAAAAAAATCGTACAAAAATTCATATTTTCGTACGAAAATTCAGGTAGGTTCTTTTGTAAAAAGGGCGTGTTTTAATCATTAGAATCCAAAAAAATCGTACGAAAATTCATATTTTCGTACGAAAATTCCAATTTTCGTACGAAAATTGTATTTTTCGTGCGAAAATGTTGTATTTTGGCTCCGAATGGCAGTTTTCATGCGAAAAAGACATATTTCATGCGAAAATCGCATATTTGGTGTGAAAATGACCATTTTCGCACGAAATACCAACACTGGTCATTTCATTCTCACTTGCTGCCATTCCTCCTAAACGCTCTCCAGCCCGATTCTCTCTGTTCCAAGTAAGAAAACGACATTTTTCACACGAATCACAATGGTTTTTACAACGATTTTGCACGAGATTATCTCCGATTTCATCTAAACTTCTCTGTTTTACGAAAACCTTCATCTTTTTCATAAAACTTTCTGATTTTCTTAAGGATTTAGCACTTACCGAGCATGTTTGAGTTAGCCTTGGCTTCTCAGACCCGAAACCTTGTTGTTTAAAACTCACCAAGTGTTTATCCTAACAAAACTGTTTTATCAAATCGATTTTTACACAAAAGCGGACAACAACCGACTAAGGTTCTGTTATTGTCGAAACCGTCATGAAATAGACTCGAAAATACATCTGTTTTTAGACGAAGTCTTAGTCCCGAACGCACCAAGACGCAAGAACAGTCACTTGTGCGATCTGGACTGGCTCGCGTGAACCATACATGGTTCACATGATCCAGTCTGAGTTCATACAAGAGACTCACTCGCTCAAAAGACCTCTCTGATGCTAGGTTGATCAGTAACCTAAGGTTGGAGGGATGAACACTCGATTTCCCGAAGACAGACGCGAAAACACTCGATTTTGGACACAAAAACAGGCATTTTCGCACGAAAATTTTCGCCGAAATGGACTGTTCCCGTATGACTCTCCGTTCCGACTCTTCAACACTCTGGAAGACTGATGCACTTTCGTTTCTACGTGCAGGCTGACCCGACACTCTCCTCACTCCATCCTCGTTCTCTGTTACTCTTTACGCACTCACTGTGAGTATACTTGACCCATTTTCTCTTTAATGCACTTTTTGTGTGTAACATACGTTCCTATCAAAAGTACACAACGCACGCTAAACTGATTTATCACACGCGAATATCTATTATACATAATTATACGTGATGCTAGAAACATGTAAACTAGGACACTTTTTCGTTAACTCCACCTTAGCTAGTATGGTACTATAGTTTGGCTAACATCCGACAGGGCTAGTTAGGAAGGAACACATCCCGCTTCGCAGCCTTTTTCGAGAGCTTCACATGTGAAATTTGTCTTGTGAGTTTATATGTTATGTGTATCATGTTTGTGTATGTGGAAATGCGTGACACCTTTTTACCTACTATGCTATTATATCAAACCTGTATGCTCGCCAATACATTTTTGTATTGACAATTATTTTAACGTATGTTGCAGGTTAAAGATTTCTTCTCGCTGCAAATGGACTTAGGATTTTGCTTAGAAACTCATAATAAAATTGTAATCGACATTATGAATTGTTTGAGAATGCTTGAGTGTGTAATGATTATGAAATGATTTTATGTTGATTGTATGGGAAATTAACGCTTAAATATTGTCATTTAAAAATAGTCGTTATGGATTCTCTCGAACAATCTGAACCGCTTAGTGCCGCGCCCCGATGATTCCGCCATCGGTTGGGGTGTGACAGAAGGGTAAAGGAAAATGGTCTTTTCTTGTAGCTTCATTGAGTCTTTTATAGTCGATGCAAACTCTCCATCAGGTGATGGTTCGTGTTGGTATGAGTTCGTTCTTTTCGTTGTTCACAACCGTCTTGCCACCTTTCTTCGGTACAACTTGGACAGGGTTAACCCATGGACTATCGAAAATTGGATAGATGAGTCCGGCGTCTAAGTTTTATTACTTCTTTTTTTACAACTTCTTGGACGTTAGGGTTAAGTCTACTTTGTGATTGGATTACTTTTGTAATCTTCTTCCATTAAAATTTTGTGTGTACACATGGACGGATTTATTCCTTTTATGTCCATTAACTTCCATGGAATTGCCGTTTTATGTTTTTTAAGCAAACTAAGTAATTTTTTTTCTTTAGGAGTGAGATACGAGGAAATGATTACATGAAGTTTGCCTTGGTTGTCGAGGAATGCATATTCTAAACCTTTTGGAAGTACCTTTAATTCTAAAGAAGATGGTTTTTCTGTAGATGGTTTAGTTTTTGGTTTGTCATCGCGGTCAATCGACGAAAAAGTTTGGTTGGTGATGACTTCCTCTTCAACGAATTGGTCATTTTGTTCCTCCGTATCGGGTGGCTCAACTTCATCTTCCAAAAAGGGGTCGCCATTGCTGATTGAGTATTTCATTTATTTATTTATATTAAACTTTTCTTGTCGCCCCAAGTTTAGTGGGAAGATTTTGATGTGTTTGTTTGAGCAAGGCTTGATGGGTTTTGAGAGAAGGTTGTCCCAAGACGAGCGGGGCATCATCTAAGATGACGAAGTCAGTTGGTACAATTGTTTGATCTGTTTGAATAAGAACGTCTTCAAACACTTCCAAAGCATGTTCTATTTTTCGGTTGGCCAAAAGGATAGGAATTTTGATTGGAAAAAAATCACCAATACCTAATCTTTCAAAAACGTAGGTTGGCATTATGTTAACACAAAGATCATTATCTATTGAGATGTTACTAATATAGATGTTTTGAATAAAACATGTTACCAGTTTTATGTTTAATTCAATTTGTTCATCTTGTATTAGCGAAGTTTGACCTTTAGTTAAGTTAACGCTTGCTATTTATTTGATGTTAAGTGATGTCTTGTAAAGTAGATGTGTTTATAGTGTATATTTTGTCCTGTTTTTAGATAGTTTGAGTCTAGTTTGGGTTAGATTTTCGATACTGCTGACATTAAGCCTTGATTTCAGGTCTCGTTGCTTAAAGTTGTGTAAAATGAAGAAATACGAGCAGTTTGGAAGGAAAACGGGATCCGAACGCGAACCGGAGGGCTGAACGTACAAAGGAAAGCGAAAACGAGCAGGTCAGGGGCGTGGCCGTACGCCACCACCCCTATACCCGTCGCGTATGGCGACGGGTCCTGATCCGTCAGTTTAGTTGTTTCGGTTCCAGTTTCGAGCTGTTTTTCGGCGTATAAAAAGAATGTTTCGCCTCCGTTGTTAGGGTTACGAATCTTGGGAGTTCTTGCAGCCGTTTTGGAATCGTATTAGCTAAGTTTGAAGGTTTCGAAGCTTTGGAATCATTGGATCAAGCGAAGATTGAATATTAGAGACTTTCTCGGGTTTACACGATCCTTGTTTGTCTTGTTTCTCTTTTGAACTTGTAATGATGAATTCCAGTTTGATTACTCTTGTTTTGTTTTCGTTATTAACTATGCTTGGCTAAACGCGTTTACTACCTAGACTAAGACGATTGGATTGATTAAAGTTTAAACCTTTTTCGTTAATTTCATGTTTTTTATGGGTTAATTGTGTTTTGTAAGGAGCTTGATTATCTTGCTTGGTGTGTATGCGCACTTTGATTTGGTTCTTTGTTATCTATTGCTTCGTGTAAACCTTGGTGGTTGTCTGCTACGGAATAGGTTCATGCTAGATCTTTGACCTTGTGTCTTTGACCTTTAGGGTGAATTGGCAGATAAACCTTAGAAGCATTAGTTAATGGTTTGCTAGATTTTAGTGTTCTACTAGTCCTAATACCTGGAAAGTGAGGGGCTATTGGTAGGTCTTACCCGATGAATTGCTGTAGACAGGCTTTGGAAAAAGTTATGAATTAGTTAACCCGTCGGTTTATTAGTCTATCAAGTCAAGTTAGGATATTCAAACTACCCTAGATCTATAATTGGAAAAGAGTAGGTCAACATTAGGGTACTTACACAATCATTAGACAACTGGAAAGACGTCTAATCAACTGGTAGGATTAACCGCCTAGGTAACGCCATAAGTTTCACCTCAAGAAGGGTTGAGGGGCTTAGTTGGTGTTTAATAGGTTTAGTATCATAAGATCTCGGTTCCATAAAACGTGTAATTAACTTAATTGGTAAATTCTTAACATCAATCCAGGATTCTAGTCTAGGTAGTCTCCATCATCAAACAACCTCCACTTTAGTTTGTATTAGTATTACTTTAATTCATATTTAGTTTAAAATAGATTTCCGTATATTTTCCGTAACCCCCCCCCCCCAAAAAAAAAAAACAATTAAAACAGTTTTTGTCGTGTCCGTCCGAGTCTTTCAGAGTCTAATCAGCGTAATTAGTAGAGTCCTGTTGGTTCGATATCCGGACTTACATAGGTTATACTACATTGATCGGTACACTTGCCGATTGTGTGGTTTAGGTTTAACTCGACTCTAGTTTTTAAAGCTTTTTAGTGTCTAGCTTAGAGAATCCTAGTTAGTTCACTTTTATAGTCTGTTTAGCACACATCAAGGTTTTGGCGCCGTTGCCGGGGACTCTTGGCAACTGCGTTTATTAGCTTTGATTGACTTAAATGACATATACGTGCTAAGTGTTTTATTTTGTTTTAGTCTTTTCTTTCTTGTTTTAGTCTTAGTAACTATTGTCTGTTTCTCTTTGGTAGGTGTTCTTTGCTTGCAGTGTATGCCACATCGGCGCTCACAGGGACCTCCACCAAAGCCACCGACGGACAAATCAACCTCATCTTCTTCATCTTCCCAGGTAAGTACACCCCTTCCTTCAGCTTCCACCCATTCTGACTCTACCCTCCAATCTAAACTACCAAACTTTGACTTCACACCGAAGTCTTCACTCCATAATTCTCCACCACCTTCCCGTCCCCAAAGCCCACGCATCGTCCAAATGGCCGATAATAGACAAACCGTCCACCAACAAGCCACCCAAGGTTTCACTGGTCTCGCCTCACCCATCACTGTCCTACCCATAGTGAATCAAAACTCATGGCAAATTCCCTCATATGCCATGACAGCCATCACCAATACCATTCAGTTCCATGGTCACGATGACGAGGATGCACTAGCTCACACAAATCGTTTCTCCCGCATGCTCGCCACCTTTAGCCTCCATGGAGCACCCGAGGATGCCACCTATCTTCAGCTTTTCCCGTTTTTGCTTGCGGCCGTGCAGCTACATGGTTGGACTCTCAGCCAACTGGTACCTTCACAACTTGGGCGGCCCTTCGTCAAGCGTTTCTGAATATGTATTTACCGCCCGCTAAAGCTTCACGTCTTCGCAATCAAATTCACTCATTCCGCATGGAGCCCGCCGAGCCCTATTACCTTGCTTGGGAGCGTTTTCAAAACTTAGTTGCTCGTTGCTCTCAACACGGTCATTCTAATTGGGTTCTTTGTGAGAAATTTTATAACGGTCTAACCCAAGAGACTCGTGATCGTTTTGACACTAATGCGGGAGGCCACATGATGGGAATACTTTTTGTCCCTGAGTGTTTAGAGCATTTCGAGAGTTTTTGCAATCTGATCGACGGTATGCAAGTGGTAATTCAAATACCACTACTAGTGCACCCACTAAAGGGGTGAACCATGTCACCATGGATCCTAGTATAACCGCCGTGTTAGAAAACATCACTCGAGAGCTTAAAGAGATCAAGGCGAAAGTTGATAAGTGTGAGTATTGTCGAGGGCGTCATGATACTGGTGCGTGTCCATTGTTAGTTGGTGAGGAGCAGGTCGATTTTCTAGGTAGACGTCAGGGCAGTGGTTTTGGTAGCAATTTTAACTCTGGGTGGCGAAATAATAATAATAACTTCAACAATAATAATAACTTTCGTTCCACCGGTAACCCCCATGGTTTCCAAGTAGCTCGAAATCCCAACAGGGGCAGGGTTCATTCTATGGTGGGGGTTCAAATGGGCAGTTCAACAAGGGGTTCAATAGTCAGATCAGGGGTGAGGGTCCAAGTAGTCAGGGTCAACCGAATCAGGGGCCAACTAGTGATGTAGGGGTAGTCTTCAGTGTTTAGAAGCCATGATGAGCCAATTACTCGTCAAAGACCAAACCACCCAAAAGGTTATCGACGAACACGACCTTCTACTAAAGAACCACCAAGCCTCATTCCATAACCTTGAGAGAGTTGTAGGTGATATGTCTAGGAAACTTGAGGAGAGATTGCCCGGGCAGTTTTCAGGTAGTACCCAACAAAACCCCAATGCCCAAGCCAAATCCATTACCACACGTAGTGGCAAGACCGTAGGGAGTCCGAGAGGTGAGGAGAGAGTCGAGAGTGAGGAGGATGAGATAGTAGACGAGAAGATTGAGATGGAGACGCCCGACAATGTGCAACCTAGGCTAGTCCAGCAATTAACGCACAGCCCGGTGAGCCCTAGGTGAGAAGAGAGTAGAGAAACTACCCGTGGATTTGAGACCGTCTCCACTTGTGGACCATTCCCGTGTCCTGTTTCAGTCACGTCTTAGGAACCAAAAGTACTATAGGGAATACGGGCACTTTTTAGACATCGTCAAGCAATTGAAGATTAATCTACCCTTCATAGAGGCACTCCAATCCATGCCTAAGTACGCCAAGTTCTTGAAAGACCTTCTTCGGAACAAGGAAAAATTAGGGGAGTTGTCTGTGTTCAGCAGTTATCCTAAACAAGCTTCCCGAGAAGCTCACCGATCCTGGTATTTTCACCATCCCATGTCTATTCGGTAGTAACACCAACACCCGAGCCATAGCCGACCTAGTTGCTTGCATCAATTTGATGCCCTTTTCTCTCTATGAGAAGCTAGACCTAGGCGAACTTTCACCGACCGTATGACATTGTCTTTAGCCGATCGGTCCGTTAAGTATCTGATGGGTGTTGTCGAGAATTTGCTTGTCAAGGTCGACAAGTTTGTTTTTCCCGCCGATTTCGTTATTCTTGATATGGAAGCTGACGAGAGAGTTTCTATCATCTTAGGTCATCCGTTCTTGCGTACCGCAAAAGCTCTCATAGATGTTTACGATGGTCAGATTACCCTTCGAGTCGGTGAGGAGAGAGTTACCTTTGAGATTGATCGTTCCATGAACCATCCGAGTGGGTCCGATGACTATAGTGGTCCATGCCATTCCGTCTATTTCTTGAATTCATTCATCTCGTGCGTTGACCATTGTCTTGAGTTCATTAGCGGGGCCGACTTGGTAGGAGGAGAGGTAGTTGATGAAGAGTCGTTAGGATTAGACGAGAGTGAGGATGAGGGAATTTATTCAATCCTCGAGATTTTCGCTGTTAGTGAGGACACCACCCAACCGCCACCTTTAGAGCTTAAGGTCCTTCCATCCCACCTAGAGTATGCCTATTTAGGAGAGGGATCCGAGCTACCCGTTATCATATCTTCGAAATTAGGGGAGGGTGAGAAAGTGAAGTTGTTGAATGTGTTGAGGGCCAATAAAGAGGCCATTACATGGAGGTTGTCTGACATTAAGGGTATAAGCCCTTCTTATTGCACCCACCGGATTCTCATGGAGGACGATTTTAAACCGGTGGTGCAACCTCAGGGACGCCTCAATCCCAACATGCAAGATGTAGCGAAGAAGGAAGTGATGAAACTCTTAGATGCCGGGATGATTTATCCCATTTCCGATTCACCATGGGTGAGTCCCACTCAGGTTATCCCTAAAAAGAGAGGGATGACCGTTGTCATGAATTCAAAAAATGAGCTTATCCCTTCTGCACGGTCACGGATTGGCAACTTTGCATCGATTACCGGAAATTGAATGATGCCACCCGAAAAGACCACTTCTCATTGCCCTTTATCGATCAGATGTTGGAGCGCCTCGCGGGTCAACAGTTCTATTGTTTCTCGACGGCTTTTCTGGTTATTTCCAAATCCCCATCGCACCGGAGGATCGGTATAAAACCACCTTCACATGCCCCTATGGCACTTTCGCGTACCGACGCATGCCGTTTGGGCTGTGTAACGCTCCAGCGACTTTTCAGTGGTGTATGGTTGCTATATTTCAGGATATGATTGAGAGTTCCATGGAAGTGTTCATGGATGATTTTTCGGTTTATGGCAACTCGTTCGATCGGTGTTTGAGTAATTTAGAGAGGATGTTGAAGAGATGTGTCGAGACGAAGTTGATGCTAAATTGGGAGAAGTGTCATAAGATCTCGAGGGATGGCATAGAGGTAGATAGGGCAAAGATAGACACTATTAGTAGGTTGCCTCCACCCACTAGCGTGAAGTCGATTCATAGATTTTTAGGTCATGCGGCTTCTATAGACTCTTCACTAGGGACTTCTTTAAGATCACGCGCCCCATGACCTCTCTGCTTGAGAAAGATGTTCCATTCGTCTTCGACGAGGAATGTCTTAAGGCCTTCAACTCTTTGAAGGAACAGCTTGTTAGTGCACCCATTCTTATCTTGCCGACTGGAGCTTGTCCTTTGAGCTCATGTGCGATGCGAGTGACTATGCCATTGGAGCGGTTTTAGGACAAAGAAGGGAAAATCACTTTCACCCGATTTACAAGAAAAACGTTGAATGATGCTCAAGAGAATTATACCATGACCGAAAAGGAACTCTTAGCCGTAGTATTCGCTTTCGACAAATTCCGCTCATACCTCGTGCTTTCTAAGACCATGGTATTCACTGATCATCCCGCGTTGCGTTTTCTTTTCCAAAAGAAAGACGCCAAACCTCGACTCATTCGGTGGATTATCTTGCTTTCCGAGTTTGATATAGAAATTAGGGATAAGAGTGGGGCCGAGAACGTAGCCGTTGACCACCTTTCACGTCTAGAGAACCCTAGGAGAGACGAGATTCGTGAGGAGGAGATAGGGGATACATTCCCTCATGAATCAATTGAGTTTGTAGAGGCCGAGAGGGAAGGATTGCCATGGTTTTGTGATTTAGCGAATTATCTTTCTAGTGGCAATATTGTTAAGGGGATGACCACACAACAACGTAGGAAGTTTCTTAGTGAGTCGAGAAAGTATGTGTTGGATGACCCCTTCCTTTATAGGATAGGAGGAGATAGGATTTTGAGACGTTGTGTGTCGAGAGATGAGGGTTGGAACATCCTTAAACATGTGCATGAGGGTCTAACGGGAGGCCACCATGGTGCCCATGCGACCGCACAAAAGGTGTTCGATTGTGGTTTCTATTGGCCAACCGTACTTCGTGATGCCGAGGGGTTCGTGAAAACTTATGACGCTTGTCAACGAACCGGCAACATTTCGGCCAAGGATGAGATGCCTCAAAACCCGATCCAAGTGGTAGAGGTTTTTGATGTTGGGGGAATCGACTTCATGGGAGCTTTCCCCGCCTCGAAAGGGAATAGGTATATACTTGTGGCGATCGACTACGTGTCCAAATGGGTTGAGGCTCAAGCTCTTCCCACGAATGAAGCCTGAGTGGTATTGAATTTCCTTAAGAAACTCTTTTGCCGTTTTGGTACGCCTAAAGCCTTAATTAGTGACCGTGGTACTCATTTTTGCAATGCCTTAATTGGTCCGACAAGCTTGACGATGCATTGTGGGCATTTAGAACCGCCTACAAGACACCATTAGGAACCACACCATTCATGATCGTCTATGGAAAAGCTTGTCATCTCCCTGGAGAGCTAGAGCACCGTGCCCTTTAGGCATTGAAAACCGTTAACCTTGAAATGACCGAAGCCGCTAGAAAACGTTTCTTTCAAATTCATGAGCTAGAAGATCTTAGGGATGCGGCTTATGCTCGATCTTGGGGCCTTAAGGAAAAAACAAAAGCCCTACATGATCGCAAGTTGAAGAAGATCAAAGAATTTAGTAAAGGCGATTGAGTGCTACTTTACAATTCAAGGTTGAAGTTGTTTGCGGGAAAATTGAAGTCAAAGTGGTCGGGTCCTTACATGGTGCATGATGTGTTTCCGTACGGAGCGGTTGAGATTATGGACGAGTCCGATGGCCGAAGTTGGAAAGTGAATGGTCATCGTTTGAAGCACTACATTGGCGGACCACTTGATAAGAATGAGAGGGAGGACACTCCTCTCGAAGCCCACCTCAAAACACCACTTAGTGTCTTGAGTCGCGGCTCAAGTGTAGAGTTTGTACCATTTGTATTTTCGTATTTTTTGATGTTTTTCGGAGCTAACGGTAGTTTTGTAGTTGCTGGTTTTTGTTTGGTGTCGCTGAGATTTTTGCAGGTTTCATCACCACTACGAAGCGGAGAAATCGTCGAAAAAGAGGCCCCAGGAAATGTCAGGTGAAGGTTCTTCCAGTAACCCGAGAAAAAGAAGGGGGCCACCTCCTCACCCACGAGGTGATCCGACTTTACAACAACCTGGTCCGGACCCAAATCGAAGAAGAATTAAATATCGAAGTCCAGATCGGGTAATTCGTGTTGTACCGGAAAGGGTGACTAAACACCCAATTCTAAATTTCGAAGATGATATCGATGAGAGAGAAAAATTAAGGAAGTAAGCTATAACGAATCTTCTGGAGCACCGTACCATTGAATGGGCATGGTTGCAACGATGGGAGTTCAAGAGAGGGTAGCAAATTTACTTTTTGGTCCGAGATTGATGGAGGCATTGGATTGTCGATGGCCACAATACATAGAATTAACTATTGAGTTTCACTGTACCTTCCATCATAAAGAGGATACATTTTCTGAGAAGAATGCAGTTTCGTTTTCGCTGGCTAGGAACATATATGAGATGAGTATTGGCGTATTTAGGGTAGCATTGGGGTTTTATACTGAGGACGAAGTGCGGACAGAGGAGTTCGTTTCTGGGTTGAGAGGAGTGTACAATCATCTGAGGCATAACTGTTTGGGTCCGGGTGAGTTAGCGAGATTTTGGGAGACGATTTCACCAATACCATTCGCCGATACGAACCTCACTACTTCAGTTTAGGATCCGGTGTATAGGTATATTTTGAAGGTGTTGGCTACTACGATTGTGGCAAGGAGGTCAGGTAAAAACAAGACGAATTGGTTGGATATTTTTGCTCTTATGTGTATGGTTGAAAAGCGAAACTGGAATTTGGCAAGTTTTTCGCTTGGTCTTGTAATCGGGTTTGTAGAGGGGGAAAACGAGCAGTGTTGGATTTGGGCCCGTACATTGCTAGGCTGGCAACTAATCTGCGTGTGTTTGGGAAGAATATAGTGGAGCATATGAGATTGAATGTTCCCACGAGTTACTGGAGTGTTGGGGATTTGCAGTCAGCCGGTATTATTTCATATTCGGATCCACCAGAGTGGATGGAGTATTCGGGTGAGAAGGTTCTGCCACCAGCAGGTAGTGGGACGGCTGATGTTATGCAGGGCGCTATCCCGCCTCGCTCATAGAGGCCTAGGCAGAGGCATGAGATCCCAGCTCAGCAGTCCCCAGTTTGTCAGCGGCCACCACCACAGCCACGACCCGACCCGTTCACACATGAAGTTGTTTATGATTTGACCTAGCAGCGATTTGATCAGTTGGAAAATAGAATGAGAGTGGATCAGCAGTGGCCTATGCAGAGCCACCATCGACAGGATGATACGATGAGGTATATGATGCATGGTTTGAATTTGAATGTACTGTCACCGTTTGCTGGATTACTTCCGCCACCGGATTATGGTGCTGAGCAGCAGCACCCGTATGTGTATGGTCAGTACCTGGGGTATGACCAGTGGGGTGGACAAGGTGGATATGACTATCATTATGGTGGGCAGCAGGCAGGAGGTTCAGGTGTTCAGCGTATGAATGAAGAGGATGACGATGAGTGATGGAGGCGGATTGAAGCAGCGTATACCCTTTTATTTCTATATTATTTTTTTATGCTGCTTAGTTCGATTTGGTTGTAGTAGGAAAAGACAATTTACTATATGTTTGTTTGAATTTCTGACGTTTGTACTTGGATATTTGCGTTTCTTTGGTTGGTATGGTCTGTGTTTTTAGGTTGATGTTGGGAGCCGCTTTCCGTTCGTGTGAGAGAGTTTGGTATTGTTTGCTGAACACGTTCGGTATTGGAGGGCATATGTGGAATTGACTGGCACGTTGACAGTCTCACATTTTTCAAGCTAAGTCTTTTCATTGTAGAGTTTTGTATTTTTGCTTTCTTTAGTTTTTGAATTCGTAGGTAGTGTTTAGTTTAGTTTTTAGTTTTTGTTGGATTCTTGCATTACGGACAATGCAAATCTCGAGTGTGGGGATGGGACATTACGAGTCTACGTTAGAGTCTAGTATAGTTGAGTCTTTGAGTTTTTCTTTTTAGTTGAAAAAAAAATAGTAATAAAAAAATATAAACCCAAAAATCCAAAAAAAAAATTGAAAAAATCATAAATGTCTTTTGAATAAAGAAGTTTGCAAAATAAAGAACGGAAAATGATAGAAAAGATGGATTTTTGTTCGAGGTCGAATAATGATAATATGAGAAAAAAGTAGTTGAGCTTATGTCTAGTTCGGGATATGCGGGTAGGCTCGAGTCGGTTCTAGGTTCCTTTGATTTAATATACCTTAATTGTCGGTTTACTAGTGCATGCTCATCTAGGAAAAATGGGAAATTGAAACCGCCAAAAATAGTATAAGGAATGCCGTTATAAGCCAAAATCGTTAGAATTTTTAATCATGAGAAAAATTGGAAAAAAATAAATTGAGCTAGAAACTAAGAGAAGTAGCGCAGGCCTATGTAATCTTCGTTGGGGATAGTGACTCTGACTTAGGTTGCCACTGGGATGTGTGAAATCAAAGTGCATAAAAATCTACCGAAGCCTATTGTAATCCGAGTTGGGGATAGCGACTCTACAGCCGGAATGCCTCTTGGTTAGGTAAAGCAAAGTCGATGCTCAAAGAAAAAAAAAAGAGAAAAAAAATTGGTTTTAAATTCTTTTGATGGTGGTATAAAATGGTTAAGAATTGGTCCAGTGATCGTTCTTTTTGTTCTATAAGCTTGAGGTGGGAGTAGATGTACTGTGGCTTCTAGTGTGAGACCCTAGGTAGATTGACCGCACATGAACTAAATTGCATGATAAGGGCTTGGAACCGGGTTTGGGTTTAAGAGGACAAGTATACCTTCAATCGTGGCTAACATGAGTCTTGGTTTTAATAATGCGATCTATACTTTGATCCGGATAATTTTCTGTTTCTGATTCCGTTTTGCATAGATTCTTTTTCAGGGACGAAAAAGTCTTAAGTGTGGGGATGTTTGATGTACTGTAAAGTACATGTGTTTATAGTGTATATTTTGTCCCGTTTTTTGATAGTTTGAGTCTAGTTTGGGTTAGAATTTCGATACTGCTGACATTAAGCCTTGATTTCACGTCCCGTTGTTTAAAGTTGTGAAAAATGAAGAAATACGAGCAGTTTGAAAGGAAAACGGGATCCGAACACAAACCAGAGGGCTGAACGTGCAAAGGAAAGCGAAAACGAGCAGGTCAGGGGCGTGGTCGTATGCCACCACCCCCCATACCCGTCGCGTATGGCGACGGGTCCTGCTCCACCAGTTTTGTTGTTTCGGTTCTGGTTTCGAGCTGTTTTTCGACGTATAAAAAGAATGTTTCGCCTCCGTTGTTAGGGTTACGAATTTTGGGAGTTCTTGCAGCCATTTTGGAATCGTATTAGCTAAGTTTGAAGGTTTCAAAGCTTGGGAATCATTGGATCAAGCGAAGATTGAAGATTAGAGACTTTCTCGGGTTTACACGATCCTTGTTTGTCTTGATTTCTCTTTTCTGAACTTGTAATGATGAATTCCAGTTTGATTACTCTTGTTTTGTTTTCGTTATTGACTATGCCTGGCTAAACGCGTTTACTACCTAGACTAAGATGATTGGATTGATTAAAGTTTAAACCTTTTTCGTTAACTGCATGTTTTTTAGGGGTTAATTGTGTTTTGTAAGGAGTTTGATTATCTTGCTTGGTGTGTATGTGTACTTTGATTTGGTTCTTTATTATCTGTTGCTTCGTGTGAACCTTGGTGGTTGTCTACTACGGAATAGGTTCATGCTAGATCTTTGACCTTGTGTCTTTGACTTTAGGGTGAATTGGCCGATAAACCTTAGAAGCATTAATTAATGGTTTGCTAGATTTTAGTGTTCTACTAGTCCTAATACCTTGAAAGTGAGGGGCTATTGGTAGGTCTTATCCGATGAATTGCTGTAGACAGGCTTTGGAAAAAGTTATGAATTAGTTAACCCGTCGGTTTATTAGTCTAGCAAGTCAAGTAAGGATATTCAAACTACCCTAGATCTATAATTGGAAAAGAGTAGGTCAACATTAGGGTACTTACACAATCATCAGACAACTGGAAAGACGTCTAATCAACCGGTAGGATTAACGGCCTAGGTAACGCCATAAGTTTCACCTCAAGAAGGGTTGAGGGGCTTAGTTGGTGTTTAATAGGTTTAGTATCATAAGATCCCGGTTCCATAAAACGTGTAATTAACTTAATTGGTAAATTCTTAACATCAATCCAGGATTCTAGTCTAGGTAGTCTCCATCATCACTTGAGAACAACCTCCACTTTAGTTCGTATTAGTATTACTTTAATTCATATTTAGTTTAAAATAGATTTCCGTAGATTTTCCGTAACCCCCCCCCCCCAAACAATTAAAACAGTTTGAGTCGTGTCCGTCTGAGTCTTTCAGAGTCTAATCAGCGTAATTAGTAGAGTCCTGTGGGTTCGATATCCGGACTTACTTAGGTTATACTACATTGATCGGTACACTTGCCGATTGTGTGGTTTAGGTTTCAGTCGAGTCTAGTTTTTAAAGCTTTTTAGTGTCTAGCTTAGAGAATCCTAGTTAGTTCATTTTTATAGTCTGTTTAGCACACATCATTAAGATTTGTGGTTACCTCTTTTAGAAACTTAGCATAAGATAGAACCAAACTATGATTTTCAATGGAAGGTTGTAGGATGTGTATTTCTTGGAGGTCCTTTTGTTCCTCTTCGAAATTTACCTTTGAGAACTTACCTTCCGAGTTGCTTGGTTCGGGTTTTTCATGTTCATGTGTTGGTTTTTTCTTCAAGTGTTCCTCCTTTGTTGGCCCTTGAAGTTTTACCTCTTCTATAATTACCTCTTTGGTGCAAATAGTCTCTTCTTTTGCACGAGATTGATTAATCAAGAATTCTAGGTTCTTGAGACTTTGTATGAGGCTTTCGGCTTAAATAACAATTGTAGGTGGTATCTCGTACATTTCAAACGCTGGAGTGTCCCAATCAAAGCTTGATTTTGGAGGCTCAAACCGTGGTTCCTCATACGTTGTGTATGAGGTTGATGGTTGAAAAAGGTAACAATTTTGTACCGAATGGGATTACCGCATATGGTACAATCTGGCTCCTCATAATCACCATCATCGTAGTAGTCATAATCTTCCATGTAACATTCCATTGTTTGGATAGTACTCAGAAGATTACAGTTCTTGGATATAGAAAAATCTTATTGAAACAGAAGGTTTACACGGCCCCGTGCTGAAGGAACATGACCCCGTTTCCAGGAATTTAATTTATTCGGTACTGGGGGTTTTTACACGGCCCCGTGTGAGCCTTCTGAGAAAAGGTTTTGTTTGGTTTTCAGTTACTGCAGATTGGACACGGCCCCGTGTTAGTACAGCATGGCTCCGTGTTAAGCTTACTGTAACTGAATTTTTTTAAAAACGAACAGAAATTTGAACAGAAAAATAAAAAAAATGATTAGGCAGTTGATTTTAAGCTTTCTTAAAATCCTTGTGTCCCTGGCAACGACGCCAAAATCTTGACGTGATGCGAGTGTGGGAGATTTTTAGATATATTTTAAGTACTTTTCACTCGTTTATTCAAGCTTTATATTAATAAAAACATGATATGCAACTATCACTCTCTACAACACGCTAGGGCAAGTGCACCCCTCATTGGCGTAGTATAGTGAAGGTAAGATACGGAGGTCGTCCAAGGACACAAGAGCTTTTAATACCGGATTATCGTCAACGTCAAATCGACTCAAATTTTGGGAAAAAGGTTTTGATAAGTAATTTAAATGAGTAAAATAAAATAGAGGAAACAAATAAACAAGATAGAATCACTTGGTTCTGACTTATCTTTCATGTATCCCTTGATGATTTCCGCACTTTGGGTTTTTTAAGAGAATACCTTGGTTAAAGTGGCATGCCCTTCTTTTCGAGGCGACAATACCCTCAGCCATATTGGTCTAAGTCAGCAGGGATACAGTCCCGCAAGGCCGGAATATTGAAAGATAATTAAGCAAGTTATTAGTGCAAAATGGTGGCATATCCCTCTTTTGGAGGAAACACTAATCTCGGCCATATTGGTCTGAGTCAGCAGGGATACAATCTCACAAGGCTGGTTTTAAAGTTTAATACTAGTTTATTTGTAAGAGATTCAAGCCGTTCTTACTTTCCCCGATTGATGCTATCTGCCTCAAAGGAAGTCCTAATAAGCTTGAATCAAGTCATCGTAGGTTCTGTACACTAAAAGAGGCAAGAACCTTACCCAAACAAACATTCTAACCCCCTTCCAGGCAGTTAACGTGCTTTATATAGACCATAAAGACACGAATAAGTGAGTCAACAAAACATGAAGGAATGATAGGATAAAATTCACTTTCAGTATAAATAACTAGTTATTAAAGTCATTAATACAAACCTAATTAAAAAGTTAACCAAATATTGGAAATCAAAAGTAATACATAAAAGATTTCGCCTTCACCAAGTGATGTAAGATATTAGCCAAGCATGGCCATAGTTTGACAAAGACTCTTACGATCAATCTTGGATCGCGAGACTACTACACACTCTAAACTCTAATGATTGTGGTGGAAGATGATGGTTGAGTGGTGGCAGGTGTGAGAGAAATGGTTTGCCAAGGGATGACTTGAAATGAAACCAAGCACCCCTATTTATAGCTGGAAACAGACCATTCACATGGCCCCGTGCCCTGGGGGCACGACCCCGTGTCTTCCTTTTTCTCTGTCTTCTTTGAATGAGCATATCAGATTAGCTGCTACATAGCCCCGTGTGTCAACGGCATGGTCCCATGGCCATTGTAATTGTTGTACTATCCCAGATATGAAAATCTGGAAGTTGACCATAGCCTATGTCTCTTTTCTGCATCTGTTTGTCTTCTTCTGCTCTGGAATCTTGAAGGGGCACGACCCCATGCCGACAAAGCACGGCCCTGTAGATTCATTGTTTTTAGTCTAGGGGTGAAGCTCGGAGGGTTGGTATAGTGTGTTGTCTTCCCGTCTTCTATACTTATGCTAGTTTTTGTTGTTAATTTGTTTCTTTTGTACAATTAAGCTCTTTTAATCCTGAAAATCAAAAGTATACAAAGAAACGTACTTTTTTCAACATTAGCACTAAAAATGGTTGATTTTACACCGTACTTGATACAATTTATATGTTGCATTTGATGCATATCAATAAGCTATTTTGAGAAATTAGGATTTGTAACTTCTCAAGAAGAAAAAGGACTTTTGGGTTTATATTACCATTACATACGTGTGACATTTGCCGCCTCCAACATAATACATCGACAGTATGCGTTAAATCCCAATCCCACGCCCTCACTTCCTCTGCAGTAAATCCTATTATGCCGCCCTATGTGATATTGATATGGATATTATACTTTGGTTATCGTCATCTAGAACTGTTAGATGAGTTGTTAGGATATTAGTTTTGTTTATTTCTTTCTAGAATATAGAGCTTGCAGTTTACATGTTTGGTTATCACTTCAATAAGGATTTCAATTTCAATGAATTCTACGATTGTTTTTTTTTGTTTCAAACTCAGTATACGATGGAATTTGATATGAACTAAATATTACATGTGATTTGTAGATTTTATATAACACAAAATGGATGAAAACCGCCAAAATGTCGTTGGTTGTGAAACATCTTCTAACAAGAATAAATCAAGATTATTGTGGGATGATTTTACGTTCAAGAGGTTATCGATGCGTGCTTGCTTGAACTTAGAAGAGGGAATAGACCCGGTACTCACTTTAGTAAGGTTGGGTGGGCGAATGTAGTAAAAACTATGTACGAAAAAACAGGCAAAACCTTTGATAAATAACAAACAAATGGGACAACATGAAAAAAGAATGGAAGCCTTATGACCGCTTGATGAGGCTTGAAACTTGGATTGGTGGGACGAGAAGCTTCATCGATACATCGTCCGAGTGGTGGGATGAGAAAATAAAGGTATGTTCTATTTTTACCATCTAATAACTTATAATCAAACACCTAAGGTAAGGCGTATTTTGTGTTTTTGTTGTAGGTAGATAAAGACTTTGCCAAATTTAGGGGTGTAAATTTGGAGATCTTCGAGTCTCATTATGCTTCTTTGTTTTGGGATTTGGTTGTTGTAGGAGATTATGATATGACTCCGTTACAATTTCAAAAGGATAGCAATATGAACGGTGTTCGAAGTGAAGAAAATATAGAGTGCAAAGGAGATAGTGACGAAATAAGTTTAGGTGATGATGAGCCTTTGTTTCCTAGTTATATGAAAGTAGTTCGAATAAAAGGAAGAAATCTAAGGATGTTGCTCATTAACGTTCAACCAAGAGCAAAACTTTATCTTCAAAAAAAGCTAGATTCTGTATTAGATGCCTTATCAACAAAAATCACACAAACTTTTCCACCAAATAATGCCTCCCCAACAATTGCAGATTGCATGAACACTGTCATCACTTTTCCTGGTTTCTAAGAAAATTCCCAAGTTTATACACGTGCATTGCGAGTTTAAATCAAAAAGACAAATTGTGAAGCGTGTATATATCCAACAACTCATGCAAAAAAGATGAAGCTCCTTACGTATCTTATGGAAGAATGATTAGTCGTTATACATCATATGTTATCGTTTTACATTGTGTGTTATCGTTTGACATTATGTGTTATTTCTACTTTTATTATGTGTGTTATCGTTTCACATTGTGTGTTATTTCTACTTTTAATATTTGTATTATTGTTTACATCTTTGTATTATAGGATGGATAGTGACGACTCTAATTCGTATGACAGGGATGAAGAAAATTTAGTCGACGAGGATACAGAATTCAAAAGGTTATGTGGAATAGATGTGCAAGGGAAAATAATAGCTCGTGACTTTCATAATAGAAGAAGGCCATGTCACACGTCGGATCGCACAAGCCCCAAGTTTATTAATGAAATATTAATTGGCCATTCTAGAAGGTGTTATGAAATATCTAGACTGCGCATGCCTGTTTTTAGACAGTTATGCATAGATCTTCTTACTAATTACGGATTGAAACAAACCCGTAATATGTATGTTGAGGAGTCGGTCGAAATCATCTTGATGACTTTGGCTCGTGGGTGTACGAATAGGTTTGTCCAAGAATCTTTTAATCATTTTGAGGAAACTATTCATAGACATTTCCATAAAGTTATGGCAGCCGTGCTTAAGATGGGTGCCAACATCATCAGGTCATCCGCAAACTATAATGATGATGTACCTGCTCATATATTAAATAATCTTTGGTATTATCCAATGTTCAAGGACTGCATTGGTGCTATTGATGGGACACACGTGAGGGCATCGGTTTAACTGAAAGACCAAACGAAGTACTTTGGCCGAAAGGGATATGCGACACAAAATATAATGGTTGTTTGTGATTTTAACATGTGCTTTACATTCGTATGGGCTGGATGAGACGGTAGTGCACATGAAACCAAAATCTTCAATGAAGCCTTACGGAGGCTGGAGCTTCTTTTTCCACATCCAACGGGTAGTTAGTATAAAGTAATTTTTATGTTATTAATACTTGTTTGAAACGACTAACAACTATTTGTTATATTTGTAGAGAAATATTATGTTGTTGATGCCAGATACCCAAATACTAAAGGGTATCTTGCTCCATACAAAGGTCAAACCATTCGTTATCATATACCGGAATTTCAACATGGACAGAGTAGCGCTATGCTGCTCCTTACGGACCAAAAGAGACATTTAACTATTACCACTCATCATTTCGGAATATCATTGAACGAACCTTTGGAGTGTGAAAAGCTAGGTGGGCGTTATTGAGAGATATGCATGTTAATTACACATACGAGCACCAATTGAGTATTGTGGTAGCATCAATGGCGATCCATAACTTTGTTAGAAAGCCCAGTAGGTTTGATGAAGCATTTAACACGGCCCAACAAGAATCTTACAATCCCGGTGGTACTAGTGATGAACTTCATGAAGAAGTTCCGTCTACAAATCGTATGGATGATGATTGTATGTATATGGCAGCGATAAGAGATATTATTGTGCAAGACATAATGGAATCATGGAGAAGAATATAGTATGCCATTAGTTTGTTATTCTTGTGCATTTTTGTGTTTTTTTAGCAATCTGAATGTAATATTATTATGGTCTAATTAGTAAATTGTTTTTCAATATGCAAGAGAGAAAAAAATTAAATAAGCTAAACCAAACACTTTTTAAAGAGATGTCCTTTTTGGTCATTTTACATGAATAAGTTAAACCAAACACCTTTTAAAAAACTACTTATTGACTTATTGGCTTATAAGCTAACCCAAACAATTTTTTAGAAACTTTTTGTCAAAAAGTGATAAGTTAATAAGTCTTTTTAACAAAAAGTCCTCTTGAACTAAAATAAGCTAACCAAACACACCCTTTATAATAAGTTTTGGTTTGATTCTGGTGATGGGTTATTTGGAAATACAAGGTTTAAAATATGTTTTAATTAAATAAAATCCACCTATCCTAAATGATATCCGCATAATCATTAAAATAAAACAAAATAAAAATAAGATAAAAGAATTAGTAACCTGATGGCCTGGTAATTACGCATTATTAGAACATTAAGTTAGAGTTTAGTTACTTTAGAGAAACATAAAAACTTGAGTAAAATGCAATTTTACCCCCTAGGGTATTACCACGCTAACACTCTTACCCCCTAAAACCAAAATCCTGTTGTTCTACCCTCGGACCATTCCAATTTAATCAACCTTGGCCCCGCTGTCAAGTCAACAGTAGTTGACTTTCTAGTATTTTATGAAATGACGTTTATACCCCTGTTTCTTCCCCAATTAAAACCCTAAATCATTAACTCTTCTATGCCTTTATTATAAGTCAGAATAACAAATCATTTAACTAATATGGATGAGCTCAAAATGAAATCACACAACAACATCGTGTAATAGAGTGGCATATTGGAGAAGAAATATGTGGAATATAATCGTTTCAATAAGATCGGTTTATGCACACAGATGTGTGTATGTATATGTAGTGAGAGAAAGTTGTAGAGAAAGAGAGAGTTTCTAAAGTCAATAGTCGCCGCCATTTTTGTTACTGCGAAGAAGTTTTGGTTTTTGATTCGAACAAGTTTTTCGAAGAATCGGTTAATGTGAATTGTTGGATCGGTATATGTTGATTTGTTTTGTTCATCAGGTATTTGAAACCCTAGTTTGTGCTTTTGTGTGTGTTTGTTGCATCTATTTGTGTGTGATATTGTGTTGTTGAGATTTCATGGTTTGATGCTTGCTAGATCGGTTTGATTCACGTATTGGAGTGATATTAAAGTTTATTGCATAACAAATCTGAGATATATGGACCTGTCAAGTGCTTAAAGTTGAAATGAATGACGGATTTGACGGTTTGTTATATGGGATGCGGTTGTTTTGATCTGAAACAAGGTCAAAATCAACGAATCTGGGCAGAGATTAGAGGGGTTCAGTGAAGAACATGGGCGACGACTTGGAGAGAATGGGGGTAATCAGGTTCTTGATGTTCAACATCTGTATTTGTGTTAGGAGAGGTTTATAGTTGGAAATGACCAATCCCCTTTGACTGTTAAATTGGAACATTGACTTTTAACAGAGTTGGGTGTCAGGGGGTAAGATTGTGGCAATTGGGATTCGTTCGGGGGTAGGGCAGCAAGATTTTGGTTTTAGGGGGTAAGAATGTCAGTGGGGTAAAACTCTGGGGGATAAAATTGCATTTTACTCTAAAAACAATGAATGACTTAATTAGAACAAGTGACCAACTTAACATTAAGTTAAACTTTATTTAACTTAGAGAAACATAAAAACTTTGAATGGCTTAATTAGAACAAGTGACAAACTTGATTACATTTACATGGCATTTTCCCTTAATTAAAGAACAAAAAAAGGTCGGGCGATTCGGGTCGAACCCGTGACGTCCCCCCGTCTCCATGCCATATCGAAACAACCCTTACCACTCAACCAATGCTGCTTTCGTGTTTGAATATGTTTAGATTAGATTTTAAATAATCTCAGTGCGATATCATCTTCCTCATCTAATAGAAAACCGAAACCCTAATCCTTTTTTAATAATAAATTCCTTCAATATTCCCCGCTATCGTTGACATAACCTTAGGGCTTTTGATCACCATGAAAAACCAAAAAGAAGGATGTGATTTATACCTTCTAGTGATGCACCAAAAGGTGGAATGAAAATCCGGCGAAGTCTTGACAACTCCGGCAAACGTAAAAGGTTGCAGAAGCGATAATAGAAGGTTTAGCGAGGATTTGGGTGGGGTTAAACGTGTTAGAGGCTGATTATGGTTTGTTTTTATAACTAATTTATAACATTAACAATTCTTGGTTCGATTTTGATTCGATTTGCTAAGCGGTTCCAATTAAGAAGATTCGTTTCGATTTAGCTTGTTAATACACGTAGAATATACTTGGGATCGTGTCAAGATATGTTGTTCGTAACATGGAAACCCGATTTCGCGAATTAAAGCGAAGATTTGTAAAGATTTGACGAAGATCATTGCTTGTTTTCTGTTTCCTTTGGGCAACAAGTTTAAATCAAAAGAATGAGCATCAAGTTTTAATGTAAAAGGAAAGTGGGTTGAGTTTTGTTATGAAAAGGAGGCAGTGGTGTAGTGGTTATGCATGTGTGGGTGTAGTTCGTGAATCGCTACAAACCCATGTTCGAGTCCCGTGGTCTGTAATATTCTTGTTTCGTTAATGGTTTTCTTTATAAATATTTAACAGAATCTAACTTGGTTTATTATGTAAACATTATTTTTAACTTATTAAATATTTATACTAATACATTTCATACGAATGTAATATTAATTAAAAAAAGGGGAAATCCATATTTATTTATTAAGCGTATCCGGTTTACGATGGTTCGATCCACTTTTCAAAATGGGTCGGATTTCGGAGATCCGTTATTCACTAATTCTTGGTTTATTATCATATGTGATGGGATTACATGACCTCTTTGAAACTAAGTTAACTTAACTAAGGTGTGAATACGGCTTCTGGTACCCTTTATCAGATCCAGTGTAAGCTTCTGGTTTTGAACCAAATCTTACTAGAGTATTCTGGTAGCGAACCAGATTCGGGTGACAAGCTTCTAGTATTGAATCAGATCTTGGGGTAATGAAAAGCTTCTGATATTACATCGAGATCCCTAGGGAAGGGTTCCGGTAATGCACCAGATCCGATCGGGGGATAAAAGTTAAGAAGGTAAATTAATGGGGAACAAGGTAAGTCGGTAAAATAGAAGAGATCGGTAAAATGGCACCTATTTTACTTATTCAAGGTAACTTAAATAATTTGGTCACTAAATAGTTCTAGTAATTAACTAAAGATCACAAAACGTGATCCCTAATGTGAGCTTGAATCACAAGTATTAATTAATCAAGTTATAAAAAGATTACAATACCAAGATGGCTTTAACCCAATCTTGTTGTGGCATATCATTTACTAGTCGAGAGGCTAGGGATGGTTCATTATGGATAGATTTCCAGACCAATCTATCTATATGTTGTGGTGAGGTTGAGGGATGTCGATAACTACATCAGGAGATGCGTTCAATTATCATAAAAGATAAAGTCGAAGACTTAACCATTTTCCTTGTTCTATAAAATAAACTATATTAATTAAGTTATTCCAAAATTCATTGATTACTATTTTAGTTTATTAGACTAACTACAAATAAAGTTGGTCAATATAATAATGAACGTTAAAGTAAGGGAAACATATCCTTGGACTATCACGGTTCTTTTCTAACCTATACTATACGCAACGAGTTCTCTCCAGTTGCATGTATTTAATCTATATCAAAATTCATTTCTTTTATAAATTTAAAACTAGGTAAATCGTGTTTTCAAATTATTAAATTAACGCACTTAAGTGTGCTCAATATTACTAAAACTATCTAATTCACACGACATCAAGGTTCACCGAGTAATTTCCTCTAATTGGCCAATTAATCGCTAGACGGTCAAAAGGCGGCCTTAGGCAGTCCTAATCGGCCAAAAATCAGTGATTCCAGTCAAATTCCAAATTCTGGCCATTCTGGTCATACCTTTTAAATTTCAATGATTAATCTTGTATGCGTAAAAAAATGAGTTGATAAGGGGTTAAATTTTTTCATGCTAATATATATATATATATAAAACTGAAAATTATATATAAAAATGTCAATCTGATTAATACCGATTAATCTCTATTAATCCTCCTGATTAATCGTTAATCCTCACCTCACTGGCCGACTAGTGCCTGACGACTTACAACATTGCTAATATCCAAAAACATAGTGTATGCCAATAATTGATATATCATATATAGTCACAAACGCACATACATATTTAAAAAAAAAATATAAGAAATTATATCAGGTATATAATTGGGTAAATGGATACACTTTATCAGGTAATCATCTCGGGTAAACGTCCATATCATTAAACCCTAAAGCCACAAAAAATAATACTTAAGCCCAAACCCGATGACACGACCCCAAACTCGTCCCAAATGTGTCGGGTTTCGGGTTTACTCCTTGCGTTTTATGTTCAATTGCCATCCCTACACCTTAGCATGCCACATAATAACCACCTTACCTTAAAAATTTTACCTTTTTTCCTCCAACGTACAAACCACACAAACTTCCACTTCACTTTCATAAAATGAATATTTAAAAAAAGGTTGTGTGTGTGGTCCCAACCCTTTGCATCCGGACGAGTCCGGTTTGTCAACCATACCACATTTCACCGCCTCCTCCAATAGAAATGAGCATGGTACCCGTTCGGCCTATTCGGAACCGAAAAACGAGAAAAGTGGGTACCAGTACCGAATTTAACCGGTATGGTTCGGTACTAGTACCCGGTACCAAATGCTCATCCCTATCCTCCAACAAGTGCCAAGTCCCGTTAGCAAGTTTGAACATTAGACTCGGATCAGGATGATGGTGATGTGGATTCTCTAGCTTTTAAGATACGTTGTTTTACAAAGTTTTGAGTACGCCGTTGTGATGTACAAATTTTTATCTACATCTTGAAGTAAATTTGCTCAAAACCGACTTAGTGATCGAAACAAAAATGCACATGATATTCTCTTGAGCATATCTCTTTCAGTTGCTATATAGGGTATTAGTACCATATCGAACCGAATTGATACCGACCAAAAGTCCACTGCGAAACGCAACTAGTTTAGGGATGAGCTCAGTACCGGTACTTAAAAACGTCGGCACCAAAAAGCACCAATACTAGGTACTACTACTGGTACTGAAAATGTTCGACACGGTACGGTACAATGTTTGAAGGTAAATTTCGGTAAAATACACTTACCGAACCGAACAAGTACCAAACCGAAAATACCAATTTCCGAAACGCCAAAATGTGAGTACCAAATTTACACTTAAATTCAATCGGTACAGTACCATTTGGTACCAATATTTTTTGGTATCGATACTGAAATGTTCATTCCTAAACTAATTCCATTATGTTTTGTTTGGTATGGGGTAATGAAATGGCGGTGGTGGACGGTGGCGGTAGGCGTTTTGGTGGGGACGATGGTGGGTAGTAACGACAGTGGTGGGTTGCGTTGTTGTTAATGAAGGGTGAAAGGAGGGATAAAATGAAAAAAAAAAACATGGGGGCAAGATTCCATTCTATTGATTACCCAAACACCGTTTTCTCTATTAGTTTAGATGATTCAGCAAATTTCACCTCCCGTTCATGTGTACCAAAAAACATCTTAGTTTTTTTAAAAAATTAATTCATTGGGAGTGCAATTGGATGGAGTGTGGGGTTAAAAGACTTAAGGACATAAATCGTTATTAATGTGAAGTTGCAATTTTGGCCGCTATTGTTGTTGTTGTTGTTATTAATATTATTACTATTATTATTATTATTATTATTATTATTATTATTATTATTATTATTATTATTATTATTATTATTATTATTATTATTATTATTATTATTATTATTATTATTATTATTATTGTGTATATTTTTAATAATTTCAATAATTTGCATCTTGTTAATTTCAAAAACTGCATTTATTTATTTATTAATTAAAATTGATCATAATGAATTTGCTTGAACTTGACTCCATAGGACGTCATAACTAACAATGTTCTATAGTACCAGTGAAACAATCTGTTAGTAAGCCATTAAAATCCGGCGTAGTATAGAACATTCTCAATCAAGTTTGAGGTAACACGTTACATCGTTTGTAGTTTGTGTAACGTTACATCTAGTAAGTTGTTTTGAGTTGTATCTTTTTTTTACCGACCGAATTTGGATAACTGACGGACCACTAGAATATCATCATGCAATCAACGGAACCACCCGATCATATTCATCTCCATTAGGCTATAATGTCTACACACCAATTCAGGAAGAAAACCAATAAATCTAGAAAAAACTTTCTTGTGAGAATCGAATGCAGGACCTAATAGTCTTTAAGTATTATCTCAGCACAAGATGTTAGTAGCCTATAATGCCATAGAGTTGAGTTAATCTTACTCACCACAAGCAAACAAAGAAGTAGTGACATGTATTGTTACTTGGGACAAAAGTGTAGCGACGTGTATAAAAGAATCTCTCTTACTAAAAGGAGGCAAAAGTGCAATCAAATTTATGTTGGTTTGATTTTGATTTAAATTCGATTACTTAAGAAATAAGAATTATAAACTCTAGGTGTGCGTTTAATAACTAGTATTAATTATTAAACACTTTTATGACTGATAACATACATAAAAAAGATTGAACGATACACGCAATTATATAACTAAATAGCCGTTTTACTTAACACATTTAGAGCAAAATGATTTTATTGTTCATCTCTTTGTATATGTCATCGTTGTACAACAGTAATTGGGAACACATAAGACTCAAGGGTTATTATGTTGCTCAACTTGCTCTAAATATGTTACGTAACACAATTATATGTAACTATATGATTGTGTCTTTATACATGTTATAAGTTGTAGAATTATTTATTGTGTTTCCCACGATTTACTACTTAAAATCATGGTTGTAAAACAAGGTCTCTAAGGCTGAGTACTACACGAGTAATCGCTAGAAGGTAGGCTGCCAAAACGACTTTCTTCAACTCCGTCAAATTATTCAGAATCGATTAAACGCGATCAACTTGGCCAAAACCGGATCTTGTAGGTCAACTCGAGCCGAGTTTGACTTAAAAAAAATAAAAATATAATTTCTATGCCTATTATATTAAAGAATAAATATCATTTTCACGCATTTTGTTATAAATATTAGTTAATTTATATTATTTGACGTGTATTTAATTTCCGAAAGCTAATTTTCTTATAATTTAACATGTCGGAGTACTTTTTGCTTAGGCCAAGTACTCTCAACTTACTGGTCGACCGACTAGAGAGCATGAAGGGATATGGTCTCAAATCATACGCCGACTAAATGATGCAAGCCCAAGTCACGCACAAGGAAAAGTAAAATGGTGTAAAAACTCAATTACAACACTATTAAGTTTTTAGTACGAGTTCAATCGGTCTGACCAGTAAACCAGCAAAGTGACTGACTCATCAACCCTCGGAGTTTAAAAACTTTGTCCAATAGTTACTAAATAAAAACAATCACTGTCAACATATTATTCACTCCATCTATAAATATACGACGTCCAATTCAAAGGTACAAACTCTTAACTCAACACACAGAAATGTATGAAGAGAGAGAAACAGAGTGCCACCCTCTGTTACAAGGTGACAGAGATGAAGATCTCAAAATTATAAGTTTATGTTCATCAGAAATGGAGTCTTTGACCAGCATCTGTGAGGTCATCTTGCCATCACTCTCTCCAAATTCTCTAACTCACCATCATGACAACAAAATTGATGAATCTATCAAACTATTCTCCACTCTTTCTGCTTCCCAATACCCCATTCCAAACAAGGTATCATCATCAATTGATTTGATCCCCTTTTTAGTGTTTACGAAATTGAAATTGGTCGAACCGATCGGACTGTAAACAGGTGGCTCGGCTTCTGGTGAAAAGGGCATTCTTCGAAGCGCTTATGGTGGTTAGATTGGTGTTGAAACTGTGTTCCAGCAGGGTTGGTACCCTTTTGATTGGTGGATCTCTTTGTTTTTCTGATAAATGGCCGTACATAAACAAGTTTTCTGATATTAGTTTGGAGAAAAGGGAGAAGATTGTGCAGAAATGGTTTAAACATCGCTTTCTGACGCCTGTTCGGCTAGGATTCGTGTTCATCAAGAGTCTATGTCTTTTGGCCTTCTTTTCGCAGATAAATTCATGTTCGTTGTGATGACATTCGAGGCCGTTTTCTTAGAAATTAACGACTATATTGTTAACTACAATTTTGGAAAAAGACAAACCAGACTAGCCGGGTTGGTTTAGGTGCTAGATTGTCTAACCGGTCAAAACAGTTTGGTTTGATGGTTTTACCGGCAATTTATTTTTTTATTTTAAGATTTTTTTTTTATGTAACTCGGTCAGTTTTTATATTAATATATGTAAAATATGAAATATATATATATATATATTTTATTTAGTTTAGAATTCAGGATTTGAACTAGAGTTTGGTAGTGTTCGTTTCAAAAAAAAATTAGTAAACCATATTTATAATAACAAGTTAACAACGATGGTTTACTAATATAATACATATACATAAATACATACCAGCAAATTAAAAAGAAAATAAAGGTTAAATTGTATGTTAGTTTACCCGACTAGTTTTAAGTTATGGACTATCAATTGAACTGTTTAAACTGGTAAATTGTGAAAAAAGAACCGTACAAACATCAAATCGACCAATCGGCTTTGATTTGATAGTACAAAATTAATAATTTGGATCTGGAAAAGTCCCTTTGGAGTATTATTGGGTCCATATCCACTATGAATAATGCAACATGAAAATTTTCGATTAGGTGGTTCAACCTCATTCGTTGTCCTAGATGTAGTCGTTAACATGTATAAGGGAGTCTAGATTCTAGAATCAGCCCAATTATAGAGGTGTGCCAAAATGGTTGATTTTCTTTTATGCATTAAATATGTTAGGCTTATATGACATACTTTTTTATTGTATCATTTTAATAATGAGTTTGTAATATATGATCATAAAACAAAAATCAATTATTGTTAATGGTTTTCTGGTACATTGGCAGCCCCATAGCTTTCTAAAGTATATGTTCGAGTCTCACTTGAATAAAAAATAAATGCTATAGGTTAAGCCATGTGTTTTACCATAATGAACCTTTAGGCAAAGAATTTCATCTAAAATGATGACGGCCAGGTCACGAGCATTGTTTATAATCATGGAAAAAAGATGTACTTTACACAACTTTAACATATTTTTTTACTATATATTCTAACATGTTAAAATAAG
This sequence comes from Scalesia atractyloides, assembly GCA_947069175.1. Lineage (NCBI taxonomy): Eukaryota > Viridiplantae > Streptophyta > Magnoliopsida > Asterales > Asteraceae > Scalesia > Scalesia atractyloides. Next base: position 48,043,301 of record CAMTDV010000010.1, read on the forward strand.
AAATGCTTTTTAGTCATCTACTTTTTAATAAAAACAATTTCTATATTTTTTAGAACATTTGATTTACTACTTTATCACATGTGACTTCTCTTTTTGTTCATTTATTGATCGGTTGACTTCACTTTTTTCAAGTGGTTCATATTTTTTTGAAAGGCTGGAATATATTAAAGACGAACCCAGCAAGTTGCTAGGCAGCCATAAAACACCAGGAGTACATCAACGAAAGAAAATATAACATAGTAAAAGACCACCACTTTCCTCACACCAAGTTTGCTAAAAATGACCTAATTTTGACCCACACATAGTTTAAAGACTGATCATTTGAATCGACTATCTTTTGTTGTTGAAACTTATATCGTTCATGGCCTGCCAAATTACCCAGCAAAAGTTAACGTGTCTAGAATAAGGAAAAATCATGCTTTGTTGTCACTTACTGATGAAATTTGCGAACTCAAATTATTTGATATTACGTATTCATGCTTTTCAATATTTTCAGTAGAAATTACACCTCACAATGATAAATTCTTGCACTTTTCGGCCCAAATATAAGATTTTTTTTTTATTTTTTTACGAGTTAAATGTCATTTTAGTCCCTATGGTTTGGGTCAATTTGCCGGTTTAGTCAAAAGGTTTCATTTTTCGTCCGTGGGTCCAAAAATGTTTCACCGTTGCCATTTTAGTCCACTGGGTTAACTTCTTCCATTTTTTTTCCTATTAACGAGAAAGGCAATTCGGTCATTTTATATGGTTAAATTGCCCTTCTAGTTAACAGAATTACATATAAAATGACCGAATTGCCCTTCTCGTTAACAAAAAAAATAGATGAAGTTAACCTAATGAACTAAATTGGCAACAGTGAAAACCTTTTGGACCCACAGGCGAAAAATGAAACCTTTGGACTAAACTGACAAAATTGTCCAAAACACATGGATTAAAATGGCATTTAACTCTTTTTTTATTTATGACAAGCTAAATAATATTAGGCTATAGGATGTGGTCATGACCCTAATGATCATAATGACCCTCCACATCAGCGTCATGTCACCCACTTTTAATCAATTATTCAAAATCACTACCTTATGAGTGTGACCATGACCTAAATCATTATTCTCTTATTTTAATTTTTAATTGTGAAAAAGAAATATTGAAAAATGAAATGAGTCTCATGGTTGTCATGGTTTAATCCATGCCAACCACGGTGAATGAATCAAGAGAGTGGTGTAGCAATCTATTAGTGATCATACGTTGTAATTAATGACTCAACCTCCACCCCTGACACGCTTCAGTCTTATCGAGTTGGTTTCGAGCTATTCAAAAATAAATATAACATTAGAAAAAAAGCGTATCTATTTTTTTTTTCTTTTTGACAAAAATAGATAAGCCAGAGGCAGATCCATCCATGATTTATTTGGTCGAGTAAAATAACAATTTCCATTTAAAAAGAAACTAAAATCCAAAACCCGAATTCCCATAAAATAATAAACACTTTTACTCTCCATTTGGATGTAGTTTTATAGCATTTACATCATTCTCAAACTGCCATACATATATATATATATAAGACATTCCTGAAATTTTCCTACAGGTTAATGAAAAATCAAAAAATCCAACATGGGAAGCGATCGGCTACAACGTAGCCACAACCAAACAACACCGTAACCAACAAAACAATCGACCATTACAAAAAAACCTGGTGGAAATCATCAACGAAACCGATCACACACTAGTAAACTCCCTCAAGCAAAAAGGCCTGCACGTAACCGAAAACCTCAAAGAAAACATCTGCAAGATAACCTGCGACGTAGTAATCATCGGCTCAGGCTGCGGTGGGGGCGTTGCAGCCGTAGTACTCGCGAAATCGGTTAAGAAGGTGGTGCTCCTGGAGAAAGGAAACTATTTTACTCCAAAAGATTATTCTAGCCTCGAGGGTCCTTCGTTAGATCAAATGTATGACTCTGGTGGTATATTTCCAACACTTGATGGGAAACTCATAATCCAAGCCGGCTCTACTGTTGGCGGGGGCTCAGCGGTTAACTGGTCGGCTTGTATTAAGACGCCAACGTCGGTTTTAACAGAATGGGCTGAAGAACATAACATGAAGTTGTATGGAACTTATGAGTATGCTTCTGCAATGGTTATAGTGTGTGAAAGAATTGGTGTGACTGAGAAGTGTGTGAAAATAGGGTTTCAGAATCAAGTGTTGCGAAAAGGGTGTGAGAATCTTGGATTGAAGGTGGAAGATGTGCCGCAGAATGCTTCGAAAGATCATTATTGTGGTTCGTGTTGTTTTGGATGTCGATCGGGGGATAAGAAGGGGACGGATTCGACGTGGTTGGTGGATGCTGTGGATCATGGAGCTGTGATTATAACTGGATGTAAAGCTGAGAAGCTTTTGTTTACAAAGAATGGTGAAGGAAAGAGAAGAGGAAAGAAATGTGTAGGAGTGGTTTCACAGCTTTTGAACCAGAAAATCTCTAAAAGATTGCAGGTTAGTAGATTATTATTATTATTATTATTATTATTAAAGCTAAATAATAATATTTTTTTAACAACAAACTACAACTACTTCTGGATTACATCATTTTGTCCACAATGAAGACTTGAACCCTTACTACTTTATAGTAAAACAGCAATTAAACACCTTGATATCATTGGACTGCTTACATTTGCTAACAAAATTATTGATAATACGTAACTATTAGCTTCACGTTTTAACTATCTTCGGTCTAAGCTTTACATTGATGCGACATTATAGCATCTTAATTAATGAGACTATGATTATCGTCTTATCCTACTATCATTATTACAGCATATAATTAATTAGACTATGATTATTATCTTATCCGGCTGTAAACGAACACGAACAAGGCCTTGTTCGTGTTCGTTTGTTAAGGAAATAAATGTGTTCACGAACGGTTCATGAACGCTTACCGAACGAGATTTTATGTTCGTGTTCGTTCATTAAGGAAATGAGTGTGTTTGCGAACGGTTCACGAACACAAATAAATTTGGCGAACATGATGAAGGATAAAGGCAATGGATCCCTTATTGTGGAACGGAGGTCGATCGTATTCGTCTATGTAAATAATGAGAAATAAAAGGGGGGATTGGTGCATAAACAAGTGAAATAGGGTTTCCTAGTTTAATTGTTAGGGTAATAATATAAATAAAAGTTTAATGGTAATAAAATAAATAAAAGTTTAATAACATAAAAAGTATAGATAAAATATATGAAAGTACACAAATCTTTAATTAAAACACAAACATATGAACATAAACGAACGCCAATGAATGAATGTTCATGAACACGTTCACGAACATCTTACCGAACGTTCACGAACACAATTGAACGAACGAGACCTTAGTTCATGTTCGTTCATTTAACTAATCGAACGAAATTTCTTGTTCATATTCGTTCGTTTACTAAACGAACGAACATAAACAAACTTCCCTCCGAACGGTTCACAAACTGTTCGCTGAACGTTCGGTTCGTTTACAACCCTAACTATCAATTAGCTATTATCTATAAGTTTGTTAGACCTTTCAAATACTAATTACGATAAGTATTAATTTATCACTCTTTAATTTGCAAATGGCAGTCTCTCTTGGAAGACCACTAACACACTATTCAGACATCACTGGCATGTCATACGTGCCATATGATGTCATATGACGAAAAGTGGTCATATAGGCCGTATAAGGGCCTGTATAAGGTGGTGTTTGTCAAGTCATACAGGTTATATGATGTGTTTGACCGAATATGACTCATATCACCATTTTCGTCATGTCATGTGTCTCGTATGAATCATATTGCCAGAGTGATGTGACAAGGCTAGTTTTACACATGTAGAGTTCGTGTTTGTCTAGCATTACCATTTTAAACACATCTACAAATATAGAGGTAAACATTATTGATTTGATTGTAAAATGAAAAACCTGACGACTATGTAACAGGTGGAGGCAAAAGTAACAATCTCTGCATGCGGGTCACTCTTAACACCACCATTACTGATATCTAGCGGGCTGAAAAACCCTAATATCGGAAAACACATTCACCTTCATCCTGTTCTTGGCATGGGGATACTTCCCCGAAACTAATGATTCAAATCTATCCGGTAAAAGCTACGAAGGTGCCATTCTAACATCCGTCCATAAACATGATGATCATAGCTACATCTTGGAAGTCCCAGCCCTCGGGCCAGGGACTTTCGCCGGCTTATGTCCATGGGTTTCCGGTAAAGACATGAAAGAAAGAATGTTGAGATACTCAAGAACAACACATGTTTTCTCACTTGTTAAAGATCATGGATCAGGTGAAGTGAAATCAGCAGGAAGAGTAAACTACAATTTTCATAAATCAGACATACAAAATCTTAAAAAAGGGTTGAAACAAGCGATCAGGATTTTAATCGCGGCGGGAGCAAAGGAAGTGGGGACTCAAAGCTCTGACGGACGGAGGTTTAAATGTAATGGGAGTAGTGATGAAGATGTTGAGGAGTTCTTGGAGACGGTGGACGCTAGAGATGGGCCGCTTTCGATGGTGAAAGATTGGAGTATCTATTGTTCTGCTCATCAAATGAGGAGTTGTAGGATGGGAGAAAGTGAAAAAGAAGGTGCAGTTGATGAGAATGGTGAGAGTTGGGAAGCAGAAGGGCTTTATGTTTGTGATGCTAGTGTGTTACCGTCAGCGGTTGGTGTTAATCCGATGATTACAATACAATCGACTGCTTATTGTCTTGCACAAAGAATTGCTAACACATTTTGATGTTTTAAAGGTATGATATTCTAATGTTATGTCGGGTTTGCATATAATGTGTATAATTGTTTGTGACTGTATATAAAGTTGCAACAAAAATAAAAGAACACAACAATTTATAATGTTTGGATAAACACATGATTTTGGAGTTCCGTACGAGAATTGAGAGTTACAATGGGGGAGGTTTCGAATTCCAAACACTGTTTTAGCTACACTTTTATATGTTTGCATTATCAATCATCTATGTTAATCCCAACAAAGAAAACTCTAAGAAATACAGAATTTTATATATATATTTTTTGAAGGATCATGAATAGTAATTTAAAATTTAAAATAATATATAGATTTTTAAAATTTTATTATATCAATATATTAATTTTATTTTAAAATTTAAAATTCTAAGAAATACAGAATTTTATATATATATATATATATTTCGAAGGATCATGAATAGTAATTTAAAATTTAAAGTAATATATAGATTTTAAAATTTTATTATATCATATATTAATTTTAATATTTTATTTTATATATACATTTTTCGAATGACCGTGAATAGTAATTTAAGATTTAAAATAACATATAGATTTTTATAAATTTTATTATATCAATATATTAATTTAAACCATTAATAGTAATTTAAAATTTAAAATAATATATAGATTTTAAAATTTTATTATATCATATATTAATTTTAATATTTTATTTTATATATACATTTTTCGAATGACCGTGAATAGTAATTTAAAATTTAAAATAAAATATAGATTTTTATAAATTTTATTATATCAATATATTAATTTAAACCATCAATAGTAATTTAAAATTTAAAATAATATATAGATTTTTAAACTTTTATTATATCAATATATTAATTTTAATATATATATAGTTTTCGAATGACCATGAATAGTAATTTGAAATTTAAAATAATATATAGCTTTTTAAAATTTTATTATATCAATATATTAATTTTAATATTTACTTTTAACTTTTAACTTATTTTTATTTTTTCTTATTTGCTTTTTATATATATGTAGTTTTCGAATGACCATGAATAGTAATTTGAAATTTAAAATAATATATAGCTTTTTAAAATTTTATTATATTAATATATTAATTTTAATATTTACTTTTAACTTTTAACTTATTTTATTTTTTCTTATTTGCTTTTATATATATAGTTTTCGAATGGCCATGAATAGTAATTTGAAATTTAAAATAATATAGCTTTTTAAAATTTTATTATATCAATATATTAATTTTAATATTTACTTTTAACTTATTTTTATTTTTTCTTATTTGCTTTTAGCTTTTAAGGTTTTTTTTCATTTTTTTCCTTTTCTAAAATCATATTTTCTTTATCACTTTTTTTGTTTTTAATAATTCTTTTTTCAAATGATGTTTACTTTATCAATTAATTTGATATTTCTTTAATAACTTAAGTTCGTTAATTTTTTTTCTAAAAACTTACGTATGTAGTTGTGCTTAATTTTCGCCCTGGATCATTATAAGTGTTATTAAAAACGAATTTATATTAAAAAATAAATGTATTTATTTGGCATCGTAAAATGATATGATGCTAAACTGAACCGATTCTAACGGTTTGACTTTCTAAACAACATGCTACACTTTCAAATAACGTTTGTTTTACATTATCATTTGCTCCGTTTCTTCGCAACGCGCGACCGAATAAAAAACTTGTTACGATAATTGATGAAGTGTCACGATAAAACATTTTACCAATGATTATTCAAATAAATATTGAGAAAAAATATATTTTTTAAAGGTTTCTTGCTTTTAAACAAAAATATATTGTGAATCTTCTAAAGGAGAATTAAACCTAACATGATTGCTACATTTAAAAATTAAAAAAAAAACTTACCGCAAGCATCTTATAAGACTTTAAGACCTTGACAAAATATAATATTATGTGTTTGAAAGATAAACTACTTTTCTTGATTGGTATTTAAGTTGAAGAAATGAAAATTGCAAAACCAAATTATCTTCGTTTGAAAAAAAGGTTTAAAAGAACACTTATTTTCTTTAAGGAAACATGTGTGATAAATCGTAAAATATCCGGTAATTTCGTACAATTTTATCAATATTTACATTATTATTGTAACAACTCGTAAATTCGTTGTTATCTTTTCATTTGTCTTTCCGGCCTATCTTTTGTAATCCCGAGATACGGTTGATAATAAAGTTTATGTTAATTAATTATGGTATTGTATGTTATTATCGTATCTAATCGCTTATTAAATCTTATCGCTATCTCATCGTAATCGCAACGCAATTGCTTATTTTGTTTATTGGAATTATGTGGTAATATTAGTTACGTGTTTATATGGTAATTACGTGTTTGTGTGTGTTTGGTTATGATTACAATCGCTATCACACACTCGAATCGCTGAAATCGCACTATTACATCAATTATAACGCTTAATATAACTATTTAATACGAACCGAATAGCCAAACGAACTCTTAACGTGAAACAAACGAGGAAAACCCAACTTTTGGGTCAAGTTCGCTCGAACTTTGTGATATCAAGTTCGGCCGAACTTGACTGGCCAAACTTGGACTTTCCTTTTCTCCTCTAAGTTCACTCGAACTTGTTTGAGCCTCTAAGGACTCAGCAAGTTTGGCCGAACTTGGCTAATATCCTCCCAAAACCCCTACAAGTTCGCGCGAACTTGTACAATTTTGTACAAGGCCGAACTTGACTCCACCAGCCTCTATTTTTGCCTTCGCCTATAAATACTCAGCTCCATTCTCTCATTCGAACTTGCTGCAACTTCGCTCAGAGCTCTCAAATCCGAAACTTTTGTGTTTTAAGTAAGAATCAACCCGATTTCAGCTACAACAACATTTATCAACGTTTTACAACGGTTTACAACGATTTTGGCACAAGGCATTGCCTTCGTTTTCATCAAATCTTCTCTGTTTACGAAAATATTCATCTTTTTCCATAAAACTTCTATTTCCACTCAGATCTATGTTTAGATCTGAGTAAACCTTTTAAAACCTTGATTTTTGACACAAAATACGGACTTTTGATGATGTTTTGTTCATTTTCTGATATGAAACGAAACATTTATCATTCAAGATCCTAGATTTGGAAGCACAGGGACGTTTATGTCGGGTTACACAAGCCGGACTAATCCGAACGAACCCCGAGTTCGCCCGGATTAGCCCACGCTTTTGTAAAACGGCTAAAACAGCTCTAAAAGACCTCTCCGACCTAAGTTTGCTCAGTAGCACAGGGTTGGAGGGATGAACACTCGATTTTACTCAGCAAACGATGCGAAAACGCAAGATTTTGGACCCGAAAACATCAAGTTTGCTCAAGAATCACCAGCTCACCAGGTCAAGTTCGACCGAACTTGTACCCATATTGGGTCAAGTTCGACCGAACTTGGGTGTTCATCACCAAAAGTCTTACAAGTTCGCTCGAACTTGCGTAGTTTCTTAGGAAACTATACAAGTTCGCCTGAACTTGCCTTCTCAGTAAGGTTTTCTTACAAGTTCGCCCGAACTTGACAAGTTTCTCAAAGAAACTCATCAAGTTCGACCGAACTTAACACTAAACCACCTAAAACCATACAAGTTCGCTCGAACTTGGGTGTTTACACACAAGTTCGCCCGAACTTGCCTACTGCTCAACTCAAACTTCACTGTTTTGGCTTTTCGGAAGACTGATGCACTTCTGTTCGTTTACAGGCTGATCCGGCGCACTCCGCAACTCTTCTCTGAATCTTAAGTCTTACCAAAACACACCCACATTGAGTATACTTGGCCCATTTTCGCTTTAATGCACTTTTTGGGTGTTACATACGTTCCTATATCAAAATCACTTCACAAATCAAACTGTTTATCACACGCGAATAATCTGATTGTGTATGCTCAATACGTGATACTAGAAACATGTGACTATGACTTATTTTCGTTAACTTGCATCCTTAGCTAGTATGGTACTATTGTGTGGCTTACACCCGACGGGGTCTAGTTAGGATGGATGCGCAATCCTTTTCACGTAGTTAGCATGAGAAATAAGCCTAAGTTAATCTGTGTGATGTGTTTCGGTATATCATGATATGTAGTTAGACTATTTCACGAACGCTTTCTCGGTTATGCTAGTAGTACTTAAACCTGTATGCTCACCTTTACTTAATTGTATTGACTTGTATTCTAACGTATGTAACAGGTTGAAGATTTTAGCATTGGATGCTTGGATGTTGCATGCGTAGTTTAGTTCGTTTTGTTTATCTTGTTTATAACGGTTGTAATAAAATCTAGGGGATATCGAACCATGTTGTTTTTATGAGAAAATCAGAATTTCTGTAATGGTTGTTTGAAATGTTATGTTTAATAGTATGGGATGTTAAACGTTAAGTAATGTTGTTGGATAATTGTTACGGAAAATTCTCGTGAGAAAATCTGGTCGCCTAGTGCCACTAACCCCGATGTTTCCGCCATCGGTTGGGGTGTAACAGATTGGTATCAGAGCTAATTCTTTAGGATAATAGGTAGAATTTTCATGATTCGACCTAGTAGCATGTTTAAGTACCCGACTGACCAATCTTTAAATTAAATGCTAAACTACTTGACACAAATGCTTAAATATGCCTTTCCTAAGGCTAATACAATATACACGCTGGAAAACGCTCGTATCACACAAAACGAGTGATCAAGTCGAGATTAGGTCTGAAAACCGAGAACTCTCGATGAGATCATTCACTCCGCGCATCCTCTCGCACGAGATATCTTCGATGAGTTAGGAGTGATATCCAAACCTCGACAAAAATCTCCATTTCTATCTAGGAACGAAGTTGTTAAGTTAGGGGTGAAACACGCATCTTAATAACAAATTCCGCACTTCGATTTTCAATCTCACCAAAGTCTCGGTTATGCCAATGGTTTGGAACACGTATTAACTGGAAGGGTAAACGTCGTTAGCCGCTTGCGGTGAGAACGTTTATTTATTAGGCCAAAGCGTAGGTCCAAATGCAAAGGGTAGTCGAATCACTTTGGCGTGTAAATCGTCTCAAAACCCCAGACGCTCCAAATTGATTTAAGCCTATATCGTCGATTTACGCATCATCGAGTTTATTACTATTTATGTGTTTAAACTTTTGAGAATTTTCGCTTTATTCGATTTCTCGCTTTATTATTATTTCTTGCATTATCGATTTCCCGATTTATCGCCTTACGCTCCATAAACGTATGCACAACTCGCACAGCTCTCGAAATCTAAAACGCTAATTAATACACAAACCAAACTAATCGCTTAACTCGCTCACGCCTATGAGGGCATGTGTGCCTCATACGCGGTATTATCTCGCTTATCTCGCTATTATGCATCGCATATATCTCGCTTATATCTCGCATCTCATAACGCGCTACCCATGATGGTTAATTAGAAGGTGAATACGTGCAAAATGTGTGCTTACGTACTTACGTGCTTATGTGCTTACGTGCTTATGTGCCTACGTGTTTACGTGCCTACGTGTTTATGTGATTTTGTGCCTTGTATGAATAATAATAATAATAAATATTTAAACATAACTCTATTATAATCGGATCTCATCTAATCTAAATCCTCCGTGTAGATGTCTTCAATGGGATCGCACACCCGAAGGAATCTCCAGCGCAGCAACACCGACAAGCGTATCGCTACAATGGTAGCCAAGGAGATAGCTAAAGTCATTCCGCAAATCGTCTCGGAAATTCATGCCGTGAGAAGTAACTCATCAGTCGACTCGAAAATTGAGAACCCAAGCCGCGATTCAGCTTCAAGAACTTCAAGGCTTGTGCACCTCTCGCCTTCACGGGCAACGATGGACCGACTTCTATGTTTCACTGGTTCAATGCTATTGAGGTCACTTTTAGGCAAAGTGGATGCCCCGATGACCTCCGCACCGTGAACGCTACCAGAGTCTTCCAGTCCCGTGCTCTCGACTGGTGGACAGCTGAAAGAAACAAGCGTGGAAATGATGAAGCCTACAATCTATCTTGGGAGGAACTCAAGGAAGTAATGATGAAGGAGTTCTGTCCTACGCATGAAATGCAAAAGCTCGAGAATGAGTTTTGGGGTATCAAGCAGGATGGTCCCGACAATGCTGGTTTTACTGCTCGGTTTAAGATTTTGAGCATCATCTGTCCCAGCCAGGTTGATACGACCGAGAAAGCTATCAACAAGTACATCCGTGGTTTACCCGAGTATGTTGCAAGTTTCATGAAAGTTGCTCGTACTGCAACCATCGAGGAAACCTACATGCTCGCCGCTGAGATCAATGATCAGCGAGTCCAAGATGGTTATTTCAAGAATCATGCGAAAGTCGCCAATCAAGCTGTAACCGACCAACTGCTGCTACCGAACCATCCAGTGATCTGAAGGGAAAGCGTCAGGGACGCAAGAGAGCAAACTCGAGAAAGAACTATGCCCTCGCAGCTCCAGCAAACCCTCAGCCGCTTCAGTCAGCCGCTCCAAACGCACCTCCAGCTAAGCGTGCGTATACCGGAGCTCACCCTTTGTGCCCTAAGTGCACTTACCAGCATGCCGTTGGTGGAAACTGCCATTTTTGCACAAACTGTAATATCTACGGCCATTTTACTGTGAGTTGCCGATCAGGTCCTCGTCAGCCAGCTCCTCAGGCTCCAACAGCTCCAGCTTTACCAGCTCCTCCTCAAGCCAATCAGCAGCAGGCTCCAAAAGCACGTGTGTGCTATCTGTGTGGTGATCCGAATCATTTCGCCAATGTCTGTCCGAATCGTCCTGTAAAGCAAGAGCAGCCATCACCGCATCCTCAGCAGCAGCGTCAGCTGCCGCCGCAGCAGCAGCAACAACCACAAGCTGCGCGTGGCAGAGCCTTCAATCTCAACCGCCGCCAGGCTCAGAATGACAACAATGTTGTCAATGGTACGCTTCTCGTAAATGGTATTTATGTTTCATGTTTATTTGATACTGGTGCCGATAATTGTTTTGTATCGCTAGAATTCGAAAAAGTTTTAAAATGTAAGCGCACTAAACTCCCAAAGACTTTCGATGTGGAAGTCGCCACCAGAAAATCTATCACCGTCACCTCCGTCCTACGTGGTTGTTCTCTCGATCTCAAAAACCATGTCTTCTCGATCAATCTCATACCTATGCTGTTAGGTAGTTTCGATATCATAGTAGGCATGGATTTTCTACGTGAGAACCATGCTGAAGTTGTATGCTTCGATAAAATGATTCGTTTTCCTCTTCCTAACGATGATCAACTTCATGTTTATGGTGAAACTCCCTCAAAGAAGTTGACGCTTTTGTCATGTACTCGAGTGCACAAATGCTTGCAAAAGCGATGTGTTGCTTTCCTCGCCCATATCGTGAACCCGGAGAAAGAAAAGAAGACTTATAAAGATGTTCCCGTTGTTTGTGAATTTCCTAAAGTCTTTCCCGACGATTTACCCGGTTTATCCCCTACTCGAGATGTTGAATTCCGTATCGATTTAGTTCCCGGAGCTACCCCCGTTGCTAAAGCTCCTTATCGCCTCGCACCATCCGAAATGCGCGAGCTATCAAGCCAACTTCAAGAGCTTCTTGATAATGGTTTCATACGCCCGAGCACTTCGCCATGGGGCGCACCTGTCCTTTTCGTGAAAAAGAAGGATGGATCGTTTTGAATGTGCATCGATATCGTGAACTTAACAAACTCACGATAAAGAACCGCTACCCTCTTCCTCGTATCGACGACTTATTTGATCAGCTTCAAGGTGCTACTTGTTTTTCCAAGATTGATTTTCATTCCGGTTATCATCAGTTACTTGGAAGAAGACAATCCTAAAACTGCCTTTCGTACTCGCTATGGCCATTTCAAATTCGTGGTCATGCCTTTCGGTCTTACTAATGCACCCGCGGTGTTCATGGATTTGATGAACCGTGTGTATAAAACTTTATTGGATCGTTTCGTCATTATTTCCATCGATGATATCCTTATCTATTCGAAGTCGAGAGACGAGCATGCGTGTCATCTTCGTTTAGTCCTCGAACTTCTTCAAGAAATCGCCTTTACGCTAAGTTCTCAAAATGTGAATTCTGGCTTAAAGAAGTCCAATTTCTCGGCCACATCGTTAATAGTCAAGGAATTCACGTCGACCCTGCAAAGATTGAAGCCGTCAAGAGTTGTATTACACCGAAGAATGCCTCCGAAATCCGTTCATTTCTTGGATTGGCGGGTTATTACCGTCGATTCATCGCCGACTTTTCTAAAATCGTCGCTCCGCTTACCGCTTTGACTCATAAGGACCAACCTTTTGTTTGGGATTCTAAACAAGAGGAAGCTTTTCAAACTCTCAAGCGTATGCTATGCAACGCTCCTATCCTCGTTTTACCCGACGGAAACGACGATTTCGTTGTTTATTGTGATGCCTCTAACCTTGGTCTTGGTTGTGTGCTTATGCAACGAGACAAGGTTATCGCGTATGCGTCTCGACAACTCAGATCCACGAGAAAAACTACACAACCCAGGATCTCGAACTCGGTGCAGTTGTTTTTGCATTAAAGATATGGCGACACTACCTTTACGGTACTAAGTGTACGGTCTTCACCGACCATAAGAGCTTACAACATATCTTTAATCAAAAGTAACTAAATATGCGCCAACGCCGAACTTCTCAACGATAACGATTGCGAGATACGTTACCATCCTGGCAAAGCAAACGTCGTCACCATGCTCTAAGTCGACGAAGCTATGTATATAGTGTTCGTGACTCTCAAGCTTTGAATGATCTCGAAATCATGATTCGCTCCGCTCAGTTCGCTTGTTTCAACGAAAACATTTTGGAAGAAGTAATGAAATGTGGTGCCGAAACTCAGCTCGTATCTAAGCCTAATGTTATTTATTATTATCTCGATCGTATTTGGATTCCCAGCCGTGATAATCTTCGAAATATGCTAATGACCGAAGCTCATAAATCTCGATACTCCATTCACCCCGGCGCCGATAAGATGTACCAGGACCTTCGTCCTAAGTACTGGTGGCCGGGCATGAAAAAGGATATAGCCGTTTACGTCTCAAAATGCTTAACTTGTTCGAAAGTTAAAGCCGAACATCAAAGGCCCTCTGGTTTACTCGAACAACCCGAAATCCCGATGTGGAAGTGGGAGAGTATAGCCATGGACTTTGTTACTAAACTCCCGCATACTTCATCTCGTCACGATAGCATTTAGGTTATTGTTGATCGTCTTACTAAATCTGCGCACTTTATTGCTATATGAGAAGACTTTAAGGTCGAACGGTTAGCCTGAATCTATACCGACGAAGTTATATGTCGACAAGGGACGCCTCGTGAGACGGTCGCTTTACCTCGCGTCTCTGGGAGACCTTTCAATCCGCTCTCGGTACTACTCTCAATCTCAGTACCGCTTTTCACCCTCAAACCGACGGTCAGACTGAATGAACGATCCGCACCCTCGAAGACATGCTTCGTGCATGTATCATAGATTTTGGTGGTAATTGGGATACACATTTACCTTTAGTCGAATTCTCGTACAATAATAGTTATCATACCAGCATTCAAATGGCTCCTTTTGAGGCACTGTATGGAAGAAAATGTCGATCGCCTATTGCATGGCACGAGATCGGAGAAGCACAAATCACCGGTCCCGAGCTAATTCAAGAAACAACCGACAAGATCCTCTAAATCAGAGACAATCTCTTGAAAGCTCGGAGTCGCCAAAAGAGTTACGCCGACAAACGACGCAAGCCCCCACAGTTCAAAGTGGGAGATCACGTACTCCTAAAGGTTGCACCTTGGAAGGGAGTGGTCCGCTTCGGGAAGAAAGGAAAGCTAGCGCCTCGGTACGTTGGACCCTTTAAGAATCTGGAAAGGATCGGTAAAGTAGATTATCATCTCGAACTACCGGCGGAACTTAATAACATATATCCGACTTTCCACGTGTCTAATCTCAAAAAGTGCCTAGCCGAAGAAAATCTGCATGTCCCTCTCGAAGATCTTTAAATTAATGAAACGCTCCATTTCGTGGAAAAACCCGTTGAGATCATGGATCGAGAAACCAAGAAACTCGGACACTCTCGCATACCTATCGTGAAGGTCCGATGGGAAGGCAAACGCGACACCGAGTTCACTTGGGAACTCGAAAATGATATGAAAACGAAATATCGACATCTCTTTGTTACGGCCACTGCTTAATTTCGGGACGAAATTCCCTAAAGTAGAGGAGACTGTAACAACTCAGAAATTCGTTGTTATCTTTTCATTTGTCTTTCCGGTGTACCTATCTTTTGTAATCCCGAGATTCGATTGATAATAAAGTTTATGTTAATTAATTATGGATTTGTACGTTATTATCGCATCTAATCGCTTATTAAATCTCATCGCTATATCATTGCAATCGCAACGCAATTACTTATTTTGTTTATTGGAATTATGTGGTAATATTAGTTACGTGTTTATATGGTAATTACGTGTTTATGTGTGTTTGGTTATGATTCCAATCGCTATCACATTGCTCTCGCACACTCGAATCACTGAAATCGCACTATTACATCAATTATAACGCTTAATATAACTATTTAATACGAACCAAATAGCCAAACAAACTCTTAACGCGAAACAAACGAGGAAAACCCAACTTTTGGGTCAAGTTCGCTCGAACTTGGTGATACCAAGTTCGGCCGAACTTGACTGGCCAAACTTGGACTTTCCTTTTCTCCTCTAAGTTCCCTCGAACTTGTCTGAGCCTCTAAGGACTCAGCAAGTTCGGCCGAACTTTGTTAATATCCTCCCAAAACCGCTACAAGTTCGCGCGAACTTGTACAATTTTTTACAAGTTCAGCCGAACTTGACTCCACCAGCCTCCATTTTTGCCTTGGCCTATAAATACTTAGCTCCATTCTCTCATTCGAACTTGCTGCAACTTCGCTCGGAGCTCTCAAACCTGAAACTTTTGTGTTCTAAGTAAGAATCAACCCGATTTCAGCTACAACAACATTTATCAATGTTTTAGAACGGTTTACAACGCTTTTGGCACAAGGCATTGCCTTCGTTTTCATCAAATCTTCTCTATTTACGAAAATCTTTATCTTTTTCCATAAAACTTCTGTTTACCACTCAGATCTATGTTTAGATCTGAGTAAACCTTTTAAAACCTTGATTTTGACACAAAATACGGACTTTTGATGATGTTTTGCTCATTTTCTGATATGAAACGAAGCATTTATCATTCAAGATCCCAGATCTGGACGCACAAGGACATTTATGTCAGTTTACACAAGCCGGACTAATCCGAACGAACCCCTAGTTCGCCCGGATTAGCCCACGCTTTTGTAAAATGGCTAAAACAGCTCTAAAAGACCTCTCCAACCTAAGTTTGCTCAGTAGCACAGGGTTGGAGGGATGAACACCCGATTTTCCTCAACAAACTACGTGAAAACGCAAGATTTTAGACCCGAAACATCAAGTTCGCTCAAGAATCACCAGCTCACCAGGTCAAGTTCGACCGAACTTGTACCCATATTGGGTCAAGTTCGACCGAACTTGGGTGTTCATCACCAAAAGTCTTACAAGTTCACCCGAACTTGCCTAGTTTCTTAGGAAACTATACAAGTTCGCCTGAACTTGCCTTCTCCGTAAGCTTTTCTCACAAGTTCGCCCGAACTTGACAAGTTTCTCAAAGAAACTCAACTAGTTCGACCGAACTTGACACTAAACCACCCAAAACAATACAAGTTCGCTCGAACTTGTCTACTGCTCAACTCAAACTTCACCGTTTCGGCTTTTCGGAAGACTGCACCTCTCTTCGTTTACAGGCTGATCCGGCGCACTCCGCAACTCTCCTCAGAATCTTAAGTCTTATCAAAACGCACCCACAGTGAGTATACTTGGCCCATTTTCGCTTTAATGCACTTTTTGGGTGTTACATACGTTCCTATATCAAAATCACTTTACAAATCAAACTGTTTATCACACGCGAATAATCTGATTGTGTATGCTCAATACGTGATACTAGAAACATGTGACTATGACTTATTTTGGTTAACTTGCATCCTTAGCTAGTATGGTACTATTGTGTGGCTTACACCCGACGGGGTCTAGTTAGGATGGACGCGCAATCCTTCTCACGGTAGTTAGCATGAGAAATAAGCCTATGTTAATCTGTGTGATGTGTTTCGGTATATCATGATATGTAGTTAGACTATTTCGCGAACGCTTTCTCGGTTATGCTAGTAGTACTTAAACCTGTATGCTCACCTTTACTTAATTGTATTGACTTGTATTCTAACGTATGTAACAGGTTGAGGATTTTAGCATTGGATGCTTGGATGTTGCATGCGTAGTTTAGTTCATTTTGTTTATCTTGTTTAGAACGGTTGTAATAAAATCTAGGGGATATCGAACCATGTTGTTTTTATGAGAAAATCAGAATTTCTGTAATGGTTGTTTGAAATGTTATGTTAAATAGTATGGGATGTTAAACGTTAAGTAATGTTGTTGGATAATTGTTACGGAATTTCTCGTGAGACAACCTTGTCACCTAGTGCCACTAACCCCGATGTGTCCGCCATCGGTTGGGGTCCCGGACACTCCTAAATTGATTTAAGCCTATATCGTCTACTTACACATCATCGAGTTTATTACTATTTATGTGTTTAAACTTTTGAGAATTTTCGCTTTATTCGATTTCTCGCTTTATTATTATTTCTTGCATTATCGATTTCCCGATTTATCGCCTTACGCTCCATAAACGTATGCACAACTCGCACAGCTCTCGAAATCTAAAACGCTAATTAATACACAAACCAAACTAATCGCTTAACTCGCTCACGCCTATGAGGGCATGTGTGCCTTATACGCGGTGTTATCTCGCTTATCTCGCTATTATGCATCGCATATATCTCGCTTATATCTCGCATCTCATAACGCGCTACGCATGAGGGTTAATTAGAAGGTGAATACATGCAAAATGTGTGCTTACGTACTTACGTGCTTATGTGCTTACGTGCTTATGTGCCTACGTGTTTACGTGCCTACGTGTTTATGTGATTTTGTGCCTTGTATGAATAATAATAATAAAAATAGTAATAAATATTTAAACATAACTCTATTATAATCGGATCTCATCTAATCTAAATCCTTCGTGTAGATATCTTCAATGGGATTGCACACCCGAAGGAATCTCCAGCGCAGCAACACCGACAAGCGTATCGCTACAATGGTAGCCAAGGAGATAGCTAAAGTCATTCCGCAAATCGTCTCGGAAATTCATGCCGTGAGCAGTAACTCATCAGTCGACTCGAAACATGAGAATCCCAAGCCGCGATTCAGCTTCAAGAACTTGAAGGCTTGTGCACCTCTCGCCTTCACCGGAAACGATGGACCGACTTCTATGTTTCACTGGTTCGATGCTATTGAGGTCACTTTTAGGCAAAGTGGATGCCCCGATGACCTCTGCACCGTGAACGCTACCGGAGTCTTCCAGTCCCGTGCTCTCGACTGGTGGACAGCTGAAAGAAACAAGCGTGGAAATGATGAAGCCTACAATCTATCTTGGGAGGAACTCAAGGAAGTAATGATGAAGGAGTTCTTCCGCATGAAATGCAAAAGCTTGAGAATGAGTTTTGGGGTATCAAGCAGGATGGTCCCGACAATGCTGGTTTTACTGCTCGGGTTAAGATTTTGAGCATCATCTGTCCCAGCCAGGTTGATACGACGGAGAAAGCTATCAACAACTATATCCGTGGTTTACCCGAGTGTGTTGCAAGTTTCATGAAAGTTGCTCGTACTGCAACCATCGAGGAAACCTACATGCTCGCCGCTGAGATCAATGATCAGCGAGTCCAAGATGGTTATTTCAAGAATCATGCAAAAGTCGCCAATCAAGCTGTAACCGAGCCAACTGCTGCTGCCGAACCATCCAGTGATCCGAAGGGAAAGCGTCAGGGACGCAAGAGAGGAAACCCGAGCAACAACTATGCCCTCGCAGCTCCAGCAAACCCTCAGCCGCTTCAGTCAGCCGCTCCAAACGCACCTCCAGCTAAGCGTGCGTATACAAGGACGTTTATGTCGGTTTACACAAGCCGGACTAATCCGAACGAACCCCGAGTTCGCCCGGATTAGCCCACGCTTTTGTAAAACGGCTAAACAGCTCTAAAAGACCTCTCCGACCTAAGTTTGCTCAGTAGCACAGGGTTGGAGGGATGAACACTCGATTTTCCTCAGCAAACGACGCGAAAACGCAAGATTTTGGACCCGAAAACATCAAGTTCGCTCAAGAATCACCAGCTCACCAGGTCAAGTTCGACCGAACTTGTACCCATATTGGGTCAAGGACCGAACTTGGGTGTTCATCACCAAAAGTCTTACAAGTTCGCCCGAACTTGCCTTCTCAGTAAGGTTTTCTCACAAGTTCGCCCGAACTTGACAAGTTTCTCAAAGAAACTCATCAAGTTCGACCGAACTTGACACTAAACCACCCAAAACCATACAAGTTCGCTCGAACTTGGGTGTTTACACACAAGTTCACCCGAACTTGCCTACTGCTCAACTCAAACTTCACCGTTTCAGCTTTTCGGAAGACTGATGCACTTCTGTTCGTTTACAGGCTGATCCGGCGCACTCCGCAACTCTCCTCAGAATCTTAAGTCTTACCAAAACGCACCCACAGTGAGTATACTTGGCCCATTTTCGCTTTAATGCACTTTTTGGGTGTTACATACGTTCCTATATCAAAATCACTTCACAAATCAGACTGTTTATCACACGTGAATAATCTGATTGTGTATGCTCTGTGATTCTAGAAACATGTGACTATGACTTATTTTTGTTAACTTGCATCCTTAGCTAGTATGGTACTATTGTGTGGCTTACACCCGACGGGTCTACTTAGGATGGACGCGCAAGCCTTCTCACGGTAGTTAGCATGAGAAATAAGCCTATGTTAATCTGTGTGATGTGTTTCGGTATATCATGATATGTAGTTAGACTATTTCGCGAACGCTTTCTCGGTTATGCTAGTAGTACTTAAACCTGTATGCTCACCTTTACTTAATTGTATTGACTTGTATTCTAACGTATGTAACATGTTGAGGATATTAGCATTGGATGCTTGGATGTTGCATGCGTAGTTTAGTTCATTTTGTTTATCTTGTTTAGAACGGTTGTAATAAAATCTAGGGGATATCGAACCATGTTGTTTTTATGAGAAAATCAGAATTTCTGTAATGGTTGTTTGAAATGTTATAATAGTATGGGATGTTAAACGTTAAGTAATGTTGTTGGATAATTGTTACGAAATTTCTCGTGAGACAACCTGGTCACCTAGTGCCACTAACCCCGATGTTTCCGCCATCGGTTGGGGTGTGACAATTATATTTTATTTTAGTTTTATTTGTCTGGAAATGTACAATATCATAGTTTAGTATAATAACAAATTCGCCACAATTCGAAATAGTGCTAAACTATGTTCTAGATTGGCGGCAGAAATGCGAACACATTATTCATGCCAGGCTACTCGCGGTACAGCCCAATATGGCAAAAACAATACATGAAAACATGTCCGCAACAAATATTACATAAAAACATTAGTTGGGAACAACTTACAATTAATACTTTCAAAAAAAATATATATAAACGCTTAATTGTCTCGTCCGCAGATAAATTTAGCATTTTTGCAGCAGTGTACAGCACTCCGCAGAACAATTCAGCAATGTCTAAAAATCCAAAAATAAAAGTTATTTATAATAAACCGTATATAGGTATTGAAAACACAAAAATCTCTATATTAACATTACTGTTTAAAGAAACACAACTCATTCAGTAACTACCCGATAACAAAACCGGTACAAAAACTATGAGTAAAATAACAAATTTACTAGTCTAGCGAACTAGTTAATAAATTTTGGATATCAAAAATATCTTGAAAGTGAATATGTATACCTTTTCGTATAAGTGGTATAAATTACCGGTAATTGACCCGATAACGAAACAGGAGCCGAATCCAAACAACAAAAGGGCTAGTCTAGTGAACTAGTTAAGCAAATTTTCACATCACAAATAATGTGTCGGGTTGTTACTTTTTTTTACAAATTATTTATCAAAGTTTATAAAAGTTATAAAAATATAACATCTTTTATAAAACAAATAAATAAAAAATAAACAAGACCAACCCCACACCCCCCTAATCGTTCTGGTGTTGTGTTGGAGTTTTATTAAACATATTTGGTGTTAATAAATGTATGACTAAGTAGGCTAGTTATAACAAAGAAAACACCAACACTTTCACTTCACCTTCCACTCATCTTTTCATAACACTTTCTTCGCATCTTCATTTTCATATTCTTCAAGAACACCTTCCTTTTGATCTTTATAACCATCCAGTTTTATTACTAGCATGGCTCCTTCATAATAATCAAAGACATTTGCAAGTTGTTGGAAGTTATTTGAAGCATTTCTCAAGTCTTGGAGCTTTGGATCATCATCTCTTTCTTGTTTAATCATCTTGTTCAAAGGCTAGTCGTAAGTTCTAAATCTTGTACTTACACTATATTATATTTGGATATCTTTTGTTTGATTTTACGAATATATGCGTAATATATTCGTCGGTTGTCATGGTGTGAGATATGTTCTAAATTCCAACCGTGTCCTTGCGCAGCGCGTGGGTGACTACAACCCTAGTAATAATTAATATACATTAATATGTAATAAATGAGTCGACCTTAAGCCAAGCTCCAGCTTTAGATACAAAGCTCGAACTGAACCAAGCTCAAACTCGAGCTTTCATAAGTGAAAAGAGCTTGTGCTCAAGCCTAGTTGAGCTTGGGCTCGACTAAACTCGTTTGCAGCCCTACATGTATCCATATAATCAAACCACGTTACTCAAATTAGAATAAGGGGTTCTACACATTGAAAGTAGGGTTATGGGATGATGGCTATAGTTGCAAAGGGTGTAAACAAACCTAGTCAAGCCCGAGCTCGTCTAAACTTGAGGTCGGCTTATTTAACTTACGAAAGCTTAAGTGAAACGGGCTCGTGCTCAAGCCTAGTTGAGCTTGGGCTCGACTAAACTCTTTTGCAGCCCTACATGTATCCATATAATCAAACCACGTTACTCAAATTAGAATAAGGGGTTCTACACATTGAAAGTAGGGTTACGGGATGATGGTTATAGTTGCAAAGGGTGTAAACAAACCTAGTCAAGCCCGAGCTCGTCTAAACTTGAGTTCGGCTTATTTAACTTACGAAAGCTTAAGCTCAGTTTGCGAGTAGTTGTTCAAGCATATACTCGACTCGTTTATTATCTATTAATCAGTTCAATTAATTTATTTTTATATATATAGATGGTAATTATTTTTATGATAAGAGATCATGTACAAGAGAGAAATTTTGTACGAAGTGTATGAGACAATCATGACCACACATTTGTTTTTCTCAATTTAAGAAGGAAAGGGTATGATGGTCTTTTCTCCTTTTTGTAACCACCCGTAAATTTTCGTACTGTGAGACGACACGTGTCCTGAATTTCCAACTAAGGAAAAAGGGAATTTATCGTTCGACTATGTATCGATACATATTAAATCCTCCAATTAATTCCTGACTGTGTGGAAGGAGGAAGGAAATCATATTCTATGTTTGTTGAAACGTACTTCGTATCTCCGACTGATCTTGATTCTGGGAACCAGAGAAGCTTTTATAATACGTTAACTAAAACGCATCCCGAATCTCTAACTAATCTCAACTACGAGAGAAGAGAGGGAGTAAATGTGCCGAAATAGCAAAAGAATAAAAGTCCAGGAACTAGAGATGTAAAAATCTCTCAAAAAATATAATAATAAAATAAAATAAAAATACTTTTCCTGGCAACCTCATACGAACCGTAAAGCCCTCGGTGCTTAAGGACCGTAAGTTGTATAAAGTTCTGGTGCGTAGAGGTCCTTACGGAACGTAAGCGATCAGCCCTTACAGTTCGTAAGGGACCGAGATGGCAGTTTTATACTTGGCCTCCAAGGCTTTTCTCCACAACTTGAAACCTATCCTTCATATTGCCACACTTAACTAGAACTGAACACCTGTATGGACACTAATCCTCTTCCTAGAGCTCCAAAGGACACTTGTCATGTTCTTAGCAATCCAAGATTAGTATAAATAGTCCATTCTTATTCACACCATTCTTTTCTTACTCTAAAACTTCTTGGAGCTTGTTTCCATACTTTGGAGACCTCCATCTGAGTTCTGAAAGTGTTCTTCAACACTAGTAAGTGCCCTCTCTAGTCTATTTCATTTTTATTAGGCTAGTTATTAGCCGAAAGTCAAGCAAAATGACGTTTGCTTTGACTTTCGGTTATGACCATTATGGTCAAGCCAATGTTCGATTAGAACATGGCTATGTGATCGTAATTAGGTAGGTGTTAATCCCTCAAAAGGGCACCTCCTAAGAATCACGTTTGCTTGGTCAATTGACGAGTCAACATATTAATGTTTTAAAAATCAACGGGGTAAATTTTGAAATAATTACGATATGAGCTTAAAGGTATTCTAAAATATGTTTTAACATATAAACAACTTGGTAATAATTATTAGAACATATGTAAACAAGTTCGGCTCGTCAATTCCAGTTTTAGGGTTGGTTCGCAACCGAAAGTCGCAAAGTTTGACTTCTGCTTTGACTTTCGATAATGAACCGAATTAGATTAGTAGGCTACTGATTTAAGGTTCCGTTATGATCGTAATATGATGTAGCATAACCCTCTGAGGTTATATTACACGATCGTAATAGTAATCTGAGTTTTATGCAAGTTTCCGTTATTATGCCATACTTTGACTATTTTGCCATTTTTATTAAAAATAAAGTTTTAATCACCAATGAACTTGCAAATGATTTAGGTGCTGATATGTTAACATGTTTAACGTATTTTGATGTTAGAAATCTGATCATAAACCGAGTTTTTGAATTATATCGTAAATTACGCTTTAAAGTGGCCGAAATGCCTTTTCGGTGCATAAAACGGCTTTAAACGTAATTTCTTATACCAAACTCATTACCTACTGATGTAATATCATAAATAGGATATTTTGTGATATCAAAGATTAAAAACTGAGTTTACATACAAATTCTTTTATTACGTTCTTAGATGATGATAACGCCATTATGGCACATAAAATGGTTTTAATCATGATTTTCATATAAAATTTGTTTACCTACTGATGTGTTATACTAAGTAACATATCTTGACCATATAAACCTGGTCATAACATTAGTTTTCATAAAACGTCACAAATATCGTCATTTAACGACTCTAACGCCTTTTCGGCGCGTAGTATGGTTACCTACTGATAATAAGCTTTCGACCAAAATGTCCCAACGAAGCATAGTTTGGTCTTAAACTACGTGTGAAATGACCAAAATGTCCCTACGGAGCATAGTTTGGTCTTAAACTATTAAACACACATATGTTTGATATCCTATTGATACTATCATAAATAAAGTGTTTTCACAGAATGTTTTTGGTCGTAACATCAAATTATACGCAAGTTCCTTTTATACGTCGCTAAATGACCAAAACACCCTTATGAGGCATAGTTTGATTTTAAAACCTTAACGGGCATACAAGTTGATATCCTACCGATTTTAAAACCTTAACGCCCATATGGAACTTGTTCATGACTCATACGGTTACCCGATATCGCTTATGTGCTCACGGTTAGGCGTATGTAGCCCATTTACATAAGATTACTGAAACGGGTTTAACATTATCATTTTCACTTCAAAATCCATAATGTACTTTGTTTACCCACATTATACAAGTCCTAGTACTTGTTGGGTCTAAACCACATTCTATTCGGTATACGCTTAATCTAGCGAACCTATTCTTAAGTATCGGGTCACATATAAAGGGACTACCTTTGGCCCGTATACATTCTAACAGATAATAAATCTGTTTATTCCAGAATATAGTAGCCCCCAGATAATCGGACTTGGTTCAATAATAATTAGACTTGCGGCTTTTTGCTATATAATCTTATTGATTGGAAGCTAGCAAAAAGGTAAATACTCTTAACTTATTTTCTCTATATGGGCTTGGAATACGGTAAATTATTACCGCTTGGTCGGGTATGGGATCAATCGAATGCCGGATTGTGGCTAGTAGATCTGCATAACCCGTTTTAGTTTGTATAGTTTGATAATTTATACATTGGGGTTAATACGACCGTGTCCTGGATATCCTCAGCTCATTTAATTGCAAATGGCCACGACATAAAGCACGAGGTGTAGGCTTACACCTGACACATGCGAATGCTAATATTTTACCCAAAAGTAGGGGGATAACTACTTCGTGGGTTCGTAAGTAGTTTGTCGGTTAATCATGTCTCGGTTTTCATACTAGGCCCCATATGTATTGACAAACATGTAAAACTGTATACAAGATCATTTTGAATTGTCCCAAATTATTTATAAAAATGTGCCTTGTGCACTTAAATAAACTTTTGAAACGATTTTCAAAATGAGTCGGCTAATTGTATTTACTAGCGAAAGTTGACATATTTTCAAAAGATTGAACCGCAGGTACTAAACCTTATTATAGACTGGGAATCCGGGTCGGCTAGAATGAAGGCTAAGGAATTTGCAACTCTTATGCTTAAGGCCTATGATGTCTAAAGCTCTATTTATTAGATCCCGCCTATGGGCATGTACTGAACGCTTATAATTATATATTCAAGCTTTAATGAATTCGATACTTTTACTCCAATACTTCCGCTGCATATTATTATATGTGATAACTATTATCTAGCCGTCACGGTTATACCCATTCGGGCCCACCGGGAAATCGGGGTGTGACAGGTTGGTATCAGAGCTACAGTTTGAGTGAATTAGACACAGCCTTTTGTGTCTAATCTCAAATATCACAAATGCAGATTCCTAAATCCCGAGTCTAGACCCAAATATAAGATTACTCCTATCGATATATATACAGTCCTTGATTTTTATGAATATCATGCCGCCAAGATATCGCAAACAAGATGAGGAATCTATGATGGATCGTGGACTTGATGAGTTCTACCACTAAGTAGCTTGAAGTCCCATATGGTGAACTACATATAATTTGGAGATAATGATTCCGATACAAGGATGCTAAACCTCGTCACCTGATATCATACCTTCTGGTATTCTTGTGATATCTTAATATCATTTATCCAAAGTCTATCATATTCGATAGACATTCCGGTGATATCTCACCAGCTGATTAAAGAATCAGCAACCACTATAATAGCCGTACATGGCAAGGATATCAATGCAATTCTTGCACCAAATTCAATTCTTTGATTCAATAATCTCCCATTCTAGAGAATAAGTAGAAAAAGGAATCACTTTTTTTGATTCATGCTTAAAGCATATAATCTCGAGCCTTAGAACTCGATTGATTCAAACCCATCTAGGTATATTATATTATATAAGTTCGGCAACCTTCGCCAGCAAATTCTCTATTCTGGAGTACTACAATGATTTTTATTTCATTGATTTTTAGCAACTACGTATGCTAAACTTAGTATGATAGAAGTGTCATATGATGATTGCTTTCATGTCTGGCCAGTATGAAGATTTAATGCATGGAACCACTAAGATCTCCCAATGATCATATTGTACTAATATCAGCTGATAGTAAGCATCTAATATAATTTGGCGATATCATTGCCATAAGAAAAATCATTGATTTTATGGAGCCCATTTTATTATGTTCCTTCAAATGAAGGTCACATTTATTGCTCCTACCTTATCAAAAAAATCTCTTGATTGTGCAATAGACAAAGGCCAAAAGCACATATTCCCACCAATGAGTGGTTGAGAAAGTGCAAATTTTCGTCCAAATATAAGACGACTTATCCCAAATCTCCCAATGCGGAGAAGGGCTTGTATTTAAACATTGTACTATATTGAGGCGTATCCCAAATCTCCCAATGTGGAGAAGGACTTGTATTTAAACGCTGTACTATATTGAGGCGTATCCTGAGTCTCCCAATGTGGAGAAGGATGTATATTTAAACCCTGTACTATATTGAGGCATATTCCAAATCTCCACTGAGGAGAAGGATTACAGGTGCCGACTCTATTGGGTGAAGACAATTAGTTGAAGGACCGGAGCAATCAAGCAAATAATTCTTTAAATTTACTCGGTCCACAAGTTCTTATGTAATTAAGACTAGTAAATAAGACCATGATAAAAGACTATGTCTTAAACATATATTTCCCACCAATGGTAGTGGTTGAACGAGGTGATAGTAGTGGATAAATTGATTCCCGCACACCAATATAATCTTGATAATATATAAATAATTCCCGTCCAACTAGTTGACGACACTTGTCTTAAATCTCTGAATTATTTCCCGAATGTATGGAAAAGGAGATAGAAATTTCATCCAACTATGCGATTTTGATTAATCCTAAATCTCCCAATGTGGAGAAGGGCTTGTATTTAAAAGTTGTACTATATTCAGGCGTGTCACGCCCCGATTTTCACGTGTATCCCGGTGGGCCCGGTGGGGAGTATTATGACGTATAGTTGATATCATCAAAACCAATAAAACACAGAGCAACACAGTGGAAGTCTTGGGGTAAATTTAACTATTACAAACCATAGTGTTCAAAGTTCAAAATACAAATAATATTCATGGCTTGTAATAAGATCCACAGGCGGATCGGAAATAAATATACACAAAAGGATAACAGACTCTACAGGCACAACTATAAGGTCGCAACTCCTCTGTATTAATGCCCCGCAGCTTCCGGCCTATTTCGTACCTGTACCTGTAACTTAACCTTTTGAAAATACGTCAGTTTACACTGGTAAATACAATACCGACTCATTTTGTAAATCAGTTCAAAATGGTTTTAGGTGCACTAGGCACATTTTATAGATAACTTGGGACAGTACAGTTGACCTTGTATACAAATTTACATGTCTATCTTTTACATATGGGGCCTAGTACAGAAACTGAGACATGATCGACTGACACACCACTTCTGAACTTTCACACAGAAAGCAGATAATAATAATAATAATAATAATAATAATAATAGCAGTTACCGATGTATGCCTACACCAATGCTTAAGTTGTGGCCACTAACACTTTAGTGAGCCAAGGATATCCCAGACACGGTCAAGCCCACCCCCAATGTTTGAGTTTCAGACAAAACAAATTAAAACCAGGTTATGTATTTTAGTTAATTACCACAACTGGATAAAACATATTTTTCATACCCGACCAAGTGGTAATAATTTACCGTATCCCAAGCCCGTATAGGGAAAATAGGTTAAAATTATTTACCTAAGCTTAAATCTTCAAGAATTCCAAAACTCAGCCGCAAATCAAAGATAAGTACAGGTACAATTTGACGGGAATGCGTTTAGTCTGGAATGATGGTATTATTAACCAAATTATAATGCTAACGGGTTCTTAGTTAAGTCTTAGACTTGAACCGGCTAGTCTTACATTAAAATAAATACGGTACGATACGCTAGATTAAGCGGTGACCGGATATTTGGACCCGACAAGTACCAAGACTTGTATAATATGGGTATACCAATAACATTCTGGATTTTGATAAGAAATTGACAAAGTTAAACCCGTTTCGATTAGATTACGTAAACTAGTTACGTATGCCTAACCGTAAGCGTATAAGCGAAACCGGGTAACCGAATGAGTCATATACAAGTTCCATATACTAATATGTTTAAAATATGTTATGATATCAGCAAGATATCAATATATTTGTCCGTTTTGGTTTTAAACTCAATTTACGCCTGGTCATTTTATAATCTATAAAAGATGTTTATAAGAAATCTGATGTCAAGATCAAGATTATTCTGTAAAAATATAAAGTTTATGATGTTATATCACTAGGATATCAAGTATATGTGTGCTTGATAGTTTTAAAAAAAACTATATCCCGTAGGGGCATTTTAGTCATTTCACACATAGTCTTGAGGTCATAACTGGGATTATGAGTTTGGGACTTGTACTTACTGTAACGTTGTTGAAAATAAGTTTATAATTCAGTAGGTAGCAAGTTTTGGCTCATAGTTATAGTTTTAAACCATACTCTGCGTCGAAAAGGCGTAAAAGTCGATAAATGTCGTTAAGTTCGATGTTTAAGGTAAACTGAGGTTATGACCTGTTTTATATATCCAAAATATGTTATTTATCATCTTATAACAGTAGGTACAAGATTTGGTCATGAAAAGCTTGGTTAAACCAATTTATGTGAAAAGGATATTTTGGTCATTTATCGGCATTACACGAATCTATAGCATCAACTCAGGTTATAATCAGAATTCTTATTCCAATAAGTCCTATTTATGATATTACATTAGTATGTAATAAGGTTTATTAATATAACTATGTTTAAACCTTCTAAAATGTCGAAAAGAGCATTTTAGTCATTTTTAAGCCATAAATACGTCTTTTATGTAAACATTGGTTTATGGTCAGATTCTTGACATCAATATATTTTATTTATGTTTCAAATCAGTAGGTGACTTGTTCATATGTTTATAAATGTTTAAATCCTTGATTTACACAAAAGGACCTTTTTGCAAAAGTTTAAGTAATTAAACGGAACTTGCATATAAACTCAGATTGCTAATGAACCATGTAGTGTAACCTTAGGAGGTTATACTATACTTAAACATGATCTTAAAATGACCTAAAGTCAGTAGCCTAAGTGGCTAAATCGGGTCAGAACTGAAAGTCAAAGTAGAAGTCAAGCTTTGCGACTTTTGGTTGCGAATCGACCCTAGACCGAGACTTGACGAGTCAAATCAGTTTATATAAGTTCTAATACTTGTTTTTAAGTTGTTTATGTATCATAATATATTTTATAACATCTACATAATCAGTTTGAATTTTTACGAAATCTGGCCAGTCTGACTTTTGTTGACTTTTACTTTGACTCGTCAATTGGTCAAGAATTCGTGGTAATCAGGAGGTGCCCTCTTGAGAGATTAACACCTACCTTATTACGATCACGTAGCCACTTTCGTTATGATCAATGGCTGGACCATCATGGTCTTAGCTTAAAGTCAAGGCGTTTTTACGTCAAGACTTTGACCTTAGCTTCAATCTTAAAGAAATAACTTAGCATGAAGATGGAACACTTACACAAGGTCTAGAGGTTGCTAAGAACAGAAGGGAATGCTTCAAAATGGTCAGGAGCTCCTCTACATGAACTTGGTGAGTTTAATGTGAATGAGATTTTGTTGCAACTCACAAAAAGTTCATTATACATAGCTAAGGAGGATCCAGGCGGTGTTGCCAGCTGTTGATGGATGTAAACAAGTGTCCCTAGACATGGCAACATGCAAGAGAAGGTGGCAATTGCGACAAATGTGGCATAACAGCAAGCTGCCACATTTTTGGTCGCTGGCGGTCCCTTACGGACCGTATGGGTTTTGCCATGCGGTCCTTAAGGACCTTAGCGTCCACAGTTTGAAAAACTGGTTACGGACCGTAACCAGTTGTGGTTGCGGTCCGCAACTGCCTCCCAAATAGGGAAATTTTGGCATTTTTCATTTTAGCCCTTCAACTTTTAAATCACTACTTATAGTGATCATAATTTAGCGAATTGGCGACTTTGGTCCCCTCCCATTTATACATACGTCATACGAGAATTATGGGACACGTGTCAGAACTTTATTGGACGTAAAAACATGTAGTGTTACAGGGCGTGTCCCAAATCTCCCACTATGGAGAGGGGCTTGTATTTAAACGTTGTACTATATTGAGGCGAATCCCAAATCTCCCATTGTGGAGAGGGGCTTGTATTTAAACGTTGTACTATATTGAGGCGTATCCCAAATCTCCTACTGTGGAAGGGCCTTGTATTTAAACGTTGAACTATATTGAGGCGTATCCCAAATCTCCTACTGTGGAAGGGCCTTGTATTTAAACGTTGAACTATATTGAGGCGTATCCCAAATCTCTTACTATGGAGAGGGGCTTGTATTTAAACTTTGTACTATATTGAGGCGTATCCCAAATCTCCCACCGTGGAGAAGGGCGTGTATTAAACGCTGACTGAATTGAGGCGTATCCCAAGTCTCCCGCTTTGGAGAAGGGCATGTACTTAAAACGCTGATTGTATTGAGGCGTATCCCAAGGCTCCCGCTTTAGAGAAGGGCATGTACGTAAAACGCTGACTGTATTGAGGCGTATCCCAAATCTCCCACTGCGGAGAAGGGCATGTACATTAAACACTGAATGTATTGAGGTGTATCCTAAATCTCCCAATGAGGAGAGGGACTAATATTTAAACGTCAATTGTGACGTATTCCCATATCTCCCAATGAGGAGAGGGACTTATATTTAAACGTCAACTAAAACGTATTCCCATATCTCCAACTAAGGAGAGGGACTTATATTTAAACGTCAACTAACACGTATTCCCATATCTTCGACTGAGGTGAGGGACTCATATATAAACGTCAACTGAGACGTATTCCCAATCTCCAATTAATTCCCAATTGTGCGGAATGGAGAAAATCTTCGTCAACCTTGTGACGAAAGTTGTTTCAAATCTCCAATTATTCCCAACTATGAGGAAGGAGAGAAATCATAATACTGCTTTGTCAGTCGAGATAAGGACAGTTGTAGTCATATGACTCCTTGTTTATAGGTGGTGGAGTATGTTCAAGCCTTACTTTTAACCGAGATCTTGACTAATAGTGTCACACCCTCAATTTCCACTTGCGGAGTTTTACCGCGAGGCGTGTGAACATACCAGAATCTGAGACACTAGTACGTTGAACGACTCTATATGATTTGATAATACGTTTTCCAAAATCATTTGTTTAACCATTCATTGTAGATTTTATATTATCCTAGTTAGTTTTCAATGTTTAGCGGAAGCATTAGTTTCTATGGTTGAGCGGAAGCATAAAAATGAGTAGAGAAACGGGTGCCAACACAAACGCCAAAACAAATGAAAAACCCAAAACAATGTTTGTAAATGAGACTCGATAAAAGGTTTCTTGATCAATGCAAGTGAGTGCACCTAGAGCTCCTAGCGTCCTGAGAAACATGTAAAGAAACAAGTGTCAACATTAAAGAAGAGTGAGTTCACAGGTTTTCATAAATTCGTTTGTTCGGTTATAAGTTTGTTTCCCCCGTTATCCCTAACCCGGGATAACTATTTAGTTCCATTATTCTCAACCCGGAATAATACTGATAGTTCCATTATTCCTTACCCGGAATAAAAATGATAGTTCCATTATTCCTTACCCGGAATAATAATGATAGTTCCATTATTCCTTACCCGGAATAATAAAGTTGTTGGTTCCATTATCCCTAACCCGGGATAATATTGTTGATTCGTACTTAAGTTCAATGTTAATATATATAGGTAGCTAGCCTAAAGTTATGTCACGTAAGTGTTCGCGATCGAACCTGACTGATGTGCCTCCGTGTTGCCAGGCCTATCACTGACCATGGCGAAGTTAGGCCAAATTATTCACTCGTTGACCATACCCGTCGGCTAGCGCGACTAGCTCGGATGGGGCTTGTCGGGCCCAGTAGTACTACTTATAATTTCCCCGCTATTTAAACCCAATACAAACGATCCGAGAGATTGTCGAGGACTTGTGTGATATAGCTGCTTAGTGACCATAACGTACATTAACATTAACTTAGTTACCGAATGGTTAAGTGACGTTAATTTCGTATAACGTAAAGAGATAGAGTTGTAGAGTGTATACATGTTTCTCCCCCTGTTGTTTAAAACCGGATAAAATTAGGGGCCGTGAACTCACCTTTAGTTGCTCGGTTAGTGTAAGACAGAAGTTGCAAATGATGGGACCGCTAATTGCGTCCTAACAATTAAATTGATTTCAAGTTAGTGTGTGAACACACTAATACAAATTCTACACATAATTAACGCACAAAGCGGTACACACAATCATAATTCCTAACACTCAAACATGCATGCAAGTATCCTCATATGCACATAGTGATCAAAACAATTTATCATGACCACAATCCAATCCATGCAACACGTTGGTGCACACATTCGTAAGTTATCAAGTTTCAGCTTATATACTCATAATTCGGCTGTTTTCGAGGATTTTTATAAAATAGTTCCGACGTTCCAAAAATTCCAATTATTTTACAGAAGGTGACAACTATACTGTAGAATTTTATATAAATATTTCAAGTCCTAACACTTTACCAATTATTCGTAAATATTAATATACTAGGCTGCAGTCAGATTCGTCGCTTTCTGACTGCAGTCCACGGAAGAATTTATTTAAAAATCACCGTTCGTCCAATTAACAAAATTCCAGTGGGAGTTCCCCGGAAATTTCCATATCTAGTTGCTGTACAAATTTCCTGATTCGACTCCCTACCGATTATTAGATCCGACTTGATAAACAACTAACAAATTTTCAGGATTTTCACAGCTTTAGTTACTGAACTTAATTGGCTGCTTAAAAATATCAAACGACTTCAGAAAAATATGAATCCAGCGCCATTAGAATCGTTTTTCAAAACTCTACGTTTTAGACTTCAGAAAATCCGTTTTTCGATAAATAATAACCAAGTTACAGCCAGTTGAAGTTGGCTGTAACCACCATTCAGCATTCTGATTCAGCACTTTATCACAATCTAACTCGCTTAAACCCTCGATACATTGAACATAGGCGATCAAGAACAGAATTACAAATCATATATCATCATATATATCATACCCATGCAAACCCTAATCATAACCTATAGTTTTTATCAACAAAACACAGCCTATGTTTCCAGATTTCGAAAAAAACATCAAATTTGCAAACATCATAAATAAATCGGCTAACATAACACTACATTCAAACATATAAATCCGAATGCAATCTTGCAAACAATGATAATCCTAACCTTTAATAACAAGATCAATAAGCCGAGACTTGGACAAGAGCCGAGAACTAGATGGGACTGATTTGGATGTTGGCGAGACTTGCGACCGAGAAGAAGAATGGTGAGGGGAGGGCTGCCGCGATTCAGGAGGAGTGTAACAAGGCTGCCTTGCGATCGAAAGGATGAATGAGGTCTGCCGTCGGCTGTTTTCTCCACTAGGGTTTTGTGTTTTGTTTTTGTGAAGCAAGCTCATGCATGTGTATGTATATATAGCGCAAGGGATGAAGGGAAGGGAAGGGTTTACGGTTTGGGTTGTTTGCGGCCGCAAAGGGGTTCGGGTGGGTTGGTTTGGGCCTAGCACTTGGTCCCCAAGTCTTGGTTAACTCCTAGAGTCTCAAGGAAACGAGGTTGGCTCGTGTCGCGGCTCGATCCGATTTATCTATTTACTACATCTATGTTTTATAACTAAAATAAAACACGAAATCGGACATCACATAATAATTCACCAACTTATAAACGTTTAATACACATAGCACGTAATTCATTTGACAAGTTCACGAATTTATCGTATTTATTTCGAGCGTGCAATTTAAGTCTCCGAATCAATTTAACGTAGGAACGAATAACCGTGAAGTAGTGCATTTAAGATATCTGAAAAACCGGGATGTCACATATCCCCATGTTGAAAGAAATTTCGTCCCGAAAATTGAGTAAACACGGTTTAGAATGCAGCGTACATGTTTAGAGTGCCACGCACAAAGATTTAGTTCGTTAACAATGGTACGCGAAATTATGAGAAATTCAGGTTGTCACAAATAGTATCATCAGATCAGATGATCATAATATTTTAACATTCAATGTAATGATAAATTGACAATCCGTGCTATATTTTAAAGTCCTTCGTGACGAGGCCTTTGTGCCATATCTTTTAATGTCCTTCGTGACACGGCCTTTGTGTCATGCATTTTAAATGTCCTTTATAACAGGCCTATGTGCCACATTTTAATGTCCTTGTGACAAGCCAATGAGTTATATGGTTAAGCCCATTACCAACCGCAGTAAGTGAGATAGAGTAGATATGACATTTTGATGGATGGAAAAGTTTGATAAGACTTTAAAGAGAGAGAGAAGATATGACATTTTGAGTAAATTACCAAAATAACCTTTAATATTTAAAATAATTGTGTATAGGTGGCATGATCTGATTGGTGGAGAGTGGTTCTCGCGGTTCTCGCTAATGGGTATGGTTTTCGTTTGAACCGATCCCTACAGATATATATATATATATATATATATATATATATATATATATATATATATATATATATATATATATATATATATATATATATATATATATATAGGTAGAGGATCATGTACAAAGTGCCCAAAGTGTGAGAAATATTGTGGAGATGACATGTGTCCTCAATCTAAATTAATTCAAAAGGGTAAACATGTAATTTTCTCATTAATTTAATTAATTGATAACCTTCCATAACCGTCACCCTTCAATAACTGCCACCCATTGATTCTTCGTATGGTGTTTTAAACTTGCATTCATGGTGTTTTAAACTTGCAGTCCAGTATGTGTTCTCCGTTGGTGTTTTAAACCTGCATTCATAGTGTTTTAAACCTGCAGTCCAGTATGTGTTCTTCGTATGGTGTTTTAAACATGCATTCATGGTGTTTTAAACCAGCAGTGTAGTATGTGTTCTTCGTATGGTGCTTTAAACATGCATTCATGGTGTTTTAAACCTGCAGTCCAGTATGTGTTATTCGTAATTTCATGGTGTTTTAAACTAGCAATGAAGTATGTTTCTTCGTATGGTGTTTTAAACATGCATTCATGGTCTTTTAAACCTGCAGTCCAGTATGTGTTAATTGTAATTTTTTTGTCTATATAAGTATAACAATATGGTACTCATATTGAAGATAAAAAAAAGCTCGTTAATATGATGTAATTTATTTTTTAAAAAACATTACGTATAAAAAAATATTGACGTTCAAAAAAATGGGTGGAAGTTACATTTGCATTAAAGTTGATGGCGGTTTCTTTATTTAAAAATACAATATGAAAAGACACTGTTACCCCTAATCTAGCCAAATTAGTCAAAAAAAAATAAAACATAATTTACATTTTAAGCCCTTCTTGATCTCAACCATTAACTACAAGATCTAAGGGCTTAAAACACTTCTTACACTTCTCACAAACCACCCGTTTTACACTAACCCTATATATATATATATATATATATATATATATATATATATATATATATATATATATATAAGATCTGATACAAATGAATAATTTGCTTTTAAGTTCTCGAAATCTTACTGATGGCTATAATATTTCAGTTAAGCTTATGGCAAGCCTAAATATTGGCGAAACAAATAAGAAAAACGGTGGTGACGACTTAGAGCACCAAAACCGTAATGACGAAGAGAATCATCTTCGATCTCTAATTGCCGAGGAAGTCGGTAAAGCCTTGGCTGGATTTATGGCCACATTGAAAGGGCCAGAGCCATCAGTACATAAAGAGAACTCTATTTCTAAACCCCGTTCTAATACTCATAAGACTGAGAGGTCTCATTACTCGTCAACTAAGAGTGAGCGAAGTATTAAGAGTATCAAGAAAACTGAGCCGCGTGACTCTAAAAAGGGGTGTACTTATAAGTATTTTGTTTCTTGTAAACCCCGTGACTTTACAAGTGAAGATGGAGCTATTGATGCTCTAAAGTGGCTAGATGAAATGGAAACCGTTATAGATATAAGCGGTTGTGCCACCAAGGACACTGTTAAATACGTGTCCCAATCCTTCAAGGAAGATGCACTAACTTGGTGGAAGACACTGATCCATTCCACTGGCAAGGTTGCAATGTACAGCCTAAGTTGGTCTAATTTCGTGGAACTGATTCGTGAGGCTTACTGCCCACCTCACGAGGTGGAAAAAGTCGAATCTGACTTTCTGAAGCTGACCATGAAAGGTCGCGAGTGTCGATCCTATGTATCTGAGTACAACTCTTTATCGAGACTCATTCCTTATTTAATCACCCCCGAGTCTAAGCGCATTGCGCGGTTTATTGGAGGACTCGCTCCAGAAATCAAGGGGATGGTTAAATCCTCCAGACCTGTAACTTATAGATCCGATGTGGATTTATCTTTATCTCTCACTGAAGATGAGATAAGATTAAAAGCGGCTAAGGCGAGAGTGATCATAAGCGAAAGCGTGATGATACCCCAAGTAATGGTTACAAAAAGGGCAAGACTGGCTTGAATTATCACCAAGCCGAATGAGGCAAAACCCAAATGTAAAACATGCGGGAAGCGACATTTTGGAAGATGCTTCCATGAAAAAACCAAGGGATGTGGCATCTGTAAGCAGATGGACCACAAGTCCCATGAATGGAAGGATTTGAAAGACGCCATCTGCTATGGATTTGGCGAGAAAGGGCATATAAAGACCGCTTCCCAAAGAGGGCGACTGATGGGATGAACAAGGGTCATTGATGGCAGGAAAGGCAATGCTAGAGCCTTTCAGTTAATTATAGGAAAAGCAATTCAAGACATAAATATCATTATGGATCTATCCTGTAAATGATTTATTTGATAGAACCTTGTTATGAATTTTGAAGCTAGAAAGAGCTTCGTTAACACTGAATTTAATAAATTCTAAACTTTCCCTTTTGAGGCTTATTTATAAAATCAAGTGGCCAATATAGATGGTTTCACATATGATATCTCCTTCATGAATCTATTTGTTTTTTATAATCTTTTATCTATAAATCTTGCTGGATTCGATATGGTTTTAGACATGGATTGGTTATATCAAAAACCAAATCCACATTGTTTGCAGTAAGAAGCCTATCGAAATCAAAAATCCCCATCAGGTGATATACTCACCATTTGTGGAGCACTATGGATTAAGTCCAGGTCAATGCTTTTTGTCAATTGAGGAAAATTTATAATTTCTGACAAGTTAAACTATAAAAAGACAACATCGAACCTCCTTATGGAGTGCCGTTGATTTAAGATCTCGTAAATTTCTGACCGGTAATATACCGACACATGTCCGCACTCTCGAATGTGCCACATGTTGGACGAGAGGGACTTATCTTGTCGTTATGTCAATTCATGACCGCTGAACGACGATTGATATATTCAATAGCCTAATCTTGTCGTTATGTCATTTTATGACCGCTGAACGACAATTGATTTAATCAAAGTACTAATCTTGTCGTTATGTCATTTTATGACCGCTGAACGACA
Source organism: Scalesia atractyloides (assembly GCA_947069175.1). Lineage (NCBI taxonomy): Eukaryota > Viridiplantae > Streptophyta > Magnoliopsida > Asterales > Asteraceae > Scalesia > Scalesia atractyloides. Next base: position 48,081,212 of record CAMTDV010000010.1, read on the forward strand.
ATTGATTTAATCAAAGTACTGATCTTGTCATTATGTCATTTTATGACCGATGAACGACAATTAATTTAATCAAAGGACTAACGGTGTCGTTATGTTATTATGATGACCTCTGAACGACATCCGATATTGAAAATCTGATTCTGTCATTATATCAATTTATGGACCTCTGAATGATATTGAATAAAGTATAAGGGCTAAAGATGTCAACATGCCAAACATCAGCCTCTGAGTGACTCTTACAGACTATAACCATAGTAACGGATTGAGATACTACATATATTCTTATTTCTGGAAATTTCCATCATAGCGTTTAATACGCTCTTAAAATTTTAGTACGACTTACCACCTAGACTGATGGGCAAAGTGAGCGTAAAACTCTGGAAACATGCTATGTGCATGCATGATACACAGAAAGTGTAGAACGCCCATCTGTTGGGCTAAAGTTGGTAGAAACCAACTCTCTGGACCATAGATGGTCCTAACTAAAAGGTTCTTACGAATCTGAGATATGCTCAAAACTGCCCGTGATAGGCAGAAGAGTTTATAAAGGGCAAAAGTCTCAAAGATAATATATCACTGAATAAGGGCAACTGGGCCCTAGATTCATCGACCATTTAACGTGTCGACTCTGTAGCTTGAGTTACTAATAAAGCTGAGTGGAAACATATCTCTAATCTGAGAAGTGCTTTGCTGATAGGCACATGTCATGTTTTGCAATGACGTTTAAACATGAGCTTAAGGGTTATTAGAAAATCTTGTCCATTATGGATCATGAAATAAGAAAAAAGCTCTGTAGAAAATAAGTCTTCCCTCGTAAAAGTGAAATAGGGTTCCCATTGTGGCCCAGGATACACTTGGGAGGTTGAAATCTGATGTGAAATGGAACTAACTGTATTACTTTAAACAAATCTCAAGGACGAGATTTCCTTTAAGGGGGTGACGATGTAACACCCGTAAATTTTCGTCCAAATGTGAGGCGACACATGTCCTGAATTTCCAAGTAAGGAAAAAGGGAATTTATCATTCGACTATGTATCGATACATATTAAATCCTCCAATTAATTCCCGACTGTGTGGCAGGAGGAAGGAAATCATATTCTACGTTTATTGAACATATTTCGTATCTCCTACTAATCCTGATTCTAAGAACCAGAGAAGCTTTTATAATACGTTAACTATAATGTGTCCCGAATCTCCGACTAATCTCAACTACGAGAAAGGAGAGGGACTAAATGTGCCGAAATGGCAGAATCAAAGTCCAGGGACTAGATATGTAAAAATCTAAAAAATTAATAATAATAAATTAAAATAAAAATACTTTTCCTGGCAACCTCATACGGACCGTAAAGCCTTCGTTGCTTACGGGCCGTAAGCTGTATAAAGTTCTGGTGCGCAGAGGTTCTTACGGAACGTAAGCGATTAGCCCTTCCGGTCCGTAAGGGACCGACCTGGCAGTTTTATACTTGGCCTCCAAGGCTTTTCTCCACAACTTGACACCTATCCTTCATAATGCCACACTTAACTATAATTAAACACATGTATGAACACTAATCATCTTCCTAGAGCTCCTAAGGACACTTGTCATGTTCTTAGCAATCCAAGATTAGTATAAATTGCCCATTCTTATTCACATTTCATTCACACCGTTATTTTCTTACTCTAAACCTTCTTCGAGCTTGTTTCCATACTTTGAAAACCTCCCTCTAAGTTCTGAAAGTGTTCTTCAACACTAGTAAATGCTCTCTAGTCTATTTCATTTTTATTAGGCTAGTTATTAGCCGAAAGTCAAGCAAAATGACGTTTGCTTTGACTTTTGGTTATGACTATTATGGTCAAGCCAATTTTCGATTAGAACATGGCTACGTGATCATAAATAGGTAGGTGTTAATCTCTCAAAAGGGCACCTCCTAAGAATCACATTAGCTTGGTCAATTAACGAGTCAACATATTAATGTTTTAAAAATTCAACGGGGCATATTTTAAATAATTATGATCTGAGTTTAAAGGTGTTCTAAAATACGTTTTAACATATAAACGACATGGTAATAGTTATTAGAACATATCTAAACATGTTCGGCTCGTCAATTCCAGTTTTAGGGTCGGTTCGCAACCGAAAGTCGCAAAGTTTGACTTCTGCTTTGACTTTCGATTATGAACCAAATTAGACTAACAGGCTACTGATTTAAGGTTACGTTATGATCGTAATATGATGTAGCATAACCCTCTAAGGTTATATTACACAATCGTAATAGTAATCTGAGTTTTATGCAAGTTTCCATTATTATGCCATACTTGACTATTTTTCCATTTATATTAAAAATAAGGTTTTAATCACCAATGAACTTGCAAATGATTTAGGTACTGATATGTTAACATGTTTAACATATTTTGATGTTACACATCTGATCATAAACTGTGACAATTGTGAAAAATCCCGGTAAACTTTGTTCCGTGGTAACCGGACGTGGTATGTATATCGGGATATTGTTGTGATTATGTGTGATGATACGAATTCTGGAAAATCAAACACCGACTATAATGGGAGTATATGCATAGTAATTACTAAAGACATTACAGTGACATTATGCGTCACCTACATGACAAAACAAAGTCGTGAATGAACTGTCGACTCTGGGAATAAGTATTAGTAAACACGCATGACTTGTGTGCTATGCTAAGCGATATCTGTAATGTCTCGGAAGAATCCGAGAGCACGTCAGGGTTATCATGACACTATTAAGGACCAATGATGCGAGGTTGGCATCCTTAGCCTTGAACAACGTGTTAAACAGAGACTTGACGTTTAACAGCGCATTAAACCTTTGACGTTGATTATTAGGTTATCGGTAGCATCATTTAAGATTTCGAGTTCCAGAAACAACTTAGTTTTGTGCCATAGACTGTGAAATAAGGTTTGAAAATAATCACAGCCCAGGCACGCAAAACGAAGCAGCTCCTGTTGGGGAAACGTCTTCGTTCCGGGCATAACATAAGGCAACCAAACATGCAAGGAACGATCGATCAAGCTTAAAAACACTTAAACGAACGTCATACGAGACTTTTATGATTAAAACGTAACCATGCTCGGATTTCGATACGGTTATGCCCAATTTTTAAAACCGAGTCTTTTGACAGTAAGAACGCAAAAAACGGAGCCGTTGCGTAAATCGAGAACGCATCCGGGACCCGATAAACATCATCTTTTAGCACGCATTTCTAAGCACGAGGTGTCCCCTTGGGACCACCCCCATATATATATTATTTATTTTTCATTTTAATTCATTTTAAATCCAAAAAATCACAAGAGCTCTCAAAATCCTGCCATAAGCTTCTACTAATTCAGTTGTTCTTGAGCATAAACTTCAACAAATCAAAGGTATAAACCTTGGGTCTTATGATTTTAACCTTGTTTTCTTGATGAAACGCGATTTCTAGCCGAAAAACTCATTTTAATCCAAGATTTTTGGAAGTTTAAACATGTTTATGGGCTGAATAGGAACACCTTGGTATTCCCCTGGTGTTATATGGCAGCCATGGTCACAAATCTTTGGGTTTGATACCCTAATCAACACCTATTCGACAAAAATCGCTTAACAATTCGATTAACCGAAAAACAATGAAATAAAGCTTGATTGATCTAAGTTCTAGCATATTTGGGTTGTACTTGATATGTAGGTACTGAATATAGCTCCTACACCCTTCTGAACTATCTAGAAGTGCTTGGAAACGAATCTTTCGCTAAGTATACCATCCGAAAACCAAAACTAGGATAGGCAGAATCGTGTTTTAGCTATAACTTGGTCTGTGAAACTTGGATTGAGCTGAAATTTGGTGTAGTGATTTAGGGTATTGTCAGGAAGGTCCACGTAAAATTGTAATATTTTTGGAATTTTAATTGAATATTAGTGAATTTTTAACGGTTTTAATAAAAGAACTTCTGAAAAATTATCAAACGAACTCAATAAATCACCAAATTTTACAGAGTCATTAAAGAACATATAGGAAATCTTCTGGGAAAATTCGGAGTCCATTGGTTGAGTTTTGATTTGGGTTAAAAATCCGCGTTTTTGCGAGTTTTCGGTAGCCGGAAACGCACCGAAACGAAATCAGAAAAATCTCAAAATTTTGTGAGAAGTTCCTGGACATATAAAAGGTAACCTGAATTTTTGTTTGGAATTATTGAACCACTGATGGTGTTGAATGGTAATTATGTGGTTAAAAATGGTTTTTTAAATAATTTATTTAAATAAGTAAAATGCCAAAATAAATTTCCAGAAAATTTACCCATAATCTAAAGATTTTTACTAAGTTATATAAAAATTTACAGATTTTTATTCAAATTATAGATTAAATGGGAAATTATGAAGTTAAATTAAATCAATTTCGGCAGTTTACCGTATAACGAACCTGCCGGAACCGGGAACTGACCCAACCCGAAAAATACTATAATTGGAACACCGGAAGTATTCCGTGAGATTCCCGGGAAAATTGGGCACTATAGGTGTGTCCTAAGACAATTCGGGAGAATTCCCGCGGTGAAAATGGAAACTCAAATTTGGGTAATCTAAACTCCCCAAATACTCAAACTCCCTTGATAAAAAGTTAATCATTCTTAAATAACCACGTGTTGGCATTATTGGTATTCTCGTACCATTATCCGAACACGTTAAACTACTGACTTTAGCTGGCACGCGAAACGGTGCCCGGAAGCCAAACTGAAAACTAATACTACCCTGACGTCCATCACCATACTAGTGTCCTATAGACTCAATCCGGAGTAAAAACTCCTGACCAGATCCAAGTTATAACCATTACCAACTTAGATACTGATTTGAGTCCATACTTGCATGTGGGTTATTAAAATTAATCAAGTTGCTTGATCACTCTTGTATGGAGATCATTACTCGCACTGTGAGTTTCACTTCTCCGTTTTTGAATTGTTTTACTGTTTTCTGGGGACTTGCATGTTACAAATTGTGTTGATTATACCAACTTGGGAGTGAGATTCACTCCACTACTTTTGAACTGTGTTACTGTTTTATGAAGTGATTTGCATGTTATAAAACTGTGTTAATTGCACCAACTCGGGACGATGTGAATACCTAACTCACGAATACCCTCATTACAAGTGATTTATATAAGCCGTGGGCAGTGGATAGTACTATTGGTCCGACAAACCCAGTTCAGGCCGGAGGGTGCGATGCCCGGCCACAAGCAACTGCACTCGTCCAACTTTTGGGTATGTGTTAGGCATAACTACCCGGGGTCGTTGAACTGCACGTGACGCAGTTGGTGGACCGGGAGTGTCTGAGTGACACAGCCCGGGGTAAATAGTCAGGTTTCACTTGTATTCGCGTATTCCATCGGGTAATCTGTGACTATAACTGTGACTGTGACCGTCACTGTGACTGTGACCAGTGCAATTAAACTTGTTAAAACATATTGTTCCATAACAACAAAACTAGTGGAACTCACGCAGCGTTTAGCTGGCCCTTTTTAAAACTAACATGCATTTCAGGTAACTTGAGATTAATGTGATCCATGTATGTTGTTCAAGACGTGTTTGTAGACGAATCCTGATACAAAAGCATGCAGCTTAGAAGACTTATGTGGTTCATGGGAACACGCAGTTGTAACATACATGTAGTATGTAATCAACGTTTTGTACGTAATAAAATGTAGTGTCTTTATAAACAATGTGCTTGTACCAGAGGTGTCTGTTACATCCCGTATTTTTTCTTCCGTTGCAAGTTGGGGTGTGAGAGAAGATGGTTTCAGAGCCATTGGTTATAGAGAATTAGGTGCCTTTAAGGAAACCTAGACTATAACTACAGGCTCAGACTTTAGTGGACATCATTGGAAAAATTAACCTCAACTAAAAATGCTTAGTGAACACTATAAAGTATCTTATTTGCAAGTACCAGGATGGCCTTGTGGGGCAAGTGGGTTATTATGGTCCGGAACGTAATAACAGACTTGCTCATACGAGGCAGTGTTGGGAAAGCCGCGGTAATAAACACACTTAAATACGTGGAATGATACATATGTGTGCCAAGATGATAGTGTGTGAATGTTTGTGCGAGAATTGATACATGAATTAGGCTTGGTGGATAATGCGTTACTACATATGCCTTTGGGATAGGCAGAAAACTGGTATTACAGTCCATTCCACATTCGTACTGACCACCTGTTTAATATACACTAGAGTTGGATTCATACCACTTCCACAGTGGTTACTTATACTTTATGATGTGAGACCCCAAGCCTTTAGTGTAATACGATCTCACCAACCCTATCCTTATAATTATTATAACAACGATTGCATACCAGAATGGTATTTCAAAAAGAACATAGATACATAAAGAACGTGTGGGTCTTCTGATAAGCTGGAAGGACGTATACGAATCCTTAGTCCGCTTCTCGTTGTTTCACATTCGATTGTTATACAATCGCAGAGTTCAAACATCTTACGAAACTTTTTCGTCCTTGAATCCGCGATTCATTTGATGGTCCACGGGATTCCTCTTTTGCTTATAATTTTGGCACCAGCTTTCACGTCGGGTGATACTATAATACTTAGTGGTATTCCTTAGCACATGTTTCGGTATAGGTTATATCTGAATATGACGATCTCCGGGTCATGGAGGTGGCATGGGGTGCGTGAATAAGTTACCCTTCATGTTGTCATTTGATTCCTTGGGATATAAAGTCTGTGATGGTACAGATTCCTTTGAAATGCTTGTATTGTGGAACATCGTTTCGTGTGACCATCGGTTACATTGTGTCCTTTTATGATTGTTGATTGTTTCGAATTTCAGTTGGTTATTTGCAGAAAGTAGTATGAGGCCCGAATATCATGGAGAACGGAATATTGATTAGGTATAGGTATATGGGTGTGGTGGATACGCTCCGGTACTTCCTATATATAAACACCCGGCTACATGATCAAGGTACCGTTACTCAGGGAAGACGGGCTTCATGTTGCGATTTGTTCGGTTATATTTTGGGCAATGCGGTATTGAGACTTCCACCCTGTTTTATGCGATAGATGACGCCATAGTTGTCGTAACCACGATGTCTATACATGGTTGTAGTAATTTTACATGAAAAGTAGTTTGGGTCGATATATAAACGACCACTGGATTAATCCTGGGAAAGTCTTTTTTTTTCAAATACGTGACACGATTTCTAGGGGTACTACACCTCGGTAGTACTCCGTACTGAACTATTTGGGTATAGCCGGTGATAGCTTACCCACATCGATGACCCAATGATCGATCTGCGATATGTAACAATGTTTCTGTCTTCGATAATACAATTCAGCGTAAGTTATTTCTTTTGGCAGGATTTGCTAGAACGTATAGTCATATATTCGGAATCATTACGATACGGCGAACAACCTATACTCATGTCACCGACCGTTGTCTATGAAACTACTCAGTGAAGCATATAGTTCCGTTATTAGCTGTCGTTCGCTAATGATGCAATCACTAATTCTTACTAAGGACGCATAATTAACATCGGTCTGGTAACCCAAGGGGATTTAGGGGTAATACATAAATGGAGAAACTTATTTGATGTAATCAAAGTTTGGTGAGCAATTGTGTGGATGCGGATCTGATGGTGGTAAGACTTGTGGAGGCGGGAACAATATTGCCGATATTCCTCGTAATCGTTCATACTTCGTATTAACATGACACTCCTATGTATACATTTAATCATAAATATACAACATTAACCGCGGTCCAATCCAGGTGTCAATTTGGTAAATTTCGGTTGAGGGTGGTGTAACCCCGGTGCAAAGTCAGAAAACTAAAATCATGAAATAATCCGACTCACTGCTTCAAATCAATTCAATTCTCCTTACTAACACTATTGGAAAGTGTTAAGGTCTGGTACACATAAATTACTAATTTGATACGCCCTATCGATTTAGTTCAAACCAATACAAGATAAATCCCCAGTAACTCGATGAGTAGGGAATGAACGGTACGAAGGACCTTAACGAAGCTACCTTTTAATGCATAATTAGGAAACAAAATGATACAAAACAAATTTTCATTAGACGATTATTTTATGTGTATATATATACGTATATCTAATTCGAAGGACGGTATTCAAAAGAATCATATAAGACTTTCACATATCAAACAATCCCTTGTTTTCAGCCTCGCATAACTTGGTGAAAATATGTTCTGATGGAAGACGAGATCGCCTTTGAGTAGTATTTGAGTACAGTAATCCGATGACTAACCCATGGGACAACTCCTATCCAAACCTGCAGACTCTAGACCACCGGTTCTTTTGATCCTTTTTCGGTAATATTTTGTGATGACTATACTATGTCTTGAACCAACATCACCCGTATGAGTGCGGTGCATTCATGCTAGAAATCGCATAAGTGGATACATGGTTCTTTGATTCCTTTCGATTTAGGCTTTTCACGTCATGATACCTACGACGATCGTGCGATTGGTCCTGAGTAGGGACCAACTTAGATACTTATATGTTATAAAACATGGTGACTCCCCAACTCTGCGATAATAATAAGACCCGGGAAAACACCATATGTCTCCTCCTCATCCCTGAAACATCCGAGGAATCCAAATAATTATACCCGATGTTATTCACAATTCCTAAGGGATGTTTGAAATTCCCTTCGGACCTTTGTAAAGGTGTTATTTGGTAAGGTCTCCTACATGTGTAGGAGGATGATACATGGGATACACTGACTTTCATCCGCCAAGGGAATACAAAGTGAACGATACTCTACTCTTGTGAGTAACCTAAAGTTATTCGGTAGATGGCGTTGCTAGTCCTCATGAGTATACGAGGACTAAATTCTCTAGATCAGGGAAATATTGTTGAAACACCCCTCATTTTCGTTCAACTAGTTGGAAACTTCAATTGATTTTCAGTTTGATCGATTTAAATGAGTATTCGTGAGATACAATGTTACCGAGCAACCCGATTCTTTGTTATTTTCGAGTGACGAAAATTCTTGTGTTACTTAAAGAAATAAGAATGGGAGAAATCATAAGTATAATACTGTATATATATATATATATATATATATATATATATATATATATATATATATATATATATATATATATATATATATATATATATATATATGTACCTGTGTATTTGTACCACGAGTAAAATTCACGATCGTGGGGATGATTGTCGGAAGTTGTGCGCTATCATTTACGCGATTTCTGCCTCGGTCATTTGTGGTGAGCGTTTCGGGACCATTCTATTATAAATAAAATATATATATATACATGCATTAATGTCACATTTTCAATCGTCCCATATCACACAAATTCATCGCACGCATGAGTCCACAACCTGTATAACCAACAACATTATCATGTGTGTAATAATATATTGTAACATTTGTCAAAAACGGGTTTTCCAAACCCGCTTCGTTTGTAATCGAATATCAAGTTATAAATGTTTCGTTGCGTATTTATGTTAATTTTAATTTTAAACGATGCATAATTAATAAACAAATTAAAATTTAAAAATTATAATTAATAAAAAGGGAAAATAAAATAAATAAAAAAGAAAACCGGCTGCCGGGATTTGAACCCGGGTCAGCCGGGTAAGTATAAGACTTAACATGCACACATATAACCACTCCGCCACTTGATGTTTTCTGTTAGTTCTAGGAATCAATTAAACCTTATGTTCAACCATGAATCGATCTGTTTACGCTAACTGAAACCGTTATCGGTTTCCAAACGTCCAGAAACGTTTGAGTGTTCGCGGTTTCTGTCAATAACCGATACACCGACACCTCCAATCAATTTAGCTTTGAATGGACTTGAATTCAAGAGTTGATCGGTTTTAATAACCGAAAACCTGCATTTCCTGAATTACTCCAATCATAGTCCCCTCTCGCGACTCAAACACATCTGCAGACCTTTAGTTTCACTTTCGCACTACTTTCAGTTCGTCGGAAAAGCTATTTGAACTCGCCGGACTTTCGCCGGAAAACCGTGTCTTCCATCAAATCAGTAAGTCTCTCATTTCTTTCATCGCCTATCAGTTGTTAAGCTTTTGCTAACTCCAACCCTTCAATCAGAATCAGTTTCAGACGACGAAATCGGATAATTTACTCTCGCCGGAAAACTTCTGAAAGTTCCCAATTCTCGCTGTGAAACGGTATAGTCTTTTAAACCTTCTGGTAATTCTTGTTCAGTGCTTCAATTCCGCATTTAGCTAATCAAAATTGATAATCTGTCCGCTCATACGAAATCCGTAAAAACAGAGCCGACGACTTCGCCGGAATTCTGAGATAAATCGTTTCTCCGGTATGTTTACTTCCGAAATCTTCTCTGCCATTTCATTTTAGTCATTTGAATGTTTGTCAATCGAATTAATCAAGAATCAGTAGAGTAATCGTAGTCTGTGATATTGTAACGAAGAAGATGAAGTTAGATTGTTTATAAGTTTAATATAATTTGGATATTATCTCGGGTTAGACACACAGTCCAGCGGTGGACTGTGTGCGCACATATATCACACGCCGCGAGTTCGATCCTTGACACACACGTATGCTCTGTAATAAAGATGTTTTATTTTTCTAACTGAACCGGATTAACTTATGATAGATGTTAAGTATAATAAAAATCGGTATATTAACCAGGTTAGACACACAGTCCAGCGGTGGACTGTGTGCAACACTAACCCACAGGTCCCGGGTTCGAGACCTGTTGCACACTCCGGTTCGATGATTAAAACCCTTTTTGAAAATAAAAGAATTTTGAATAAACTAAAATAGTATATAAATATAATTAAAAACAGAATTATTTCGGTTAGACACGTAGCTCAGTTGGTAGAGCTGCGTGCACGCGTACGGGAGGTCTCGGGTTCGAGTCCTGCCCGGCGCATACATACACACAATAGAACCGGTCAAACAGTCAACAGTCACAGTCAAACAGTCAATGGTCAACGCAAAAGTCAACATTTTTTTATATTTTTATTTATTTAATTTAATTTAAAAATCAATTAAAAATACTTAAAAATAATGTTTTTAAAGATAGGAAATAACCTTAAACTCACAAAAATATATCTAAAAATCCTATTAAAATTAGTAATAAAATCCACTCATATACTATACCTTCTGTTATTATTTAGGTTAGTTAATCCTCGTTGATCAATCCTTCAAACTCGTGCGCATCTCATCATCTCCAACCGAACGCACCCAATGTGAGTGAATCTCTACAAATTCCCCGTTTTAATCACGTTTTTGGGGTGTATCATGTGTCTTACCATTTATTATATTTAAATCATTGTGCATATATCATGTCATGAACAAATGTGTATTCAGCTTGTATCAACTGTTTGTGTGGTTATCGTTTAGATTTAATTTATTATTTTCAGTACATGCAATATCATAGGCCGCCGCTCCCCATTACATTATGAGCGTTGAGCAGTTCCCCATTACATTATGAGCGTGAACCGGGCGTTGCCAACATACGATCGGCTCCGTTTGATTGAGCCTTGATCGCACAGACATTCATCATAGGCCGTCCGTTCCCCATTACATTATGAGCGTGAACGTGACGTTGCCAACATATACAGTTTCATTCATGTTATATATTCATGCAAGTTCATATGTTATTGTATGTTATTGTTTGTGGTTGTTATTGTTATTGTTTGATTATTTACATTTGCTCACATATGACTATTGCACAATTTTTCCATGATAAAGATAACAAGAAATCAACAATAAATGTTTATCTAACAAGGTTCACTCGCCAACTTATGTTGACCCAAAAACCCCTATTTTTACACATGATACAGGTGATCCAGCCGCAGCAAGAAACACATAGGATTGGCTTAGAAGAATAAACTGGTTTAGAGCTTGGATTGTTTAGTTGATTATTTTTCTTTGTATTTGTATGAACATGTTTGGATTATTGAGGATGTAATTTTGACTTAAATAAATATGAAACATATTAGTAAATATCATGAGCTTTGGTGATAACCCAATTATGCCCCGACTCTTATTCCACTGCGGGTCGGGGTGTGACAGATTGGTATCAGAGCCATGACTATAGGGATATAGGATAGGTTATTAGACCCTTAGAGCCTATACTATTGTTGATTAGAAATTTTTAAGATTTTTGTGTGTTACATGCAAAATTCATGATGTTTATATGTTTTATGTTTAATGTTACATTCAATGTTATGCAAGCATGTTCATAAGTACATATTATTATATGATGCCTATCGTGAATCATATTCTCATAACATATCATATCCATGCGAGCACACACCACATCATTTTCATGATTATTTTTGCAATGATTTTTGTATTTTCAAATCACATCAAAGTGAGTTCTCATGACGGGCATGTAGTAACTGGAAGGGTACAAGTACCGGTAGTCGGAACGTCCTGTCTAGGCTGGCATTCGTATAAATCCAAAATAAAGGACCAGTTTGCCTACCTGAGGACTAACGATGAGAGTACGAAGTACCTATTAGGCCAAAGCATGCTATACCAAACGTCGTGTGAGCTACCCCCACTTTGAGTTGTCATTGTGTCTACACCTGGACACATTCCGACCATACATCTCGTAAACATATTTCGTGGTTTTAATTCGGGTAATGCGAGTGTTAAACCGCCAATACTAATGTGAATCCTACCAAGCCAATAGTCATGGGGCCCACATGACTATACAGGTGAAGGTATGGGGGACATTTGAGGCCCAACATGAGCAAACCTAAGACATCCTATGGATGTAGTTGCATTATTGATATTTATATTATTTTCATTTTCTTTAAGACACATGACACCTAAAAAGACTCCATAAACTCACAATCTTCTTATGTATGTTCCTGTAGATGTCGGCTAGACAACAACGAGGGGTAGAAGATCAGGAAGGTCAAATGAACGCTTGGCCACTCAAATCGCAAAGCAAATGGCCGCGGTGCTTCCTGACATTGTGGTTCAAGTACAACATGCTCTCGCCACAAATCCCACCAATCCTCCCCAGCAAGAAGACCAGAACATCGGCAACCCTCCTATCAAAAAGTGCTCATATAAACATTTCAAGTCTTGCGATCCTCCTAAATTTGAAGGGACCGAAGACTGCTCTCCTCCACTGGTTTGAGGAAATGGAAAACACCTTTCTCAACTGCGATTGTCCCGAGGATCGCAAGGTACGATACGCAACCGGGAGACTATTTGGGGTAGCTCTTACCTGGTGGAATACTGAAAAGGGTAAGAGGGGAATCGAAGATGCAATGGCCTTAACGTGGGAGGAGTTAAGGGAAATCATGACGAGACGATTCTGTCCTAGAAGTGAGATTAAAAAGTTAGAGGACGAATTTCATTCATTGAAGCAAAAGGAGGGAGATCATACTTCCTACAACAAGAGGTTTTTAGAGTTGAACCAGATGGTCCCTAACTTGTTCACCCCAGTTTACCGTTTAGTCGAGCATTATATTCGAGGTCTTCCCTTGAAAATTCAAGATTCAGTTCTCAGCACTTCGCCAGCAACACTTGAAGCTGCTATGGAACTAGCTACTGAACTGACCGAGAATCGAATTCGCAACGGTAAATTTAAAGAGGAGAAAAAGAAAGCCCCCGTTGAGGGCCAAACTTCAAACCATTTCACCTCATCCTCTAAGGTTGCTAACAAGAGGAAACGCAACACCAGAAATTTCGCTGTCACACAAACCAATTTCCCTATCCCTGCTGCACCCATTACCCAAGTTGCCCCCTCACCTGCACCATATAAAAGTCCATACTCTGGCCCACTACCAAAATGCAACCGTTGCCAATACCATCACTTTCCTAATCATCCCTGCCAACATTGCACCGGCTGTGGTCGCGCAGGTCATACTGTTCAAACCTGTCTCATACCTCAGCGAACGAACCGCCACCAGCCTTCAACCCAAACCCACCAACACATAATGTGTCAAGCCCAACAACCCCTACTACTACCACCTACCCAACATTTAGCCCAATCATACTACCAACCCAACTATCCCATGGTGCAACCTATGCGGGCTTGCTACAATTGTGGAGACCCAAGCCACTTTAGAAACACTTGTCCACGTTTGGTGAACATTATACATGCTCAAGCCCAAGCAAATCCGGTGAATCAAGCTAACCAAGCTCCTCCACCTGCAAGAGGAAGAGCTTTCAACATCAACGCTAATCAGGCTAGAGCTGACAGCACTGTGGTTAACGGTACGTTTCTTATCAACGGTAGTTATACGTCCATGTTGTTTGATACTAGCACGGATAAAAGTTTTGTTTCCTTAGAGTTTGAACCCATCCTAAACCAAATTCGTGATAAGCTCATGGAATACATAACAGTAGAAGTTGCTGACGGAAAACCGGTCTCATTAAACTCTATTATATGCAATTGTACTCTCACCTTAAACGACCACGATTTTCCAGTTGACCTCATTCCTATGAAGTTGGGAAGCTTTGACATTATAATTGGTATGGACTGGTTCAGCCAACATCAGGCTGAAGTTGTATGCCGCGAGAAGTTTATACGCATTCCTCTTCCAAACGGTCAGACTCTACGAATCTTTAGAGAAACCTCATCGAAAAGGCTCAGATTAATGTCCTGTCTACAAGCTTGAAAATATCTCCGCAAGAATTATGTCGCATTTTTAACTCATGTCGTCAAAAAGGGAACCATGGAGAAGAAACTCGAAGACATACCAGTAGTAAAAGATTTTCCGCAAGTTTTTCCTGACGACATTTCAGGACTTCCTCCCTTGAGAGAAGTCGAATTCCGCATTGATCTTATCCCTGGTGCTACACCAGTGGCAAAGTCTCCTTATAGGTTAGCCCCCTCTGAAATGCAAGAGCTAGCCAGTCAATTGCAAGAGTTGACTGACAAAGGATTTATACGTCCTAGCTCCTCGCCTTGGGGTGCACCTGTCCTTTTTGTGAAGAAGAAAGATGGAACGTTTCGCATGTGCATCGACTACAGAGAACTCAACAAGTTAACGATCAAGAATCGCTATCCATTACCTCGCATTGATGATCTTCTTGACCAACTTCAAGGCGCCAGCTGTTTTCAAAAATTGACCTTCGTTCTGGTTATCATCAACTCAGAGTACATGAAGAAGACGTCCCAAAGACCGCTTTCCGAACTCGTTATGGTCATTATGAATTCATGGTCATGCCATTTGGTTTAACAAACGCTCCAGCTGTCTTCATGGATCTAATGAACAGAGTCTGCAAACCCTATCTCGATCGTTTTGTTATAGTCTTCATCGACGACATCCTCATTTATTCAAAGTCTAAGTCTGATGATGAACGGCACCTTCGACTCATCCTTACACTCTTAGAGAATGAAAAGCTCTACGCAAAATTCTCCAAATGCGAATTCTGGTTAAAAGAGGTACAATTCCTTGGACATGTTGTTAATGACAAGGGAATACATGTCGACCCCTCAAAAATCAAAGCGGTACAAGAATGGCAAGCGCCACGTACACCAACTGAAGTAAGATCATTCCTTGGTTTGGCTGGTTATTATCGCCGTTTCATTTCAAATTTCTCCCGCATTGCTGTACCACTCACGGCTTTAGCTCATAAAGAAAAACCCTTCATATGGGGACCCAAACAAGAAGAAGCCTTCCAAACCCTTAAACAAAAACTCTGTGATGCACCAATCCTCACTCTTCCTGAAGGTTGTGATGACTTCGTGGTTTATTGCGACGCGTCAGGGCAAGGACTAGGCTGTGTTCTAATGCAAAGAGGAAAGGTTATAGCTTATGCTTCGAGACAACTCAAGACTCATGAGAAGAACTACACCACCCATGACCTAGAACTTGGAGCCGTTGTGTTCGCTCTTAAGATATGGAGACATTATCTCTACGGTACTAAGTGTGAAATATACACTGACCACAAGAGTCTTCAACATATCTTCAACCAAAAGGAGTTAAACATGAGGCAACGAAGATGGGTCGAACTTTTAAATGACTACGACTGTGAAATTCGGTACCACCCTGGCAAGGCAAATGTGGTGGCTGATGCACTCAGTCGAAAGGGTTATGCGAATTCCATTCGTCTTCTATGTTGCAAATCATAACTGACATTAAAGATCAAATTCGAGAGGAGCTGTCCAGTGGAGCTGAACTTAAAATTGAAACTAAATCTGACGGTATTCTGTACTATCTAGATCGCATATGGATTCCTGACCACAACAACCTTCGTGAATTCCTTATGAATGAGGCACACAAAACACGATACTCTATACACCCAGGAGCCGACAAGATGTATCAAGACCTTCGATACACCTACTGGTGGCCTGGAATGAAAAAGGATATTGCTGTATTTGTTTCCAAGTGCCTTACATGTTCCAAGGTAAAAACTGAACATCAAAGACCCTCAGGACTTCTGGTCCAACCTGAAATACCTGTATGGAAGTGGGAAAACATTGTCACACCCCGACCCGCAGCGGAAAAGGTGACCGGGGTATGATTGGGTTATCATCAAAGCTCATGACATTTATTATAATGTTTCATATTTATTGTTTCAATTTAAAAGAGATCATACAATCATATCAAACAAATGCAACATGTTCTATTCATCCTTCTAAACTTCATTATTTTTCTTCTAAGGCAATTTCCTATGTTTTCCTTGCTTCATCCTGTTCACCTGTATCATATGTAAAAATGGTTTTTGGATCAACAAAAAGTTGGCGAGTGAACCTTGTTAGAAAACATTTATTATTTATTTCTGGTTGTATTTAATATGGAAAAATTGTGCAATATTCATATATGAACAAACGTAAATAAACATACAATAACAACAATTAGCATACAATAACAAACAACAACAAACAATAACATACATTAACAAACCAACAGCATATAATCACAAACCATTAGCATACAATATCAAACAACAACAAACAATAACATACATTAACAAACCAACAGCATACAATAACATATCAACTTGCATAAATATATAACATAAATGAAACTGTGCGATCAAGGCTCAATCAAATGGAGCCGATCGAATTGCATGTACTGAAAATGAAAAAATGTCTGTGCGATCAAGGCTCAATCAAACGGAGCCGATCGTATTGCATGTACTGAAAATGAAAAATGTCTGTGCGATCAAGGCTCAATCAAACGGAGCCGATCGTATGATGGCACGCCAGGTTCACGCTCATAATGTAATGGGAACATGCTCAACGCTCATAATGTAATGGGGAGCGGCGGCCTATGAAATTGCATGTACTGAAAATAATAAATCTACATAATAATCACACAAACAGTTTACACAGGCAGGATACACATTTATTCATGATAGGATGTATGCACAATGATTTAAATATAATAAATAGTAAGACACATGATACACCCCGAAAACGTGATTTAAACGGGGAATTTGTAGAGATTCACTCACAGTGGGTGCGTTCGGTGAATGATGATGAATGTGCACGAGTTTAGAAGATTGCTCGACAAGGAATAACTAACCTAATTAATAATGAAAAGTAAGGTAAATAAATGGATTTTATTAACAACTTTAATAGAATTTTTGGATATATTTTTGTGAGTTTTAGGCTATTTTCTAACCTTAAAAATGTTATTTTTAAGTATTTTTAATTGATTTTAAATAAAATAAATAAATAAAAATAATAAAAAAAATTTTGACTTTTTGACCGTTGACTTGACCGTTGACCGTTGACTTGTTGACCGGTTTTATTGTGTAAGTGTATGCGCCGGGTGAGGCTCGAACCCGAGACCTCCCGTTCGCGTGCACGCAGCTCTACCAACTGAGCTACGTGTCTAACCCAAAATATTTCTGTTTTTAATTATATTTATATACTAATTAAATTAATCCGAAAATCGTTTATTTTAAAAAGATTTCAATGTGACGACTCGGTGCACTCCACAGGTCTCGAACCCGGGACCTGTGATTTAGTTTGGCACACAGTCCACCGCTGGACTGTGTGTCTAACTTGGTAAATATTCAAGTTTTTATTATACTTAACATATTACTGAATTAACCCGGTTCAGTTATTAACAAAAAGGCATTTTATTACAGCGAATGAGGTTGGGACAGGATTCGAACTCGCGACGTGTATGCTTTTATTTGCACACAGTCCACCGCTGGACTGTGTGTCTAACCCGTTTATAAAACTGTTTTTAATTAATCTTATATCATATCTGAACTCGTCTTCTTCGTTCAAAACACAGACATCGGTCAAAGCAACTGATACTTGATTAATTCGGTTAATGAACAAGATGAACAATTGAAAGTATTGAATCAGAGTTTGGGAAAGAAATACCGAACAGATCGATCTCTTCAGAGAATCCGGCGAAGCTCGTCGGCTCTGTTTTGGGACCTTCAGCGGTTAGAACCATTTGACAGTTTGGAGGGGTTAGATGTGAAATTGAACTAATGAGTAATGATTATCAGTAGATTACATGATCATACCTGTTATCAGCGTGACTCTGAAACTTTCAGAAATTTTCCGGCGAAAACATAAAAATCCGGCAATGTCGTCTGGGGTTGATTCTGAACGATGAAATGGTGTTAGAATTTGTATAATAATGGAATGAAACAGAAAAATCAAGGTAATTACCGTGTTGATGGAAGTCCCGGTTTTCCGGCGACTTGCAGAGAATTCCTGCAAGTGCAATTTCTTGCGACAGAGGTTCTTCAGAGGTTTAAGGTAAGTGGGAGTGATGTCAGTATAAGTCCTATGCTCTTATTTTTGGGTAAAAAGAAAAGATGGGTTGAATTCGGTTTTTCCGGCGAAACTTTCCGGTCAATTCACAAAGAATTCCGGCGACTTCCGGCGAAGCTTTCTGAGCGAAATGATGAGTGTGTTTGATAGAATTCGCGAGCTCACTGAATGAAGAAAGTATAACTCCGAATTTTGAATTGTATTTTTCGGGTTTTTAATTGAAATAAATGAAATTGATGGATTTCTTCAGTTATAACCGATCTTGCTGTTAAGGCATACGTTATGACCAAAAAGAAACGGCCAAATTTGACGAGATTGTCGGATTTCCGGCGTGAACGGATTTGGGCGCGCTGTGCACTAGGTTTTGATTTCCAGACTGATTTATGTATTAATTGGTTCAATATATTAACAAACATCACAAGTGGCGGAGTGGTTTGATGGATGAGAGTTAAGTCGTTGCTGTATCTGGTTGACTTGGCTGACCCGGGTTCGAATCCCGGCTTCAGCATGTTATTTTTAACTCACTATTTTTAATACATTTTCAAAAGTAAATTTTATATTCTAATATACTTATTAGTTATGTATCGTTTAAAATTAATTTGGGCATTAAATACGCAACGAAATTTTTAACTGGTTGTTCGGTTAATAAATGAAGCGGGTTTGGTAAATCCGGTTTTTGGCGGATGTTATAGTATCCCCTACTTTTAGAAATTTCGTCCCGAAATTTAAGTAGTGGCATATTTGTTTAAAAAGGATGGTGTTTTAATTTGACAATTACATACTTAGAAGAGAGTAAGAGTTTAAATTTTGTTTGAGGCGGTAACGTTCCTTGTAAGGGTTGAATACCCTGCTACAGGAATCGCTTTTTGTTGCCTAAAGTGTATGAATACGGAACATGGATACACAGAGTTGATCGACTAAGTATGATGTTATGCATATGAGTTTGGGTACGTTTGAAAGATTAGATTATATCCTAAAATAAACTTCTAATACTAAAACCTACATGGAACTTCTCATAACCGCCTGACAATGCCTCTGATCCTCTGGCAAGAATACTTATATATAGGAAGTACCAGCGGCGTATCCACCATATTCTTGTCAAATTTTCATTGGTTTTATCAGTTAGTTATGATTGGTTCTATGATGTGACTCTAGAACATAAATAAACATAACAATCAATATCTGAGTCCTAATTCTGATAGCATACATGTTGGATTGATGACACAATCCAATTCCTTTAAAGGATGAGATGATATAAATGCTAAATCAGTGAGTATAACACAAACTTCAATCAAGACAATACCAAATCCTACATGGAACTTCTCATAACCGCCTGATAATGCCTCTGATCCTTTGACAAGAATACTTATATATAGGAAGTACCAGCGGCGTATCCACCATATTCTTGTCAAATTTTCATTGGCTTTATCCGTAAGTTATGATTAGTTCTATGTGACTCTAAAACATAAACAAATACAACAACCAATGCTTGAGTCATAATTCTGATAGTATACATGTTTGAATGATGACCGTCTCTCTCTCGTTTGTTGTGATGGAGAGGTTAGTCTATGCAGAAGTGAGACATAGCCCAACTTCTTTAAATAATGAGATTGAAATACGTTGAGATGTATGATGGTATGAATGTTGAATCAATGAGTATAAAACAAAACTGAAATAATAATTTGCATTAAAATCCTTGGATAAATTTCCAATTTAAAATTGAGACACGTGAGAATTTGAGATAACATAAAGAAAACATAAAACTATGCAGTTGGAGTTGAATCTTGATTGTTGGTGAAGGAGACTAGTTGAGTGTTTTCGTTTGGGCCGTCATTATCTCCAACCGGATTGGCGTTGATGTTGAAAACTCTTCCTCTTGCTGGTGGCCTAGTGATTGGGTTTTCTTGATTTGCTTGGTTAACTGGGTTTGCTTGAGCTTGGGCGTTTATGATGTTAACCAATTGAGGGCACGTGTTTCTAAAGTGGGTAGGGTCGCCACAATTGAAACAAGCTCGAACATATGGGAACATGGGGTATTGGGGTTGTTGATATGTTTGGATCATGTTTTGAGTAGGGGGTGAGGTTTGGTTTTGAGAGGTGCGGGAAACTTTGCTCACATGACCATAGCGTCCACAATTCGCACATAGTCGACAAAGCACGGTAGATGGATGGTGATAAAAACAAGCGTTACATCGAGGGTGAGGTCCAAGGTAAGGTTTCTTATTTGGGTAGGTTGAGTTGGGTGACACTTGAGTGATTGGGATAGCTTGGAGGGGTACGGCTTGTAAGGCTGGTTGGTTGCGTTGGGTGACAGCGAAAAGTTGCTCGTCTCGTTTTCTTTTAGAATTGGGTTGAGAAGGGGATTCGGTTTGGATGTAGTTGGAGGTTTCAGTCGATGCTTTATCCTTCTTCTTCTCCTCCTTGAAGTCTTTGTTCCGGATTCGGTTCTCGGTGAGCTCTGTAGCTAACTCCATTGCTGCTTCCAAGGTTGCAGGTGTGGCACTTATTACAGAGTCTTGAATCTTTGAAGGAAGACCTTGAATGTAGTGCTCGATCAAACGGTAGTGGGGAGTGAACAAGTTGGGAACCATTTGATACAACTCGAGGAATCTCTTGTTGTACGTGGTGTGGTCGCCTTCCTTTTGTTTCAACGAATAGAACTCATCCTCTAATTTCTTGATTTCGCTCCTTGGGCAAAACCGTCTTATCATGATTTCTTTCAACTCTTCCCAAGTCAAAGTCATAGCATCTTCAACACCTCGTTTGGCCTTCTCTGTATTCCACCAAGTGAGTGATATTCCATATAAACGACCAGTAGCATATCGCACTTTGCGATCATCGGGGCAATCGCAAGTTAGAAAAATGTTTTCCATTTCTTCAAACCAATAGAGAAGAGCGGTGACACCTTCAGTCCCTTCGTATTTTGTAGGGTCGCGGGATTTGAAATGCTTGTAGGTGCATTTAGTGGTATTTGGGGAAGGGTTGATAACATTTTGAACTTCTTGATTGACAGGATTAGCGGTAAGGGCTTGTTGGACTTGAATTACAATGTTGGGTATTACGGCAGCCATTTGTTGAGCGATTAGGGCAGCCATGCGCTCGCGGGCTTTTCTTGCCCTCATCTTCCTACGAGCGAGGCTAGAAGACATCTACAAGGAATACATAACAAGAGTATGAGTTGGATGCTTTTGGGATCATGTATCGTATTTAGGAATGAACAATCATAAAATAAACATAGCAAAATAAATCTACTACATCCATAGGATGTCTTGGGCTTTGCTCGTAATTGGGCTTTGCATGCCGCCATACTTCACCTTCGTAATCACGTGGGCCCCCATGATTACCGGGTTTTTCATATGGTTCGCATGTGTTAGCCTGGTTACGTACACTAAAACCCGGAGAAAATCGAGAAATATGTAACGTATGATATTCGGAATGTGTCCAGGTATGCACACGGTGACACCTCAAAGTGGGGTTAGTTCGAACGACGTTTGGTGTGGCATGCTTTGGCCTAATAGGTCCTTCGTACTCTCATCGTTGGTCCCCAGGTAGGCAAACTGGTCCGTTATATTGGATTTATAAGAATGCCAACCTAGACAGGACGTCCGGACTACCGGTACTTGTACCCTTACAGTTACTACATGCCCGTCGCAGAACTCACTTTGATGAGATTTGAAAAATGAAAAATGTGACAAAGTCTTTGAATAACGAAAGTATGAAGATGATTTGAATATGTGAATATTGTAACATGTATGATGAATATGTATGTAAGTATGTATGTTGGACTGCAAGTATAATTCACTATATATCACAAAATGTAATATTGGAAATGTTTGCATGCATTTGTGTATGTAATAAATATGAAACAAATAAATATCATAAGTTTGCATGTAACCACATAAACAATTAAAATCTAGTCAACTATAGTATAGGCTCTAAGGGTCTAATAACCTATCCTATATCCCTATAGTCATGGCTCGGATACCAATCTGTCACACCCCGACCCGCAGCGGAAAAGGTGACCGGGGCATGATTGGGTTATCATCAAAGCTCATGACATTTATTATAATGTTTCATATTTATTGTTTCAATTTAAAAGAGATCATACAATCATATCAAACAAATGCAACATGTTCTATTCATCCTTCTAAACTTCATTATTTTTCTTCTAAGGCAATTTCCTATGTTTTCCTTGCTTCATCCTGTTCACCTGTATCATATGTAAAAATGGTTTTTGGATCAACAAAAAGTTGGCGAGTGAACCTTGTTAGAAAACATTTATTATTTATTTCTGGCTGTATTTAATATGGAAAAATTGTGCAATATTCATATATGAACAAACGTAAATAAACATACAATAACAACAATTAGCATACAATAACAAACAACAACAAACAATAACATACATTAACAAACCAACAGCATACAATCACAAACCATTAGCATACAATATCAAACAACAACAAACAATAACATACATTAACAAACCAACAGCATACAATAACATATCAACTTGCATAAATATATAACATAAATGAAACTGTGCGATCAAGGCTCAATCAAACGGAGCCGATCGTATTACATGTACTGAAAATGAAAAAATGTCTGTGCGATCAAGGCTCAATCAAACGGAGCCGATCGTATTGCATGTACTGAAAATGAAAAAATGTCTGTGCGATCAAGGCTCAATCAAACGGAGCCGATCGTATTGCATGTACTGAAAATGAAAAATGTCTGTGCGATCAAGGCTAAATCAAACGGAGCCGATCGTATGTTGGCACGCCAGGTTCACACTCATAAGGTAATGGGGAACATGCTCAACGCTCATAATGTAATGGGGAGCGGCAGCCTATGAAATTGCATGTACTGAAAATAATAAATTAAATCTACACAATAATCACACAAACAGTTTACACAGGCAGGATACACATTTATTCATGATATGATGTATGCACAATGATTTAAATATAATAAATAGTAAGACACATAATACACCCCAAAAAGTGATTTAAACGGGGAATTTGTAGAGATTCACTCACAGTGGGTGCGTTCGGTGAATGATGATGAATGCGCACGAGATTAGAGGATTGCTCGATAAGGAATAACTAACCTAATTAATAATGAAAAGTAAGGTAAATAAATGGATTTTATTAACAACTTTAATAGAATTTTTGGATATATTTTTGTGAGTTTTAGGCTATTTTCTAACCTTAAAAATGTTATTTTTAAGTATTTTTAATTGATTTTTAAATAAAATAAATAAATAAAAATAATAAAAAAATGTTGACTTTTTGACCGTTGACCGTTGACTTGTTGACCGGTTTTATTGTGTAAGTGTATGCGCCGGGTGAGGCTCGAACCCGAGACCTCCCGTTCGCGTGCACGCAGCTCTACCAACTGAGCTACGTGTCTAACCCGAAATATTTCTGTTTTTAATTATATTTATATACTAATTAAATTAATCCGAAAATCATTTATTTTAAAAAGATTTCAATGTGACGACTCGGTGCACTCCACAGGTCTCGAACCCGGGACCTGTGGTTTAGTTTGGCACACAGTCCACCGCTGGACTGTGTGTCTAACTTGGTAAATATTCAAGTTTTTATTATACTTAACATATTACTGAATTAACCCGGTTCAGTTATTAACAAAAAGGCATTTTATTACAGCGAATGAGGTTGGGACAGGATTCGAACTCGCGACGTGTATGTGTTTATTTGCACACAGTCCACCGCTGGACTGTGTGTCTAACCCGTTTATAAAACTGTTTTTAATTAATCTTATATCATATCTGAACTCGTCTTCTTCGTTCAAAACACAGACATCGGTCAAAGCAACTGATACTTGATTAATTCGGTTAATGAACAAGATGAACAATTGGAAAGTATTGAATCGAAGAGTTTGGGGAAAGAAAATACCGAACAGATCATCTTCTTCAGAGAATCCGGCGAAGCTCATCGGCTCTGTTTTGGGACCTTCGGCGGTTAGAACCAATTGACAGTTTGGAGGGGTTAGATGTGAAATTGAACTAATGAGTAATGATTATCAGTAGATTACATGATCATACCGGTTATCAGCGTGACTCTGAAACATTCAGAAATTTTCCGGCGAAAACATAAAAATCCGGTAATGTCGTCTGGGGTTGATTCTGAACGATGAAATGGTGTTAGAATTTGTATAATAATGGAATGAAACAGAAAAATCGAGGTAATTACCGTGTTGATGAAAGTCCCGGTTTTCCGGCGACTTGCAGAGAATTCCGGCGAGTGCAATTTCTTGCGACAGAGGTTCTTCATAGGTTTAAGGTAAGTGGGAGTGATGTCAGTATAAGTCCTATGCTCTTATTTTTGGGTAAAAAGAAAAGATGGGTTGAATTCGGTTTTCCGGCGAAACTTTCCAGTCAATTCACAGAGAATTCCGGCGACTTCCGGTGAAACTTTCTGAGCGAAATGATGAGTGTGTTTGATAGAATTCGCGAGCTCACTGAATGAAGAAAGTATAACTCCCGAATTTTGAATTGTATTTTTCGGTTTTTAATTGAAATAAATGAAATTGATGGATTTCTTCAGTTATAACCGATCTTGCTGTTAAGGCATACGTTATGACCAAAAAGAAACGGCCAAATTTGACGAGATTGTCGGGATTTCTGGCGTGAACGGATTTGGGCGCGCTGTGCACTGGGTTTTGATTTCCAGACTGATTTATGTATTAATTGGTTCAATATATTAACAAACATCACAAGTGGCGGAGTGGTTTGATGGATGAGAGTTAAGTCGTTGCTGTATCTGGTTTACTTGGCTGACCCGGGTTCGAATCCCGGCTTCAGCATGTTATTTTTAACTCACTATTTTTTATACATTTTCAAAAGTAAATTTTATATTCTAATATACTTATTAGTTATGTATCGTTTAAAATTAATTTGGGCATTAAATACGCAACGAAATTTTTAACTGGTTGTTCGGTTAATAAACGAAGCGGGTTTGGTAAATCCGGTTTTTGGCGGAGGTTACAAACATAACCATGGACTTCATTACCGGGTTACCTCGCACTTCTGGTGGGTATGACACTATATGGGTAATCATTGATCGTCTTACAAAATCAGCTCACTTTATTCCAATCCGCGAAGATTTCAAGAACGAGAAGCTAGCTCATATCTACATCAGCGAAATCGTGAGCCGACATGGTGTACCGTTAAGCATTATTTCAGATCGTGATGTTCGTTTCACTTCACGAACATGGCAAGCTGTACAAACCGCTTTGGGTACACGATTAGATCTCAGTACCGCTTATCATCCTCAAACTGATGGACAATCTGAACGCACCATTCAAACTCTTGAAGATATGCTTCGAGCATGTGTCATAGACTTCAAGGGAAATTGGGACGCTCATTTACCATTAGTTGAATTTTCGTACAACAACAGCTATCATTCAAGTATCGGCATGGCACCTTTTGAAGCCTTATATGGTCGTAAGTGCCGATCTCCAGTATGTTGGCACGAAATTGGGGAAGCTCAAATCACCGGTCCAGAATTGATTCAAGAAACCATAGACAAGATCCATCAAATTCGAAACAATCTTCTAGCGGCTCAAAGTCGTCAAAAGAGTTATGCAGATAAACGACGAAAGCCTTTGGAGTTTAACATTGGTGATCATGTACTTTTAAAAGTATCACCGTGGAAGGGAGTAGTTCGTTTTGGCCAAAAAGGCAAGCTGGCACCACGCTACGTAGGACCTTTCAAGATACTCGAAAGAGTAGGACCTGTAGCATACAAGCTTGATCTACCAGAAGAACTCAACAGAATTCACCCCACGTTCCACGTATCAAACTTGAAGAAGTGCCTCGCTGATGAGAACCTCCATATTCCTCTGGAAGATATTCAGATTGATGAATCTATGCATTTTATTGAAAGACCAGTAGAGATCATGGACTTCGGAGAAAAACGTCTAAGACGAAGTCACATTCCAATTGTTAGGGTACGCTGGGAGTCGAAACGGGGACCTGAGTTTACTTGGGAACGTGAAGACTCAATGCGCGAAAAATACCCGCATCTTTTTCCTACTACTACTACTACTTAAATTTCGGGACGAAATTCCTAAAAGTAGGGGATACTGTAACATTTGTCAAAAACGGGTTTTCCAAACCCGCTTCGTTTGTAATCGAATATCAAGTTATAAATGTTTCGTTGCGTATTTATGTTAATTTTAATTTTAAACGATGCATAATTAATAAACAAATTATAATTAATAAAAAGGGAAAATAAAATAAATAAAAAAAGAAAACCGGCTGCCGGGATTCGAACCCGGGTCAGCCGGGTAAGTATAGACTTAACATGCACACATATAACCACTCCGCCACTTGATGTTTTCTGTTAGTTCTAGGAATCAATTAAACCTTATGTTCAACCATGAATCGATCTGTTTACGCTAACTGAAACCGTTATCGGTTTCCAAACGTCCAAAAACGTTTGAGTGTTTGCGGTTTCTGTCAATAACCGATACACCGACACCTCCAATCAATTTAGCTTTGAATGGACTTGAATTCACGAGTTGATCGGTTTTAATAACCGAAAACCTGCATTTCCTGAATTACTCCAATCATAGTCCCCTCTCGCGACTCAAACACATATGCAGACCTTTAATTTCACTTTCGCACTACTTTCAGTTCGTCGGAAAATCTATTTGAACTCGCCGGACTTTCGCCGAAAAACCGTGTCTTCCATAAATCAGTAAGTCTCTCATTTCTTTAATCGCCTATCAGTTGTTAAGCTTTTGCTAACTCCAACCCTTCAATCAGAATCAGTTTCAGACGACGAAATCGAATAATTTACTCTCGCCGGAAAACTTCTGAAAGTTCCCAATTCTCGCTGTGAAACGGTATAGTCTTTTAAACCTTCTGGTAATTCTTGTTCAGTGCTTCAATTCCGCATTTAGCTATTCAAAATTGATAATCTGTCTGCTCAGACGAAATCCGTAAAAACAGAGCCGACGACTTCGCCGGAATTCTGAGATAAATCGTTTCTCCGGTATGTTTACTTCCGAAATCTTCTCTGCCATTTCATTTTAGTCATTTGAATGTTTGTCAATCGAATTAATCAAGAATCAGTAGAGTAATCGTAGTCTGTGATATTGTAACGAAGAAGATGAAGTTAGATTGTTTATAAGTTTAATATAATTTGGATATTATCTCGGGTTAGACACACAGTCCAGCGGTGGACTATGTGCGCACATATATCACACGCCGCGAGTTCGATCCTTGACACACACGTATGCTCTGTAATAAACATGTTTTATTTTTCTAACTGAACCGGATTAACTTATGATAGATGTTAAGTATAATAAAAATCGGTATTTTAACCAGGTTAGACACACAGTCCAGCGGTGGACTGTGTGCAACACTAACCCACAGGTCCCGGGTTCGAGACCTGTTGCACACTCCGGTTCGATGATTAAAACCCTTTTTGAAAATAAAAGAATTTTGAATAAACTAAAATAGTATATAAATATAATTAAAAACAGAATTATTTCGGTTAGACACGTAGCTCAGTTGGTAGAGCTGCGTGCACGCGTACGGGAGGTCTCGGGTTCGAGTCCTGCCCGGCGCATACATACACACAATAGAACCGGTCAAACAGTCAACAGTCACAGTCAAACAGTCAATGGTCAACGCAAAAGTCAACATTTCTTTATATTTTTATTTATTTAATTTAATTTAAAAATCAATTAAAAATACTTAAAAATAATGTTTTTAAAGATAGGAAATAACCTTAAACTCACAAAAATATATCCAAAAATCCTATTAAAATTAGTAATAAAATCCACTCATATACTATACCTTCCGTTATTATTTAGGTTAGTTAATCCTCGTTGATCAATCCTTCAAACTCGTGCGCATCTCATCATCTCCAACCGAACGCACCCAATGTGAGTGAATCTCTACAAATTCCCCGTTTTAATCACGTTTTTGGGGTGTATCATGTGTCTTACCATTTATTATATTTAAATCATTGTGCATATATCATGTCATGAACAAATGTGTATTCAGCTTGTATCAACTGTTTGTGTGGTTATCGTTTAGATTTAATTTATTATTTTCAGTACATGCAATATCATAGGCCGCCGCTCCCCATTACATTATGAGCGTTGAGCAGTTCCCCATTACATTATGAGCGTGAACCGGGCGTTGCCAACATACGATCGGCTCCGTTTGATTGAGCCTTGATCGCACAGACATTCATCATAGGCCGTCCGTTCCCCATTACATTATGAGCGTGAACGTGACGTTGCCAACATATACAGTTTCATTCATGTTATATATTCATGCAAGTTCATATGTTATTGTATATTATTGTTTGTGGTTGTTATTGTTATTGTTTGATTATTTACATTTGCTCACATATGACTATTGCACAATTTTTCCATGATAAAGATAACAAGAAATCAACAATAAATGTTTATCTAACAAGGTTCACTCGCCAACTTATGTTGACCCAAAAACCCCTATTTTTACACATGATACAGGTGATCCAGCCGCAGCAAGAAACACATAGGATTGGCTTAGAAGAATAAACTGGTTTAGAGCTTGGATTGTTTAGTTGATTATTTTTCTTTATATTTGTATGAACATGTTTGGATTATTGAGGATGTAATTTTGACTTAAATAAATATGAAACATATTAGTAAATATCATGAGCTTTGGTGATAACCCAATTATGCCCCGACTCTTATTCCGCTGTGGGTCGGGGTGTGACATATATGTCATCATACCACTGTTAAAATGCACTTAGACTTAACCCAAAAAGGGCCAGTACTTAAATGTGCGGTCAAAGCATGTCACTGGAGTGACGTATATATGCCATACTATGAAAAGCATGAACTACTATGTATGAAGGAACACGGTCAAAACCAAACTTTCTTTGAAATAGGAATAGTCACGAGTTGTCCGAATGTTATATTGGTGTCTTTTGTGCGTTGAACCCACTTGGGGGATAGCATACGTCCCTCGGATATCATGTCCCTCTAGAGGGAAATTCCGTTAATAAGCACGTCATATATACTTAAAGGAGGAATAAGACTTTGACACGACAACTAATACTCTTCAATTTGGAGAGTTACTTAACATACGCTACGAATTGTAAATAACTCGATGTGCGATACTATGTCAAACTAAATGACCAAAGTGTAGATCGGTGCTTGGTTGGATGCACCGACCGGATGGGAAATGGCATTCATAACCTTTATTCGTATCCTAGCCGTCAGAGTGCTAGGCTTACCTCGATTGATTACGATATTCATTCAGCCTCCTTGAAACTGCTTTTGTTATTTCAAGAGATTGCCGAGCGATTGTGGATCTATGTTATTACATTTCCCAGCAGCACGTATTCCTTCCGTGCCCTATTGGGAAACAAAACTGACTAATCCTACGACCAAGGGGTCGAGAAACTCAACAAGCCTAGTCTCGACCAACCCGGTGGCCGGGTCTTCATTTCTTGTTTACATTATTACGAATATGAAACTAACAGGAAAAATCAGATTCAGTGGTCAATTGTCCCTATCGGACTAGGGTGACTATGAATTCGGGCTTTAGCCCATGGTTTCATAAAACCACACGAGTCTCCCAATCTAAACCAAGATGCTTTGACATGAACGAATTCGATGAAACCCTTACGTTTAAGCGGTGATTCAGTTGGCGGAGGTGCCAAGATAGGAAGGCATTATATCTTTTTATACTCATATACAGTTCAGATCTTACCAAGTTCGAATTTGACTCGAATAACCACGAGACCGAGACGGTCAAGTGGTGATCAACTATCTGGTGACTAGTGTGAACAAGATTCGCCTATGCATTAAGTAATCTTTCGAGAACACGATTACTTGTCGTTGTTTCCATTAACGATATCCTTATGAAACGTTAAGTCGAGCGTGGCCATGGTTCTACCCTGCGAGGGGTACTCCGTTGATGGGGAATTTTGACTCGGTGACTCGTTACTGTGTCATCTTTTACAGAATTACCTGTACGTTTATGACAAATGCTGGTCCCCTGTGTAGGGGCATCCTGGTGATACTTGTGATCGTTAGACACTCGTCACACCTTAAATAATTCCACTTGAAATAGTAGCGTTCTAGACGTGGTGTTATTGGAATTAAAACAGCTTTGGATACACACTTTACCATTCCCGGTATATGGGAATTTTTGTACGATGACCTCTCGGAGAATCACATCGATGTTATCAAAGCTGCCAAGTTATTTCCTTCTGGAAAAGACATAAACAATATACAACAGCTGGAGCTAAGCTCCCGACACTTAACGCAAACTGGAAGCATTATTGTGGAACTTTCATATCCTTGCGACGTAATCAGACTACTGGTGAGTAGTGCGGGCATACCATTGATGTAAGTGTGCAAATTCGTACTTACTCGGGTATATGCTCGCCTTATGGCAACCGTAGGCTCTTAAAAGCCTTTCTTTTTCTTACTCTCTACCATAGAGTAGGGACACTCGTGGTCAGTTAGTATTAGCCGAAGATACTCACGTACACGACAACAAGGGAAGATTGGTGTGCACCACTTGGTAAGACCAAATTTATTCCCTTAACACAAACATGCGGAGCATGGTGCTCATTATTGCAATGTTCGCAACAAACCTTGGGAGAGTACCCATACTCCTCCTTTATAGGGGGTGTTCAATAACTATTAAACGAAATCGTAATTGAAACATATGGTGTATGAATGGTGAAGATGATGAATGCAAAGAAAACGTAATACTTGCAGTCAGCTATAAGCTAAATACGAAACTCATATCCTACTGTGAGTCCAACAACACTCTCACTTCCAGATTGGAAGTGATGACAGACGTTACTCTTAACAATACGTAGGAATTGTGGATGGACAAATTACATTGCTACCATGTAGCACAATTATCATTTCCGTACGATGATGATACTGAACGAAAAGCGAAAACATACTTGTCTGTCAGATAACTGACACGAACATAAATACGGAGCTCTCCAATGGATTACTAAACGGAATTTCGAGGACGAAATTCTTTTAATCGGGGGAGACTGTGACAATTGTGAAAAATCCTGGTAAACTTTGATTGGTACAAGTCCGTGGTAACCGGACGTGGTATGTATATCGGGATGTTGTTGTGATTATGTGTGATGATACGAATTCTGGAAAATGATACACCGACTATAATGGGAGTATATGCATAGTAATTAACAAAAACATTACAGTGACATTATGCGTCACCTACATGACAAGACAAAGTCGTGAATGAACTAACGACTCTGGGAATAAGTATTAGTAAACACGCATGACTTGTGTGATATGCTAACCGATATCTGTAATGTCTCGGAAGAATCCAAGAGCACGTCATGGTTATCATGACAGTATTAAGGACCAACGATGCGAGGTTGGCATCCTAGCCTTGAACAACGTGTTAAACGGAGACTTGACGTTTAACATCGCATTAAACCTTTGACGTTGATTATTAGGTTATCGGTAGCATCATTTAAGATTTCGAGTTCTAGAAACAACTTAGTTTTGTGCCATAGACTGTGACATAAGGTTTGAAAATAATCACAGCCCGGGCACGCAAAACGAAGCAGCTCCCGGTTGGGGAAACGCCTTCGTTCCGGGCATAACATAAGACAACCAAACGTGCAAGGAACGATCGATCAAGCTTAAAAACACTTAAACGAACGTCATACGAGACTTTTATGATTAAAACGTAACCATGCTCGGATTTCGAGACGGTTATGCCAAATTTTTAAAACCGAGTCTTTTGACAGTAAGAACGCGAAAAACGGAGCCCGCTGCGCAAATCGAGAATGCGTCCGGGACCCGATAAACATCATCTTTTAGCACGCATTCTAAGCACGAGGTGTCCCCTTGGGACCACCCCCCATATATGTATTATTTATTTTTCATATATTATTTATTTTTCATTTTAATTCATTTTAAATCCAAAAAAATCACAAGAGCTCTCAAAATCCTGCCATAAACTTCTACTAATTCTGCTGTTCTTAAGCATAAACTTCAACAAATCAAAGGTATAAACCTTGGGTCTTATGATTTTAACCTTGTTTTCTTGATGAAACGCGATTTCTAGCCGAAAAACTCATTTTAATCCAAGATTTTTGGAAGTTTAAACATGTTTATGGGCTGAATAGGAACACCTTGGTATTCCCCTGGTGTTATATGGCAGCCATAGTCACAAATCTTTGGGGTTTGATACCCTAATCAACACCTATTCGACAAAAAATCGCTTAACTATTAGATTAACCGAAAAACAATGAAATAAAGCTTGATTGATCTAAGTTCTAGCATATTTGGGTTGTACTTGATATGTAGGTACTGAATATAGCTCCTACACCCTTCTGAACTCTCAAGAAGTGCTTGGAAACGAATCTTTCGCTAGGTATACCATCCGAAAACCGAAACTAGGATAGGCAGAATCGTGTTTTAGCTATAACTTGGTCCGTGAAACTTGGATTGAGCTGAAATTTAGTGTGGTGATTTAGGGTATTGTCAGGAAGATCCACGTAAAATTGTAGAATTTTTGTAATTTTAATCGAATTTTAGTGAATTTTTAACGGTTTTACTAAAAGAATTTTGGAAAAATTATCAAACGAACTCAATAAATCACCAAATTTTACAGAGTCACTAAGGAACATATGGGGAATGTTCTGGAAAAATTAGGAGTCCATTGGTTGAGTTTTGATTTGGGTTAAAATCCGTGTTTTTTGCGAGTTTTCGGTAGTCGGAAACGCACCGAAACGAAATCGGAAAAATCTCAAATTTTGTGAGAAGTTCCCGGACATATAAAAGTGTTCTGAATTTTTTTGGAATTGTTGAACCACTGATGGTATTTAATGGTAATTATGTGGTTAAAAATGGTTTTATAAATAATTTATTTAAATAAGTAAAATGCCAAAATAAATTCCCAGAATTTTTTCCCATAATCTACAGATATTTACTAAGTTATATAAAAATTTACAGATTTTTATTCAAATTATAGATTAAATGGAAAATTATGAAATTAAAAAATAAGTTATTTTAAATCAATTTCGGCAATTTACCGTATAACGAACCTGCCGGAACCGGGAACTGACCCAACCTGACAAATACTATAATTGGAACACCGGAAGTATTCCGGGAGATTCCCGGGCAAATTGGGCACTATAAGTGTGTCCTAAGACAATTCGGGATAATTCCCGACGGTGGAAATGGAAACTCAAATTTGGGTCATCTAGACTCCCCAAATACTCAAACTCCCTTGATGAAAAGTTAATCATTCTTAAATAACCACGTGTTGGCATTATTGGTATTCCCGTACCAGTATCCGAACATGTTAAACTACTGACTTTGGCTGGCACGCGAAACGGTGCCCGGAAGCCAAACTGAAAACTAATACTACCCAAACGTCCATCACCATACTAGTGTCCTATAGACTCAATCTGGAGTAAAAACTCCTAACCAGATCTAAGTTATAACCATTACCAACTTAGATACTGATTTGAGTCCATACTTGCATGTGGGTTATTAAAATTAATCAAGTTGCTTGATCACTCTTGTATGGAGATCATTACTCGCACTGTGAGTTTCACTTCCCCATTTTTGAATTGTTTTACTGTTTTCTGGGGACTTGCATGTTATAAATTGTGTTGATTATACCAACTTGGGAGTGAGCTTCACTCCATTACTTTTGAACTGTGTTACTGTTTTATGAAGTGATTTGCATGTTATAAAACTGTGTTAATTGCACCGACTCGGGACGATGTGAATTACCTAACTCATGAATACCCTCATTACAAGTGATTTATATAAGCCGTGGGCAGTGGATAGTACTATTGGTCCGACAAACCCAGTTCAGGCCGGAGGGTGCGATGCCTGGCCACAAGCAACTGCACTCGTCCAACTTTTGGGTATGTATTAGGCATAACTACCCGGGGTCGTTGAACTGCACGTGACGCAGTTGGTGGACCGGGAGTGTCTGAGTGACACAGTCCGAGGTAAATAGTCAGGTTTCACTTGTACTCGCGTGAAATTCCATCGGGCAATCTGTGACTATAACTATGACCGTCACTGTGACTGTGACCAGTGCAATTAAACTTGTTAAAACATATTGTTCCATAACAACAAAACTAGTGGAACTCACGCAGCGTTTAGCTGACCCTTTTTAAAACTAGCATGCATTTCAGGTAACTTGAGATTGATGTGATCCATGTATGTTGTTCAAGACGTGTTTGTAGACGAATCCTGGTATAGAAGCATGCAGCTTAGAAGACTTATGTGGTTCATGGGAACACGCAGTTGTAACATACATGTAGTATGTAATCAACGTTTTGTACGTAATAAAACGTAGTGTCTTTATAAACAATGTGCTTGTACCAGAGGTGTCTGTTACACCCCGTATTTTTTCTTCCGCTGCAAGTTGGGGTGTGACATAAACTGAGTTTTAGAATAATATCGTAAATTACGCTTTAAAGTGACTGAAATGCCTTTACGGCGCATAGAACGGCGTTAAACGTAATTTCTTATACCAAACTCATTACCTACTAATTTATATAATAAATAGGATATTTTGGGATCTCAAGTCAGATTATAAACTGAGTTTACATACAAATTCTTGTATTACATTCTTAAATGACGATAACGCCATTATGGCACATAAAATGGTTTTAATCAAGATTTTCATATAAAATCTTTTTACCTACTGATGTGTTATACTAAATAACATATTTTGACCATATAAACCTGGTCATAACATTAGTTTTCATAAAACATCGCAAATATCGTCAATTAACGACTCTTAACGCCTTTTCGGCGCGTAGTATGGTTTTAAACTATATTTACCAACCAAGACTTGTTACCTTCTGATTTTATAACTCGTTTAAAATGTTTTTACATTAGGTACTTGTTATAAACTCAGAATCCCAAATAAGCTTTCGAAACTATGTGTGAAATGACCAAATGTCCTTACGGAGCATAGTTTGGTCTTAAACTATTAAACACGCATATGTTTGATATCCTACTGATACTGTATCATAAATAAAGTGTTTTCACATAATATTTTTGGTTGTAACATCAAATTATACGCAAGTTCCTTTTATACGCCGCTAAATGACCAAAACGCCCTTGTGACGTATAGTTTGATTTTAAAACCTTAATGGGCATACAAGTTGACATCCTACTGATATTATAACTTGTTTAAAGTGTATCGGCATATGGAACTTGTTCACAACTTATGTGGTTACCTGATATCGCTTATGTGCGCACGGTTAGGCTTATGTAGCCCATTTACATAAGATTACCGAAACAGGTTTAACATTATCATTTTCACTTCAAAATCCAGAATGTACTTTTTACCAACATTATACAAGTCCTAGTACTTGTCGGGTCTAAACCACATTCTATTCGGTATACGCTTAATCTAGCGAACCTATTCTTAAGTATCAGGTCACATATAAAGGGACTACCTTTGGCCCATATACATTCTAACAGATAATAAATCTGTTTATTCCAGAATATAATACCCCCCAGATAATCGGACTTGGTTCAATAATACATAGACTTGCGGCTTTTTGCTAAATTATAATCTTATTGATTGGAAGCTAGCAAAAAGGTAAATACACTTAACTTATTTTCTCTATACGGGCTTGGGATACGGTAAATTATTACCGCTTGGTCAGGTATGGGATCAATCGAATGCCGGATTGTGACTAGTAAATCTGCATAACCCGTTTTAATCGGTATTGTTTGATAATTTAAACATTAGGGGTTAATACGATCGTGTCCTGGATATCCTCGGCTCATTTAATTGCAAATAACCACGACTTAAAGCACGGGGTGTAGGCTTACACCTGACAGATGCGAATGCTAAATAATTTACCCACAAGTTGGGGATAACTCCTTCGTGGGTTCATAAGTGGTGTGTCGGTTAATCATGTCTCGGTTTTCATACTGGGGCCCCATAGGTATTGACAAACATGTAAAACTGTATGCAAGATCATTTTGATTTGTCCCAAGTTATCTATAAAAATGTGCCTTGTGCACTTAAATAAATTTTTGAAACGATTTTCAAAATGAGTCGGTTAGTTGTATTTACCAGCGAAAGCTGACGTATTTTCAAAAGATTGAACCGCAGGTACCGAACCTTATTATAGACTGGGAATCCGGGTCGGCTAGAATGAAGGCTAAGGAATTTGCAACTCTTATGCTTAAGGCCTATGATGTCTAAAGCTCTATTTATTAGATCCCGCATGTGGGCATGTATTGAACGCTTGTAATACTTTTACATATTCAAGCTTTAATGAATTCGATTCTTTTACTCTAATACTTCTGCTGCATATTATTATATTGTGATAACTGTTATCCAGCCGTCACGATTATACCCATCCGGGCCCACCGGGAAATCGGGGTGTGACACCTTTAACTAGTTTTCTCCTTGATTTTCAAACGACTATAATTTTTTCATACGTTAATATTTTTAAAAAAAAAATACACCGTATTAACGAGCATTTCATTCTCTTTAATTTGAGCAGCCTATTGCTATAGTGTTCTTAAATATATTCTACAGGACTTTGAATACCCATTACGTGTTTGAATACCCAGTACCCATTACATGATATTGAATACCCGGTACATGACTACGTGATTTTTAAATACCCATTACGTGATTACGTATTCAACATAAACCATTGCGCATTCAACGTAAATTCATTACGTGATTACACATTCAATATGATTTGTTATAACTAATGTTAATACAATTATGCTTATTACATGATTACACATTCAATATGATTTGTTATAACTAATGTTAATACAATTATGCTTATTACGTGATTACACATTTGATAATAAGAACTTGATTGTGTATGCTTTATTACGTGGTTAAATCACTAATATACGACATTATGTTGCTATTATAGGTTGGTTTGGATAATGTTTGTATATAATTTATCCTTAATACGTGATTATACCTTAAATATTATGTATTACATGCTTTGTTTATAAGTAATTACGTAATCACTCAATATGGTTCCACATAAATACTATAATGAAATCACGTAATGGGTATTTAAAATCATGTAGTCATTTAATTTACATAGTCAACTATTGTTACATAATTACGTAATCACTTAGTGGGGTTTCATATAAAATACTATAATGAAATCAAGTAATTACGTAAAGGGTATTCAAAATCACGTAGTCACTTAATGGGTATTCAAAATCACGTAATGGATATTCTAAATCCTTCATAAAATTTTTTTTAAAAATATATAGCAATAGGCTGCTCGAATTAAAGAGAATGAAATGCTCGTTAATACGATGTAATTTTTATAAAAAAAAATATTAACGTATGAAAAAGTTATAGCCGTTTGAAAATCAAGGGGAAGTGGGTTTATGAGTCAACAATATTGTATTTTCCCATTTTACCATTTTCCACACTTGTTTCCTTGTTTTTTGGTTAAGTGAATTCTATATTTTGGAATCACTTAATCTCAACCATTGATCTTACAAATCAAGGGGCCAAACTTTTCTCCTACACTTCGTACACTTCTTTCCTCTTGTACAATAACCTTTCTCTTATTTTTATATGTAACACAATAATTTTTATTTAGCTATTTTTACTGTAATTTTATATATAGTAATAATTATGTAAGTATAACTTACTATATTAAGTAAAATCTATACAAATATCATATATAATCAACGTATAAGATCGTTTGTTAAATAAGTTTAGTTTTAGGTTCAAACTTATTTAATCTATGTTAAATTCAAGCTTTTCATAAACTAATCTTGAATAGGTTATTAGCAACTTACTTCATCTACACTCATCCATCCACTTGGGGTGCTTTAGTTACGCTTTGGTATGATGAAAATTTAAGGTGTGACTAAATACACCTCTGTTTTTATTTTTCATACCCTCATTTCTAAAAATATTAGTTTAAAACTTTTCAAATTTCACCCCTTTAAAATTTTTAATTTTTATAATAGATGTGAAAGATTTTTAAATCATCTAAACATCTTACATACTAATATCTCGTATTGTTTATAACAACATAATGGAACTTATCATAAACAAAAAAACAAAGCCAAACCGAGATCTACAACTACGCAACAAAATCAAAGCACCATCAAACCTCTAAATTTAACCCGATAGTAGTTAAAGAAAACTTTTGTAATCCGATTCGGATTGTCAACCCATTCTCCATCTTTAAGTTTTTAGCTTTTCATTAAACCTCATAGAAGGGTTTAACTAAATAAGCATTAGATGCAGAATTTATTGCCTTCCAAACATTCAAAACTATTTAATTAAAACCCTCATCCTCCTAACTTTTTTTTTGAATGTGACTTTCAATATGTACATGGACCATTGGTCACCGGGTTCCCATCAAGAATGGTTACCTGTCAGCCCAGCATTCGCAGACGCGATGTTCTATCGGGCCCCGACTGCCGCTCTGACTGACCTTCGGCGGAAACCATACTGCCCCATACGAGAGCCCGGAAACCTCATCCTCCCAACTAACAAAACAAATGGTAGCATCATGCAATAAACAGGGAACAAAAAAATATCTCGTCATATTTAAGTATAATTATTAACGATTAAATTGAGTATAATTATTATCATTTTCATTTATTGTTGGATTAAATATCAAATAGAGATGAATAGGAAAAATATATTTGAAATCAGATCATAGTGCTATTTAGGATTTTACGTTTTTTCTTTATTGAAAATTATATACGATTTTACCATGAAGTGATTTAAATTAAATAAACATTATGAAGTTCATAGTTAGCCTTTACACTTCTTAGGGTAATAATTAATTAGATTCAGGATATACTATAAAGTTTCTATAGGTAGAAAGGATAGGATGTAATCTTGACTATCTATTTAGTAATCAATGGCTAAGATTAAATGAGTGGAATTGAAGGAAGAAAAGGAAGCGTGTGAGTTTGTTGAGGGCATTGTAGTCAATCCAAGGTAATAGTTTCTCTCTCCTCCAATTCCCCCCCCCATTTTTTAAACGTTAATAACTCATTAATACGACAATATTTTTTTATAAAAATTGCACCATAAAAACGAGCGTTTTTATCTTTAAAACGAGCACACTATTGCTATACTTTTGAAAAAAAAGTTTTCGATAACCCAGATGCGTAAAACGCAATGAAAAAAAACACAATTTTTTTTTATTTTTATAAAACACAATGGACTAAAAAACACAAAATAAAGTATTTTTTCTAAAAGGCAATGGAAAAAAACACAAAATGTTTTTTATCTAAAAAGCAATGAATTAAAACACAAAACAAATTTTATTTCTAAAACGTAATTGATTAAAAATATAAAAGAAAGTGTACTTTCTAAAACGCGATGGACTAAAATCACAAAATAAAGGGTCTTTTGTAAAACGCAATGGACAAAAACTGTGGTTTTTCATTATTTTGTAAAACGCAATAGACAAAAAACACAAAAAATGTGTTTTTTCATTCTTTTGTAAAACACAATGGATTAAAAACAGTGTTTTTTCATTTTATTTGTAAAACGCAATTGATAAAAAACACCCAAAAAGTGTGTTTTTTCATTCTTTTGTAAAACGCAATGGATAAAAAACTGTGTTTTTTCATTATTTTGTAAAACGCAATAGGCCAAAAAATAACAAAAAAGTGTGTTTTTTCATTCTTTTGTAAAACGCAACGGATAAAAAAACACCAAAAAATGTGTTTTTTTATTATTTTGTAAAACGAAATGGATAAAAACAGTGTTTTTTCATTATTTTGTAAAACGCAATGGACAAAAAACATCAAAAATGTGTATTTTTTCATTTTTTTGTAAAACACAATTTTAAATGAAAGTTTAAACTGAAAGGTGTTTTGTAATTTTTCTTTGAGACATTTTGTCAAACACCTAGTGTGTAACTTTTTATTAATGATTTCTCAATAAAATTGGAACTAATGATGTTGTCCATACTCATGAATAAATCAAGAGAAAGAGTAGAATCAGATATATCTTCACTTTGAATACAAAATGTTTAAGAAATTTGAGAAGAATAGTAACTTTTTAACAGAAATCTCGTGTCACATCGCATTATGTTAAATTTGACAGAGTGGTAAGGTTGGGGAGACGATTCTGGTGGTGGTGGGCGATGGAGTGACGACAGTGGTTGTGGTGGTGATAGTGGTGGTGGTGGTGGTGGTGAGATGTATCGTAAAAGAAAATGAGATACTGGGTTTTTCTTTATAGAACTGGGTTTTTTATCTTAGGGTTGTTTGACTAAAATGTCCTGCCAATGTTTTTTATCTTTGACACGTGTCACTCTATCATTGCTTCTTATCCTTTCTAGGTAAAACGAAGTTCCTATTTGATTCTTCCCCTAATTAATTAATGATAATTTCAAAAAATTTAAAATAGCTCTATACATGAATAATTGATAAGAATTTAATCCGTATAATTCTAACTACTTGTTTTTGAATTGTTTAGAAACTTAAAGTAAATGAAATTTAAAAAAATATATATATAAAAATAAAAGGTTTGATTGTATTTGTTTTAAAATTTCAAGAGGAGAGTGTAACCTGTAAAAACAAAAGAAATGAAGGTACATTTAAGCCTGGAGGGTGTGGGGGCGCCACCTTGCCAACTTAGCCTCGCTAGCGTCCCATAGTGACCCAGCCCCACTCCCCAGGCGTCATAGGGGGGTACCATAGACGGCTCGTGAGCACAGTAACAAGCGCCAGCGAGGTTGTTTGGCGGTCATTATTGTTTTGACCGTTGGCCAACAGTCATATTCAAATAATAATAATAATAATAATAATAACAACAACTTTTAGTTATTTTAATCTATCACTATAAACGATTGAGAGGTGGACGGCCGCTGAAGAACTAACCTTGGCACAATCATGGCTTGATGTGTCGGAGGATCCGATTGTTTGTAATATTTTTCTCCACAACCTCCGCATATATATATTTTTTAAAATAGAATATAATGCTATAGAAATTTTTTTATTTTTATTTTCTTGCTACTAATGATTTTTTTTATATTATAGCTACAAACCAAGATTTAAGCGTATGGAATCGTATTCATCATAATTTTTTAGGCGCCATGAGCCGTGGAGAATACCGGAAGCCCGACACTTTGTCGGGCAAGTAGTCTGCAATGCGCACCAAGATTTCCAACTTCAACAACGAATACAGCAGTCTCATCAACAATCAAATTAGACGAACCGGTGCAAGCGACGTTGACATCATGACCGCCGCTCACGAGCAATATAGCTCGGAGTACGGTCATTATTTTGCTATGATACCTACATGGGAGCTTTTTCGAAAATCTCGGAAGTGGTATCTTGTCCCACCGTTCGACCCGACAGCGCATCGGTCAAAACGGTCAAAATCAACGTCCACAAGCGAACCATCCGGGTCCGATGTGCATACTACAATTAACCTAAACGATGATTTGGATGACTTAAATTTTGAGGAACCCGAGGAGCTGTCACGGCCGAGGGGTAGGGACAAAAGCATGGTAGTGGCACATGCACGGGGGATGTCACACCCCGACCCGCAGCGGAAAAGGTGATCGGGGCATGATTGGGTTATCATCAAAGCTCATGACATTTATTTTAACGTTTCATATTCATTAATACAATTTAATGGAAATTTACAATCATAATTACATCAATGACCT
Source organism: Scalesia atractyloides (assembly GCA_947069175.1). NCBI lineage: Eukaryota > Viridiplantae > Streptophyta > Magnoliopsida > Asterales > Asteraceae > Scalesia > Scalesia atractyloides. Next base: position 48,123,591 of record CAMTDV010000010.1, read on the forward strand.
AAACATCAATCTAAGCTTCTTTGTTTTCTTCTAAGGCATTTCCTATGTTTTTCTTGCTTCATCCTGTTCACCTGTATCATGTGTAAAAGGGTTTTTGGATCAACAAAAAGTTGGCGAGTGAATCCTATGGAAAACATTTGAACAAGTTTATTTAATTGATTATGAAATAAAGTGCACAACCACACATGAGTAAAAATATATGTAAACTTATTCATAAATCAATTTAATATTAAACAATACACACATGAACAATAATGGATCATTTAGAGGCACGCGTTGCTCAACTCGTCTCTCACGAGGAACTGATGGGCCTAATGAATGAATTGCATAAACATGATAATATAAAAGACATAACTACAAACAATACAAACTCATTAATACACACATGAACGATAATGGATTTGTTTTGAGGCACGCGTTGCTCAACTCGTCTACCACGAGGAACTGATGGGCTTAATGAATGAATTTCGTATAAGTTGACAAAATGAAATACATAATTACAACAATAATAACAATCTAAGTTTAGATCACGATATAGTATGGCACAAGTTTAAATAAACGAGTTAATTATTTTGTGACACATGACACACCCCAAAACGTGTAATTAAAAAGGGGGAGTTGTAAGATTCACTCACAGTGGGTGCGTTCGGTTGATGATGTTGAATGCACGCGAAGTGGTTTTAACCACGAGTGAAATTAACCTAGATAAATAGCATTATGGTTCGGTAAGTAAACGGATTTTATTAATCCATTTTAGTAGGATTGTTGGGTGTATTTTTGTGAGTTTAAGGCTATTTTTTAACCTTAAAAATGTTATTTTTAAGTATTTTAATTGATTTTTAATTAAAATAAATAAATAAAAATAAATAAAAAAATTGATTTTTTTGACCGTTGACCGTTGACTTTGACTTTGACTTTGACCGGTTCGCTTGTATAATTGTGTGCGCTGGGTGAGGCTCGAACCCGAGACCTCCCGTACGCGTGCACGCAGCTCTACCAACTGAGCTACGTGTCTAACCCGAAATATTTCTGTTTTTAATTATATTTATATATTAACTAGATTACTCCGAAATCCAATTTATTTCTAAAAAGATTTTACTGAATCGGACCGGTGCGCTCCACAGGTCTCGAACCCGGGACCTGTGGGTTGAGTTAACACACAGTCCACCGCTGGACTGTGTGTTTAACTTGTTATATAAACCGATTTTTATTATACTTAAATACAAACTAAGTATTTTCATTTCTGACTTATTTAAAAAGTTAGATAATTGTCCGAATCGGTGCAGTAGACAGGACTCGAACTCGTGACGTGTGATTAAACATACACACAGTCCACCACTGGACTGTGTGTCTAACTTGGTTATTATTCCGGTTATTATTAAACTTAACATATATCAGCGGTGACTCCGGTTCGGTTAACAAAAAAAGACATTTTTATTAAGGCAGCGTGCGTGGGACAAGATTCGAACTCGAGACGTTTACGTGTTTATTGTGCACACAGTCCACCGCTGGACTGTGTGTCTAACCCGAGTTATAACTTAATTTTAATTATACTTAAACACTACAGAAACTTCGTCTTCTTCGTTGATTTTAACCAGAAACGATGACTGACTGGTTCGAAGTCTTTAATCATGTTCGTTAGCGTTTTTCAGTTAATAACAGGTGAGATATAAATAAAAAGAAAGAGAAATTAGGCGTAAGGTATACCGACTGGACTCCTCTGTTTCTCCGGCAGAACTCCGGCGACAGCAACAGGTTCCGGCGTCGTGTGTCTTGCAGCAGCGAGTCTTCAGAAAGCTTGAAAAGGATGTGGGTGACTTCGGTATAAGCTCAGGGGGTTCAGTAAAGCTCAGAAGTGAAGGGTTCGGTTTTCCGGCGAGGTACAGAAGTTTTCCGGCGAGTGAAATTACGTCGGGTAAAGGTGCGGTTTGAGCGAAAAAGCTTGCAGAGGTTCGAGGGGGTATTTATAAGGCAAGTTGTCGATGAATTTGGTCCTATTTCCGACTTGATTCGTCGGTTAGAAATCCTCCGGCGGTTATAGCTTGTGTCGCGGACTCAGGCGTCGGTTATAACCGATGTAGGTTTAAACGTTTACGTTATAACTGAAGAAGTCGTAAAATATTGGCGAGTTAGTCGGGATTTCCGACGACTGAAATTTGGGCGCCGGTTTTTGAATTTGGAAAACATGTTATGAATTAATTGAGTCTAACAATTACCAAGAAACACTAGTGGCGCAGTGGTTGGAGAGTTGAGTGTTAAGTTGTGTTGACCGGCTGACTGACCCGGGTTCGAAACCCGGCAGTGCCAAATCATTTTTATTTTCTGATTTTTAACAGTTTTTCAAAAACAAATTATATATTCCAATATAATAATTGATTATGTATCGTTTAAAATTATTTTGGGCATTAAATTCGCAACGAAATTTTTATCTGATTGTTCGGTTAATAAACGGAGCGGTTTGGTAAAATCCGTTTTTTACGGATGTTACAGTATCCCCTGTTTTTTAGAAATTTCGTCCCGAAATTTAAGTAGTGATATATTTGACTAAAAGAATGATGATGTTTAGTTTGACAGTTACATGCTTAGGAAAAGTAAGGTTTTAAGTTTTTTGTTTGAGGCGGTAACGTTCCTTGTAAGGGTTAAGTACCCTATTACAGGAATCGCTTTTTGTTGCCTACTGTAAAAGTATTGATAAGCAGAATTGATTCGCTAAATATGGTATCTTGCATAAGAGTTTGGATATGTTTGAAAGGATATGGTTATATCCTAAGGCAAAACTTCTAATACTACAACCTACATGGAACTTCTCATAACCATCTAACAATACCTCTGATCCTTTGACAAGAATACTTATATATAGGAAGTACCAGCGGCGTATCCACCATATTCTTGTCAAATTTTCATTGGTTTTATCAGTAAGTTATGATTGGTTCTATGACTATAGAACATAAATAAACACAACAGCTAATATTTGAATCCACATTCTGATAGCATATATGTTTGAATGGTGACAGTTCCTCTCTCGTTTGTTATGATGGAGAGGTTAGTTTATGTAGAAATGGAACACAATCCAATTTCTTTAAATAGCGAGATGATATAAATGTAACACAAATTTTAACCCAGGGCAATACTAAATCCTACATGGAACTTCTCACAACCGCCTGATGATGCCTCTGATTCTTTGGCAAGAATACTTATATATAGGAAGTACCAGCGGCGTATCCACCATATTCTTGCCAAATTTTCATTGGTTTTATCCACAAGTTGTGATTAGTTACCAAGAAACTACTAAATCCTACATAGAACTTCTCATAACCGTCTGACAATGCCTCTGATCCTTTGACAAGAATACTTATATATAGGAAGTACCAGCGGCGTATCCACCATATTCTTGTCAAATTTTCATTGGTTTTATCAGTGAATTATGATTAGTCCTATGTGACTCTACAACCAATACAACAAACACAAAATACTGAAAATGAAAAAATGTCTGTGCGATCAAGGCTCAATCAAACGGAGCCGATCGTATTGCATGTACTGAAAATGAAATTGTCTGTGCGATCAAGGCTCAATCAAGCGGAGCCGATCGTATTGCATGTACTGAAAATAATAAACTTAATCTAAACAACAATCACATAAACAGCCTATACATGGAACCTCTCATAACCGCCTGATAATGCCTCCGATCATTTGACAAGAATACTTTTATATAGGAAGTACCAGCGGCGTATCCACCATATTCTTGTCAAATTTTCATTGACTTTATCCACAAGTTATGATTAGTTCTATGTGACTCTACTACAAACACAACAACACAAAATACTGATAATGAAAATGTCTGTGCGATCAAGGCTCAATCAAACGGAGCCGATCGTATTGCATGTACTGAAAATGAAAATGTCTGTGCGATCAAGGCTCAATCAAGCGGAGCCGATCGTATTGCATGTACTGAAAATAATAAACTTAATCTAAACAACAATCACACAAACAGCCTATACATGGAACCTCTCATAACCGCCTGATAATGCCTCCGATCATTTGACAAGAATACTTATATATAGGAAGTACCAGCGGCGTATCCACCATATTCTTGTCAAATTTTCATTGACTTTATCCACAAGTTATGATTAGTTCTATGCGACTCTACAACAACAACCACAAGATACTGATAATGAAAATGTCTGTGCGATCAAGGCTCAATCAAACGGAGCCGGTCGTATTGCATGTACTGAAAATGAAAAATGTCTGTGCGATCAAGGCTCAATCAAACGGAGCCGATCGTATGTGGGCATGCCAGGTTCAACCTCATAATGAAATGGGGAACATGCTCAACGCTCATAATGTAATGGGGAGCGGCGGCCTATGAAATTACATGTACTGAAAATAATAAACAATAATTACTCAAACAGTTTACACACGGAACCTCTCATAACCGCCAGATAATGCTCCTGATCCTTTGACAAGAATACTTATATATAGTAAGTACCAGCGGCGTATCCACCATATTCTTGTCAAATTTTCATTGGCTTTATCCTTAAGTTATGATTGGTTCTATGTGATTCTAAAACATAAAGAAAACATAAAACTAAACGATTGGAGTTGAATCTGGATCTTCGGTGAAGAGGACTAGTTGGGTATCTTCGTTTGGGCCGTCATTATCTTCGACGGGATTGGCGTTGATGTTGAAGACTCTTCCTCTTGCTGATGGCCTAGTGGTTGGGTTTTCTTGGTTTACTTGGTTAACTGGGTTTGATTGAGCTTGAGTGTTGATGACGTTAACCAATTGAGGGCATGTGTTTCTAAAGTGGGTAGGATCGCCACAATTGAAACAAGCTCGAACATATGGGAACATGGGGTATTGGGGTTGTTGATAGGTTTGGTTCATGGTTTGAGTAGGGGGAGAGATTTGGTTTTGAAAGGTGCGGCAAACCTTGCTCAAATGACCATAGTGTCCACAAGTTGCACATAGTCGACAAGGTAAGGTAAGGGGATGGTGGTAAAAACAGTTGTTGCATCGAGGGTGAGGCCCAAGATATGGTTTCTTATTTGGGTAAGTTGAGTTGGGTGCCACTTGAGAGATTGGGATAGCTTGGATGGGTTATGGCGTGTGAAATTGGTTGATTTCGTTGGATAGCAGCGAAAAGTTGCCCGTCTCTTTTTCTCTTAGAGTTGGGTTGAGAAGGGGATTCGGTTTGGGTGTAGTCGGAGGTTTCAGTCGGTGTTTTATCCTTCTTCTTCTCCTCCTTGAAGTCTTTGTTCCGGATTCGGTTCTCGGTGAGCGCTGTTGCTAGCTCCATTGCTGCTTCCAAAGTTGCAGGCGAGGTACTTATTACAGAGTCTTGAATCTTTGACGGAAGACCATGAATGTAGTGCTCGATCAAACGGTAGAGGGGAGTGAACATGTTGGGAACCATTTGATGTAACTCGAGGAATCTTTTGTTGTACGTGGTGTGGTCTCCTTCCTTTTGCTTCAACGAATAAAATTCATCTTCTAATTTCTTGATTTCGCTCCTTGGGCAAAATCGTCTGGTCATGATTTCCTTCAATTCGTTCCAAGTTAAAGTCATAGCATCTTCCACACCTCGTTTGGCCTTCTCTGTATTCCACCAAGTAAGTGCTATTCCATATAAACGACCGGTAGCATATCGCACTTTGCGATCGTCAGGGCAATCGCAATTTAGAAAAGTGTTCTCCATTTCTTCAAACCAATGGAGGAGAGCGGTGACGCCTTCAGTCCCTTTGTATTTCGGAGGGTCGCATGATTTGAAATGCTTGTAGGTGCATTTAGTGGTATTTGGGGGAGAGTTGATAATGTTTTGGTTTTCTTGATTGACAGGATTAGCGGTAAGTGCTTGTTGTACTTGGATTACAATGTTGGGTGTTACGGCAGCCATTTGTTGAGCGATTAGGGCAGCCATGCGTTCGCGGGCTTTTCCTGCTCTCATCTTCCTACGGGCGTGGTTAGAAGACATCTACAAGGAATACATGTCAAGAGTATGAGTTGGATGCTTTTGGGATCATAGGTCGCATTCAGGAATGAACGTTCATAAAATATATAGAAAAATAAATCTACTACATCCATAGGATGTCTTGGGCTTTGCTCGCCATTAGGCCCTACATGCCGCCATACTTCACCTTCGTAATCATGTGGGCCCCCATGAATACCGGTTTTTCATATGGTTCGCATGTGTTAGCCTGGTTGCGTACACTAAAACCTGAAGAAAATCGAGAAATATGTATACAACGTGTGATATTCGGAATGTGTCCAGGTGTAGACACGGTGACACCTCAAAGTGGGTTAGTTCGAACGACGTTTGGTGTGGCATGCTTTGGCCTAATAGGTCCTTCGTACTCTCATCGTTAGTCCCCAGGTAGGCAAACTGGTCCGTTATTTTGGATTTATACGAATGCCAACCTAGACAGGACGTTCCGACTACCGGTACTTGTACCCTTCCAGTTACTACATGCCCGTCGCAGAACTTACTTTGATGAGATTTGAAAATTGCAACAAAATCTTTGAATAATGAGAGTATGAAAATGAATTGCATATATTAACATTGATATATGTATAATGAATATGTATATAAGTATGTATGTGTGACTGTAAATATAAACAAATATGAAACAAATAAATATCACAAGTTTGTATGTAACCACCTAATCAATTAAAATTTAGGCAGACTATAGTATAGGCTCTAAGGGTCTAATAACCTATACTATATATAGTCATGGCTCTGATACCAATCTGTCACACCCCGACCCGCAGCGGAAAAGGTGATCGGGGCATGATTGGGTTATCATCAAAGCTCATGACATTTATTTTAACGTTTCATATTCATTAATACAATTTAATGGAAATTTACAATCATAATTACATCAATGACCTAAACATCAATCTAAGCTTCTTTATTTTCTTCTAAGGCATTTCCTATGTTTTCCTTGCTTCATCATGTTCACCTGTATCATGTGTAAAAGGGTTTTTGGATCAACAAAAAGTTGGCGAGTGAATCCTATGGAAAACATTTGAACAAGTTTATTTAATTGATTATGAAATAAAGTGCACAACCACACATGAGTAAAAATAGATGTAAACTTATTCATAAATCAATTTAATATTAAACAATACACACATGAACAATAATGGATCGTTTAGAGGCATGCGTTGCTCAACTCGTCTCTCACGAGGAACTGATGGGCCTAATGAATGAATTGCATAAACATGATAATATAAAAGACATAACTACAAACAATATAAACTCAATAATACACACATGGAAGATAATGGATTTGTTTTGGGGCACGCGTTGCTCAACTCGTCTATCACGAGGAACTGATGGGCTTAATGAATGAATTTCGTATAAGTTGACAAAATGAAATACATAATTACAACAATAATAACAATCTAAGTTTAGATCACGATATAGTATGGCACAAGTTTAAATAAACGAGTTAATTATTTTGTGACACATGACACACCCCAAAACGTGTAATTAAAAAGGGGAGTTGTAAGATTCACTCACAGTGGGTGCGTTCGGTTGATGATGTTGAATGCACGCGAAGTGGTTTTAACCACGAGTGAAATTAACCTAGATAAATAGCATTATGGTTCGGTAAGTAAACGGATTTTATTAATCCATTTTAGTAGGATTGTTGGGTGTATTTTTGTGAGTTTAAGGCTATTTTCTAACCTTAAAAATGTTATTTTTAAGTATTTTTAATTGATTTTTAATTAAAATAAATAAATAAAAATAAATAAAAAAATTGATTTTTTTGACCGTTGACCGTTGACTTTGACTTTGACTTTGACTTTGACCGGTTCGCTTGTATAATTGTGTGCGCTGGGTGAGGCTCGAACCCGAGACCTCCCGTACGCGTGCACGCAGCTCTACCAACTGAGCTACTTGTCTAACCCGAAATATTTCTGTTTTTAATTATATTTATATATTAATTAGATTACTCCGAAAATCAATTTATTTCTAAAAAGATTTTACTGAATCGGACCGGTGCGCTCCACAGGTCTCGAACCCGGGACCTGTGGGTTGAGTTAACACACAGTCCACCGCTGGACTGTGTGTTTAACTTGTTATATAAACCGATTTTTATTATACTTAAATACAAACTAAGTATTTTCATTTCTGACTTATTTAAAAAGTTAGATAATTGTCCGAATCGGTGCAGTAGACCGGACTCGAACTCGTGACGTGATTAAACATACAATTATTCCGGTTATTATTAAACTTAACATATATCAGCGGTGACTCAGGTTCGGTTAACAAAAAAAGACATTTTTATTAAGGCAGCGTGCGTGGGACAAGATTCGAACTCGAGACGTTTACGTGTTTATTGTGCACACAGTCCACCGCTGGACTGTGTGTCTAACCCGAGTTATAACTTAATTTTAATTATACTTAAACACTACAGAAACTTCGTCTTCTTCGTTGATTTTAACCAGAAACGATGACTGACTGGTTCGAAGTCTTTAATCATGTTCGTTAGCGTTTTTCAGTTAATAACAGGTGAGATATAAATAAAAAGAAAGAGAAATTAGGCGTAAGGTATACCGACTGGACTCCTCTGTTTCTCCGGCAGAACTCCGGCGACAGCAACAGGTTCCGGCGTCGTGTGTCTTGCAGCAGCGAGTCTTCAGAAAGCTTGAAAAGGATGTGGGTGACTTCGGTATAAGCTCAGGGGGTTCAGTAAAGCTCAGAAGTGAAGGGTTCGGTTTTCCGGCGAGGTACAGAAGTTTTCCGGCGAGTGAAATTACGTCGGGTAAAGGTGCGGTTTGAGCGAAAAAGCTTGCAGAGGTTCGAGGGGTATTTATAAGGCAAGTTGTCGATGAATTTGGTCCTATTTCCGACTTGATTCGTCGGTTAGAAATCCTCCGGCGGTTATAGCTTGTGTCGCGGACTCAGGCGTCGGTTATAACCGATGTAGGTTTAAACGTTTACGTTATAACTGAAGAAGTCGTAAAATATTGGCGAGTTAGTCGGGATTTCCGACGACTGAAATTTGGGCGCAGGTTTTTGAATTTGGAAAACATGTTATGAATTAATTGAGTCTAACAATTACCAAGAAACACTAGTGGCGCAGTGGTTGGAGAGTTGAGTGTTAAGTTGTGTTGACCGGCTGACTGACCCGGGTTCGAAACCCGGCAGTGCCAAATCATTTTTATTTTCTGATTTTTAACAGTTTTTCAAAAACAAATTATATATTCCAATATAATAATTGATTATGTATCGTTTAAAATTATTTTGGGCATTAAATTCGCAACGAAATTTTTATCTGATTGTTCGGTTAATAAACGGAGCGGGTTTGGTAAAATCCGTTTTTGACGGATGTTACAGGGGACCTCATCGTCAACTCCATCGGCGACTTGGATTGACGATTTTGACGACACGCTCAATCGGATCCTCTCGGTGAAGAAAAAGCCGCTAGAACTTTAAAGCCCCCTAAGTGACGTGACGATGACATGACAGTAACATGACGCAATAAAGCCGCTATAACTTTAAACCACTCCCCATAACAACACCTAAATTTAAAAGGATCACATGCTTAGGACCAATAAGTCATCAAATATTAGGACTAGGACCCAGCTAAGAAATAAAATGTTGGATTGGTGGTTATAAGTAGGGGTGTTCACGGTTCGGTTTTAAACCGTTAAACCGTTCAAACCGGTCATCGGTTCAGTTTCACGGTCGGTCTTTTTAGTTATCTTTTGATGGGTCGGTTAAATATTTGTAAACCCCTTTTCCTGTCAGTTTGTATTTTTTATTTTGTATAATTTTACCCTTCAACTTTCAGCATTAACTTTACAACCCTTTAACTTAGCAAAAACCAATCGTAATAAACCGGATCGAACCGTAAGAATATATTTTATTTTATTTTTAATATTTCATATATTATATATGTAGACATAAATAAATTTACATATAAATTTAATCTAAGTAAGTAACCAAGTATTGTTAACTATAAAATGGGCCACTTTCAATTTCACTAATTAATACACTCATACCGGCCCATATTTGAACATTAAAAGTCCATATTTTTCATATCAACCACTTTCACTTTCATTCATTAATACTATCATATCGGCCCATATATTATTCATTCTTTATTTTATTTTTTCATTTAGCAAATAAGGCCCAAATAGCCTAAACCGTGAAACCGAACCGAAACCAAACCGTTAATAACGGTTTAGTTTGGTTTGGTTTGGTTTGGTTTGGTTTAAAAAATCAACGGTTCGGTTTCGTTTTCATTTACCAAAAACCGTGACTAACGGTTTGGTTCACGGTTTGACACAAAAACCGATCAAACCGAACCATAAACACCCCTATTTATTAACCCATTTGTGGGACCGGTAGAAATTAAATTAGAAGATGGGCCCAAATCTGTTCTTTCCCAACTATCTTTGTGAAACGTTAGATCAATCACGCAATGTTTTAAGCACCCGGTTTTCATACCGTATCGGATTTGGCTAAAAAAACGGTTTAACTGGGTGTATCGGGCGGTTCAACCGGGTATACCGGGTGATTTAACCGAATCACGTGAAATTTTCTAAAACGATTTGATTTTTCTGAAAAGATTTTAAAACAAATGTATTTTTTTTTCTAAAACTCTCAAAGTACAATAAGATTTTTTTTCTTTTTTATTTCTTTGTAACATCTAATTTTAACTAAGTTATTATATTATATATTATATTGTAATATATTATCAATGATATAAATGTAAATAAAATAAACATCTTACAGTTTTCTTTCTATATCTTGATATACATTTCTTTTATTCAAAAATCAATTGTATCTTCAAGATAAGATGTTTTATTCCTGCTCTAATTTCTAATATCCAAAACATTTTATGTTGGTAGAAATTGTTTTTTCAACAACATATGTATTTAAATTTAAAAAACCAAAATTGTGTATCTTTCTATACTAATAAATGAAAATCTTTTTGGGACACGTGTCACTTTCTGGTGCTTTCTCACCAGCAAAATAAATGTGAGGAAGCACCAGGGAGTGACACGTGTCCAAAAAGATTTTCATTTATTAGTATAGAAAGATAATAAAAGACTCTAAATAATGCTACATGGCAATACCTCCTCATTCTTCAAATGGATTTACTTACTCGGTGCTTATCCATTGATTCATTTTGTTTAAATTTGTATTCTAAAGGAAACGGTTATTTTATTTTTTTAATATTAAATTAATTTATTAATTAATTAATATGAATATATGACAATCGAAAGCTTTTTAATCATTAATTAATTATTATAAAAGAATTATTGTTATATCGCAAAGTTAATTGTTTATAAATTATTATAATAACATTATAATCAATATAACACGTCATTAAAATTTCATTATACTTTTTTGGGTTTGAGAAGCAAAAAGATTTCTAAATAAAAAAGTTATAGATATATCAGAGGATCTCCTCATTACTAACCCTTCTAATCCTATTTTCTCTTTATTAACTTTGTACGTATTAGCATTCTTCAAAACTACAAATAATTTCAATACTTTAAAGATAAAGTCATACTTGCACCTACAAATGATGTTGTACAGAAAGTTAATGATCAGTTTTTGTTACTATTTCCTGGCAAAGAAAAGAATATCTAACAAAGTCAGAGTATCTTTATGATAATTTCAATGCAAATATACACTCATCAGATGTCCTTAATGGACTTAAACTTTTAGGGTTGCTAAACCATAGATCATTAAATAAAGTCATGAAGAAATATTGATCAAAAGATATGGTTTATGCAATGGAACTCGACTACAGGTCCAATCAATGGCGATCAGGTTATTGAGACGCATATCTTATTTGTAAGTAAAATTGGCGCTCAAAGGCTTATCTATATATTTCAATTAATACCATGAGATAAAGTGACCCTGCTTATATAAAAGGAGACAAATTCCTCTCGTCGGATCTCTTGTCATTACAATAAATAAAACTCAAGGATACTCGTTATGTAAGGTTGGTTTGTTTTAAAAAAAAACAGTTTTTATACATGGCAACTACATGTGGCATTATCCAAAGTAAAAAAAATGGTATTTATGTAGAGATTATAAAATTATATAATTTCAATCCTTAAACCCGTGTAATACATGGGTCTAATAATCTAGTTTAAATTATTACAAAATACTATGAGGTAGAATGCTTTGTATTTCATTTTCGGTCTCTATTATGACAAGTAAATTTGATGTATTTTCTCATGTAAAAAAAATGTTTAAATGGTGTCTTGGATCTGCAATTTTGAAATTGAGAATGTGATATTGCATTTTTTAAAGTCTCAATAAACAGTTTAGATGAATAGATTGTGCTATGATCCAAAGTAAGTATAAGGGAATTAGTTTTATACCAGCTGCAACTTAAATAAGCATATTTTTTTTTGTTTAAATGTTTTATTATGTATATGTATCATCTTGTTATCACTACCAAACAATTGAATATCACCAACGGAACATTACTAGTTGGAGCCGTCGGTGATTACTTACAGACTAGACCGGCTCCGTCGGTGAATATAAACACGATTTTGATCATGTTTCATTGACCCTCGAGCACATTTTTGTCCATTTTTTTGTGTTTATATAAAGAATTAATGCATTAGTTGTAATTATAATGATAATTAGTTTTACAAAAGGTTAAATCATTTATATGTTGCTGGTTAAGTATCAAAATGTAATATACATGTAGGATATACGACTAATAAAGGAGGAAATAGATATTCAAAATGTTGAGGTTCGCGTTGTGAAACTGATTATCTTGACTTCGTGCAACTACAATCAGTTATATTTGTGATGAACAAGTTGTTATTAGATTGTTTAGGGGTCAGATGATCCCGGTTCACAAAAGCCTTAATAAAATATTTATTAAGAGTAAACAAAAGGTTACCTATTTACAGGGGCGGACCCAGCCCATATTTGTGAGTTCTCAGAAACCCCGTGCGTTTAGAAAAAATTGGTGAGAATCTTATAGAATTTAGAAAAAAAAATTAGTGAGAATCTTATAAAATTTAAAAAAAAAAATAGTGAGAACTAAAAAGAATTTACTAAAACAAATCCATTAAAATAAATCCTTTGATCCACCACTGCCTATTAATTAGTATTTACTCCGGTGGTTCTAATAACTTTGAGTGTGTTGTTATGGTATATTGATTTTACACAACTGTGATACTGAAGGATGAACCAGAAGCACAGGTTAAATACATGATGGTCATCTACTAGCTATGGAAGTGTGCTGGTCAATTGGTGAGAAGATTGAGGCAATAATCACAGAGGAAAATACGAAAAAGGAAATCACGGTTATTACTCCCCCTCAAGTTGGCGCATGGAGATCAAGAATGCCCAACTTGCCAAGCAAACTTTGGAACAAGTGCGTCCCTAAGGGCTTTGTAAATAGGTTCGCAATCTGCATCTTAGAATCAATCTTCATGGGAATGATTTCGTTGGACTCGACTCGTCCTCGGACGAAGTAACAGTCCATCTCGACATGTTTGGTTTGTTCGTGGAAGACGGGATTGTTGGCTATCTGCCTTGCCGCTTGGTTATCACAGAATAATTGCGTTGGTCCGTCACAGGGCATCTGAAGTTCTTTGAGGAGCCATCTTAACCATAGAATTTCACTTACTGTAGAGGCCATCGCCTTGTACGCAGCTTCGGCGGACGAATGCGAGACGATAGACTGTTTCTTAGATTTCCATGATATAGGTGATCCACCTAAAAGCAACAGGTACCCGGTTCTAGATCTTCTAGTGATGGGGCATCCTAGCCAATCGGAGTCACAATAACCCGTTAAGGTTGTGCCACCTTCTTTGGTAAGAAGAATGCCTTGCCTAGCCGTGGCCTTTAGGTATCTTAAGACACGATTGGCGGCTTCAAGATGACTCACTCTCGGATCATGAACGAATTGGCTAAGAATGTTTACGGCATAAACAATGTCAGGTCTGGTAGCTTGCATGTAAATAAGCCTCCCAACGAGTCGTCGATTTGGTTCGCATCAATATGAGCTTCTTCTTCACATTTGTCCAATTTTAAATTTTGTTCCATGGGGAATTAGCTTGGACAGCACCCCGTCATGCCCGTATCCTCAAGAATGTCTAGTGTGTACTTCCTTTGGCTAAGAACCATTCCTTGCTTAGTTCGGGCAACCTCGATGCCAAGGATAAACTTCAAAGTGCCAAGATCTTTGATGCTAAATTCTTTGTCAAGAGAGGCTTTCGTTTCTTTAATTTTTCTTCATGTTATTACCAACGATGACGACATCGTCAACATACATAAGGGCTGCTACAAAGACCTCTTTTTCTTTGAATATGAACAGAGAATAATCGACCCTAGATTGCTTGAAACCAAGACTTAACAAGAAGGTGGTAAATTTTGGTACCAATTTCTCGAAGCCTGTTTAAGGCCGTAAAGAGATTTTCTCAACTTGCACACTCGTTTGTCGTCTTGCTTTTCAAATCCTTGGGGAACCCGCATATAAATGTCTTCGTCCAAGTCTCCATGCAAAAAAGCATTGTTCACATCCAATTGATGGATGTGCCAACCCCTTTTTACGGCTACGGCAAGGAGACTCCGGATGGTAACTAGTTTTGCAACGGGCGCGAATGTATCATGGAAATCGATCCCCTCCATCTGCGTGAAGCCTTTAGCGACTAGTCATGCTTTGTATCGTTCTATTTCACCATTTGGTTTATATTTTATTTTATACACCCATTTTGATTCGATTGCCCGTTTTCCTGGCGGAAGCTCTTGGCGGGACCAAGTCCCATTTTTTTTCTAATGCTTGAATTTCAGTCTTCATGGCCTCAACCCACTTTGGTCCCTTTTAGCTTGGCTAAAATTTTTGGGCTCATTATTTTGAGTAATGGCCGACAAAAAAACTTTATGTTCGTTAGTAAAATTATTGTAAGTAAAAAAATTTGCTAAAGGGTGTACAGTTGAGGGTTCTTGATCGGAGGAGGATGGATGCTCGTGGTTTAGAGATGGGGGTAAATTCACTTGATAATATTTAAGAAAAACGGGCTTGGTCTTGGTTCTTTTTTGCCTCTCATTTGCTTCTGGGCCGATTCCATCATTGGTAGATGGGTTTTCTTCATGTCCAATGATGAATTCATTGTCTAGAATTAGGCTTTCATTATCGGATAGCCTAACTGGGCTTCCTTGGGCATCCCCAATGTCTTCGACTTCTATTGACCCATTATTGGAAAAGGCATTTTGATCAACAGTGGCGTCATTATTGATGCCAACCTTCTCATGCCTTGGTTCATCTTCCCAAGCCTTTGGAATGAAAATTTCTTCTTCTTCATTTTGAGGTTCTGCCATAGAGAAAGGAAAAATATTTTCCATAAACTTGACATCTCTTGAAATTATGATCTTTTTGCATTCCAAGTCGTAGATTTTATAACGTTTAGTCAGTGAGGGATATCCCAAGAATACTCCCGGTCTCCCCCTTATTTCAAACTTATCTCCCTTGGTTTCGGTGCTTCGGTAGTACGCGAGACAACTGAATACCCTTAGGTACCCGTAATCGAGTTCATGGTTGTATAAAAGCTTATATGGTGTTTTTCCATCAATGACATCAGAAGGCAGCCGATTTATAATGTGTGTTGCGGTTGAGACACATTCTCCCCAAAAACGAGTGGGTCAATTTGCTTCAAACTTTAAAGCTCTCGCCGTTTCAAGGAGATGTCGGTGTTTTCTTTCCACCATACCGTTTTGTTGCGGTGTGTGTGGGCATGTTGTCTCTAACATTATGCCCTCTCTTCTATAGAATTCGAGCATATCATTGGAAGTGAATTCGCCTCCGTTGTCGCATCGTACACGTTTTATATTCTTTTCAAATTGAACTTGCACCATTTTATGGAAAAGATCAAAATGGTGCTAGCGTCGGATTTGTGTTTGAGAAGGAAAACCCAAACGGCACGACTAAAATCGTCTACTATCGTAAGAAAATAATTTGCATGTGTAAGGGAGGGTGTGCGGTATTTTCCCCACACGTCACAATGTATGAGGTCAAAACAAGCATTCGTTTTTGTTTTGCTAATTGGAAATGGCAATCTAGTGAATTTTGCTTTCACACAAGAATCACAAACTCCCTTGAAAGAGGCGTCTTTATTAAA
The DNA here is from genome assembly GCA_947069175.1 of Scalesia atractyloides. NCBI lineage: Eukaryota > Viridiplantae > Streptophyta > Magnoliopsida > Asterales > Asteraceae > Scalesia > Scalesia atractyloides. The sequence goes on from CAMTDV010000010.1 coordinate 48,139,705, forward strand.
ACCAACATTATTAAGATTAGTAATTGACGTATGGCCTAGTCTCTTATGCCATGTCCTTGCGATTGCCATCATTGCTTGTCTTCCACCTTCCAACATCCCCATCTTGTATAGACCTCCGAGTTGTTCACCCGCTCCAATCAATTCCCTCGAGCGTAGGCTCTGCATGACACAAAAATTTGGAAAGAATGTCACAGCACATTGTAAATCATTGGATAGTTTACCAACTGATAACAAATTGCATTTGAATTCGGGAATGTATAGAACGTTTTTAATGGTCACCCCATTGGGAAGTGTGTGACTACCACGACCCTTGACGGGTATGGTAGCCCCATTTGGTATGGTAACCGGTGTTTCGCAGACTCCTTTGGTTATGTTTTGTAAAAGGGCATTATTATAAGACATGTGTTCGGTTGCGCCGGAATCGATTACCCACATACCTTCTTGATTCCAATTACCTGCCATATTAGCAATAGGTCCATGGTCTTCTTTGGTAACTTCTGCCTTGTCTCCAAAGAACTTTATGAACTGTTGGTATTGCACCTCGGTTAGTCCCGGTATCGGGCTGCTCCCTTCTTCTACACACGCGGCCTTTGGTTTGGCTTGCTTCCCTTTTCCGGGCCACCAATCGGGATACCCAATTCGCTTGAAGCATCCTTCCTTTTTATGGCCTGTTTTGCCACAAAAGTCACACCGTTCCACCGAATCTCCAACATTACGCTTCCCATCTTTTCGAGTCATGGGTTGAGCTTCATCTCGTTTATTTGGTATAAAGGCTTGAAAGGCCGAGGCCTCAGTTGTAACCTTTTTGTTATTGGAAACCGCCCTTTGTTGCTCGTCATCGGAGACCAAATGATAAGCGGTTCCAAGCGTGGGTATCGGTTGCATAGCAAGGATTTGAGTCCTTATGGTTCCAAACTCAGCATCCAGCCCCAATAAAAACTCATAGAGTTTTTCTTTGTCCTACTGTTCACCAAGCTTCTTCCCAATACGTACACCCATTACAATTGCACGTAAGCACGGGAAATACAGATTGAATCTCGTCCCACAAACCACGCAACTTCGTGTAGTATGCGGAGACGAAAGACCTTCTTGTTTGATGGTGCTTAAAGATTGTTTCAGCTCATACGCTCTTGGCGCATTTCCTTTGCCAAAACGCTCTTTTAAGTCGTCCCATATTTCTTGAGCCGTGGTTGCATATTTCACACTGGTTCGGATTTCTTTTTCCATGGCGGTGTGTAACCACCCTTTTATCATAGCGTCACACCTCATCCAGCCCATGTACTTGCTAAATTCGGGTGCCGGTTTCTTGATTGTTCCGTTGATGAAACCAACTTTATTCTTGGCAAACAAGAAATTTAGCATTTCTTGTGACCAATCGATGTAGTTGGCGTCTGTGAGCACATCGTTGACGTGCATCTGCCTCGGATAGTCTGAGGCATGGATATAGTAAGGAGAGTTATGGTCGATGACTTCACCACTGCTTTCTTTTTCGTTTTCTATATCGCCGGCCATGGCGTCTTTGTAATTTTGGATCTTATTGTGGCTCTGATACCATTATCACTTTGAGTGTGTTATTATGGTATAATTGATTTTACACAACCGTGATACTGAAGGATGAACCAGAAGCACAGGTTAAATACATGATGGTCATCTACTAGCTATGGAAGTGTGCTGGTCAATTGGTTATAAGATTGAGGCAATAATCACGGAGGAAAATACGAAAAGGAAATCACGGTTATTAGGTTCCTCCGGTGACACGATAATACCCCAGTGGTCCGTCAGTGATCTAAATTTGCCGTAAAAAAAATTAGTATTTACCCTTTGGGAAAACCTCTTCTTTGAAAAAGAATGTTTTTTTCTTATCATTTCTATCTTAATCAATATTTTGTTGAATAACCGGGAAGTACCAAACACTACAACATCTAATTGTTGTAACTTCAAGGAACAGAATAACATCTAAGGGGGTTGGGGCGTCCCGTGGTGAACAACCCATCACTCGTTATAACAAGTGATATACTATCGCCACTGCTTCTCATCACTCGTGGATTTGAGCACGTGTGGCCACCATCACGCGTGATAACTTGAGGGAAATTGTTATGTGTGGTGAGTGATGGACATTTCCACTAAAACTCATCACTAGTGATGGAATAAAACTCAATAACGTGGCGTATGGTGATTGGATGTTGTGAGTGATGAGTGGGTAGTGAGTGATGGACGCCCCTACCCCTCTAATTAAACATAATCTTCTACGCCTCACAACCAAATTTTAAAATAGAAAATCACATAATTACTTTTAAATCCCACATCCATGTTTCATAAAGTTGTATTCTTTTTTTTTAATGATGAGAATCTTTAACTTGTTGTGAGAGATCTTACACCCTTCTAAACAGAGGGCCATAACCCTACTCTGGCCAGACTATGTTGTCTTAACCGCACCTACGTTGGCATCAGAGTTTGGCTAACGGCGTTCCTCGGGAACCATACCACCCACTGCCAGCTGCAGGGGTTTGCGCCGTCACAAGAGAGAATCTCTCTGGCGTAACGCACGGTGGACTAAAACCCGGGGTGACTCGGGCTCGAACTCTTGACCTAGGGTCTAGGCGAACTAGCCTTCATTGCATTTATTCACCAAATGTGACACTAGTGGGGATTGAACTTGAGACTGCAAGGAGAATCCAAGTCTTTCCAATCACAATCACTACACGATGGTTCATAAAGTTGTGTTCTTGAATGGTATTCAAGGAACCTTTAAATATTCTCCCACCTTATTAAAAGAGTGTGTATTTAAGATCAGGTAGTTGATATAAAGCTTTTTTTTCTTAATTTATACCATCTTGGAATAGTTTGAGACCAGCCTGTCAACACTCGTCTAAAGTATAAGCTTGTGACGATGTGAATGGTTATTATTCGGCTTTTAGAAGGAATCTGCATTAAAATTCGCTCTTTATCTAACTTGAATTATGAAATTCAGCAGACATATTAGAGGAAAATATGTGCAGAAGTTAAATAGGAATTGATGTAGGTTCTCTCTCATCAGTCTCCCAAGGATATGAACAAAGAACTTATAATTGTTGCCACTTGCAATGGATGCACAAAAGTAACTTGTAAAGGTGGAGATTGACATGGATGCCCAGGTAGTAAATGATTTTCAAATAAATTACTTGGGAAAGGTTTATATAATCGTTTTAATAATTTACATGTTTTGTGAAAAATAGAATGTACCACTTTGAGGAAATTAATTTTTTTAGGGACTTGCCGGAGGCCCAAGAAAAGGTGTCACTTACCATCAACATGGTTGAAATCAAACCAAGGAAAAGGAAAATATATATAGATTGTTTGTTAAGAGAGAAAAAAAATACTTTATTTTTAAATATTTTTCACTCTATGATGAGTTCTTATTATTTTTATTTTTAAATCTCTTTCTACTGTAACTCAATTCCAGGATATAGGTATGAGTGTGTATAGATATATTAGTAAACAACAGAATTAATATTATACATCGGAGGGCTTTATTTGAAATTATATATAATATCATATGTTAAAAATACAAAAGAAAAAATATTATATTTAAATAAAAGTTAGTAAAAGAAATAAAAATATATTATTAAAACTCTAAAAAGAATTATATTTTAAATAAAAGTTAGTAAAAAATATATTATCAATTGTCAAGTCATATCTCAAATGTGCAAACAAAAAGTTTTAATGGTGTAATTAGAATTACCTGTTACAATACTCAACTTTTAATATATATTTGGTATGATGGTATCCTCTTGCCTCTTGGTGTGAGGCTCCCTCCAACACTTACGGACTGTGGGTATGGGGCGTGTGTTTGGGGTGGGTTGGGGGAAAACGCCTATGTGACTATTCTGAGTGGGTATGGGTTTGGGCGTGGCCCTTTGGGCGAGGGTTTCAGTCCGGACGTTGGGCATCCTACCCATCTGAGCTGGCGGGTGGACATTGATACACCCTACCCTATGGTTATCTCTTAATTAAAAAAATAAAAATAAAAAGAATTTGGCCAAGCCACGCCCCAGACCCAAGCCCTAACATACCCTCAATTTTGTGGAAGAGCCCACCCAGTTCACGTGTCAACCCATGTCCTAAACCCTCGCCCCACCATACCCCACAGCCTTAGATAGAGAGTTAGGGGTTGTGGGCGGTTTTGACGGATATGATGATAGTTCGAGCTGGTGGGCCGATTGTTTTGGTCTCTACTCTCTAGTGCTAAGTAGACACAGGAGGTTTTCATTTATTTGTTTTGGTGTCTCTAGTGTTAACAACATGTTTAAATTTATCAAACGAACTTTTCTTGATTATAATAAACAGTTTTTATAATAGATTAATGATTATATGTCAAGAAAAATAAAGACTGCCTATCATTTTAGAGACTCAAGCAGGTATTTAGGGATGACAATGGATTGGGTATTGCTAATCTCATACCAATACTCAGTTGTAAAATCATGTCTTTTATTCAGCCAATTACCCGTCAAGTATTGACGGATATTTACTTGTCAGGTACCAGGCATACCCACAGGAATCGAGTATACCACTAGGATTTTCATGTATATATATTTTGACTTTCCTTTATAATTTTATGTTTTAAAAATGGAATATTGGATTTTAATAATCCCAATTATTCGTCTTTAGCCGTCAACAGTCTCAATTTCAAATATAACCACTACTGTCCGAACTATTAACATATTGGCCACCAATGGACCCTGACTAACAGAACCCTAACGCCATTAGTCTCCGGTCGCCGGAAAACCGTTTTTGGCCGGAAAAGTCATTTTTGGCCGGAAAACTCAACATTTTCGTCCAAAACCTCTTTGTAACCTTATTACGAACCTTTAGGAACCTTTTTCTAGTAAAAGCCCAAGTTATTAAAGTCGTCGGAAAACTCCTTTTTTTGCCGGAAAACTTCTCTTTGGCCGGGAAACTCAACTTTTTGGCCGAAAAAACTTAACATCTTCGTCCCAAACCTCTTTGTAACCTTAGATCGGACCTTTAGAAACCTTTTTCTAGCAAAAAAAGGTTTTTTCGGCGACCGGAGACTAACGGCGTTAGGATTGTGTTAGTCAGGGTCCATTTGTGGCCAATATGTCAATAGTTGGGACTGCCAGTGGTTATTTTTAAGTTGAGATTGTTGGTGACCAATGGCGAATAGTTGAGATTATTAAATTCCAATATTCCTTTAAAAATATATATATAATATATTAAATTATGATAAATAACATATATATTTCATCATCAGCATAGTAATATTTGATATATTTAAAAATGTAAACATATGATAATAATAATCTCTAAAAAATAATTTTGTATTTTATAGTATGTAAATATGAATAATGTCATCAAAATATATATTTTAAATCAAAAGTTTATTTTTCAAATAATAAAGCTACAAGAATTAAATATTACTAAACAATATTTAAGGACAATAATTATAAAAGTTAAAATTTTTCGGGTATACATTCCGGGTAAACAAGTATATAATTTCGGGTAATCGGGTCGGGTATTATCTAATCTCAAACTAACCTCATACCCGCGAAATATATTTTTTCCCCTACCAATATCCAGCCCAATACCCATCGGATATCAAGTATATCAATCTCAAATGTTTTGGGTTTCAGGTAAACCTATCAGACTGTGTAACTTTGTCATACCTACCTATTTGACGGTCCTTTTGAACCATCACTTTCTTCATCTCCTATGTAAGTATTTTTCTAAAATGTTTAATTATTCTGCAAGAAAATTCTTAATTATTCTGCTTATATGTAAGATTTTTCTACATAACTTTTAAAAAAATATCTTTGAAGCTTACATTTTTTAATTGCCAATGTGGGTTGACGTTTTATAAACTTGTAAAACAATTATGAAAATCTATTAACCGACCAGTATTATATACGGTTGCATAACTGAGCTAACACTATCTAAATATATCTTGTCGGTAACAAACTTAGATAAATTAGAGAATGTTGATCTTACTTAAATATTTTCTTAAGAATTTTAGCTAAAATTCCGCTTCAAACACGTATATAGATTGAGTGATGCAGTGCTCGAGACTTGTCTCCTTCAAAACCACCTAATAGGTTGTATTAAGTCCTTGGTTACTACTATAATTTGATAATGATGTCGCACAAAGGACCACTCGTTAGGACCAATGAGTCGTCAAATAGTGTGACTATGACCCGGAAGGAAATAAATTTTAGATTGGTAAGTTTATGAGACCAATTCGAATTAAACTAGAAGGGCCAAATATGAACTTTTAGGGCCAGTGCATTAAGTTACATTGTCCAACTATTTTGGGAATATTTTAAATGGTTCAGTCACGTGATTTATTTTAAAACCATTATTTTTATTAAAAACGTTTAAAACTAACGTAATTTTTTACGTACATGACTTATAAATATAACATTTTTCAAGGGTGTTTATTTAAAAAAATGTGTTTTAAAAGATCATCATCATTCTACTCAGTAAATCTCACTAATAGCAAAGCTATGATAGGATCTGAGGAGGGTAAGATGTAGACAGCCTTACCTCTACCTCATAGGAATAGAGAAGCTGTTTCCAATGAGACCCCGACTCGATAGTAGTTTTGCATCAAGCCTTGAACATAAGGCACATAACACTAAGCAATTAAAGTATGTTTTAAAAGATATACTATAATAATGTAATTGGTTTTGTTATCTAAAGTACATAGTTTTACGTGAAGGTTTTCTCAATCAAAAGAGATTTTTGGTTTTTTCTGGTGTTTGAATAATTTTTTTACCAAACTTGTATACTTTTATTTATTTATTTATTTAAAACATAAAGCACATTCAATTTCTATGAAATCAAACATCAATCCACCGAGACGGGTCGTTGGCTATACTTACTGTCGATTTCTCGTACGCCTTTAGCCTTGTGGATAGAACTGCTCTTTTAAATGAGGTAAAGAAAATGTACCCATCCATCTCTGCTTGGGTTGATTTTTTATACGGGAAACCAGCTAGGCTTTATGTGGGGAATGGTAATATTTGGTCTTCCGCGAGGGTTCAGCAGGGGGATCCCTTAGGGCCTCTCCTTTTTGCCCCTGTTTTACACCTAGGGCTGTAAACGAGCCGAGTCGAGCCGAGCTAGACCCAGCTCGAGCTCGGCTCGAACTTGATTCGTGTCACACCCCAATCGATGGCGGAAACATCGGGGTAGTAGCACTAGGCGACCAGATTGTCTCATGAGAATTCTATAACAATTATCTATCAACATCATTTAACATTTAACGTCGCATACCATTAAACACAATATTTCAAAATAATCATTACAGAAACTTGTTTTTCCCACAAAACAAAAAGGTTCGATTTTTTTACAAGAGTTCCAAAACATAACAACTAAACGACTAAACTAAGCATAATCCAATGCATCCAAGCTAAAATCCTCAACCTGTTACATACGTCAAAATACAAGTCAATACAATTAAGTAAATGTGAGCATACAGGTTTAAGTACTACTAGCATATTAGAGAAAAGCATTCGCGAAATAATCTAACTACATATCATGATACACCAAAACACATCACACAACATAGGCTCATTTCTCATGCTAACTACCGTGAGAAGGCTTGCGCGTCCATCCTAACTAGACCCCGTCGGGTGTAAGCCACACTATAGTACCATACTAGCTAAGGAGGCAAGTTAACGAAAATAAGTCCTAGTCACATGTTTCTAGTATCACGTATTGAACACATATAATCAGATTATTCTCATGTGATAAACAGTTCGATTTGTGAAGTGATTTTTGATAGAGGAACGGTAACACCCAAAAAGTGCATTAAAGCGAAAATGAGTCTAGTATACTCACTGTGGGTGCGTTTAGGTAAGATTGAGGGATCTGAGAAGAGTTGCGGATTGCGCCGGGTCAGCCTGTAAACGAACAGAAGTGCATCAGTCTTCCGAAAAGCTGAAACGGTGAAGTCTTTGTTGAGCAGTAGACAAGTTCGGCCGAACTTGTATGTAAACATACAAGTTCGAGCAAACTTGCAAGGTTCTGAGTGATTTAGAGTCAAGTTTGGTCGAACTTGGCAAGTTTCTTTAGGAAATTTGACAAGTTCGGGCGAACTTGTGAGAAAACCTCACTGGAAAGACAAGTTCGGGCGAACTTGTAAGGTTCTGAGTGATTTAGAGTCAAGTTTGGTCGAACTTGGCAAGTTTCTTTAGGAAATTTGACAAGTTCGGGCGAACTTGTGAGAAAACCTCACTGGAAAGACAAGTTCGGGCGAACTTGTATAGTTTCCTAAGAAACTAAACAAGTTCGGGCGAACTTGCAAGGGATTTGATGAAATAGACTCAAGTTCGGTCGAACTTGACCCATTTGGGTACAAGTTCGGTCGAACTTGACCTGGGTGATGGTGATTCTTGAGCGAACTTGATGTTTTCGGGTCCAAAATCTTACGTTTTCGCGTCGTTTGCTGAGGAAATCGAGTGCCCATCCCTCCAACCTTAAGCCACTGAGTAAAACTTTTGCTTGATAGGTCTTTTGGAGTGAACTTAGCCATTTTACAGAAACTCGGGCTAATCTGGGCGAACTTGATGGTTCGTACGGGTTAGTCCAGCTTGTGTAAAGTGACGATTTCGTCCTTGTGCTTCCGGATCTGAGATCTAGCTTCGACAACGCCTCGTTCCACTCAAAAGTGAACGAAACATACGTCGTTAGTCCGAAAATGGTGTAAAAATCAAGTATTTAAAAGGTTTTTCTCAGATCTAGTATAGATCTGAGTGAAAACAGAAGTCTTGATGGAAAAAGATGAAGATTTTTGTAAACAGAAGGGATTTGATGAAAACGAAGGCAATGCCTTGTGCCAAAATCGTTGTTGAACATTATTGTAGTTGAAATCGGGTTGATTCTTACTTAGAAAACAGAGGGTTTCGGGTTTCGGGAGCTCAGAGCGAAGTTGCAGCAAGTTCAAATGAGAGAATGGGACTGAGTATTTATAAATGAAGGCAAAGTTGGAGGCTGGTGGAGTCAAGTTTGGCCGAACTTGCATGGATTTCATGCAAGTTCGCGCGAACTTGTGAAATTCAAGAGGGATCAGTCAAGTTCGGCCGAACTTGTTGACTCTGTGAGGAATCAAGCAAGTTTGAGCGAACTTGAGATTAAAAGGGGGATTCTGCTTTGGCCAGTCAAGTTCGGCCGAATTTGGGGTCACCAAGTTCGAGCGAACTTGACCCAATTTGTTGGGTTTCCTTCGTTTTTCGTTCATTTATCGATTGTTCAGCGATGTAATCGAGTTATAAGGTAACGTTAAGCGGTTTAGCGATGTTTTAAGCATTGTAATAGCAAGTCAGCGTGCAAGAGCGAGTTCCGTGAGTTTGTGAGCGATTAAACCACGATAATTCCAATCCACATATAACACATAAATACGTATAACACACAAACACGTAAACTAATATTACCACATAATTCCAATATACCAAATTAAGTAATTGTGTTGCGATTGCGATGGGATAGCGATGAGATATGCGAAGCGTTGCATTAAATAAGCGTTTAAATAGCATTTAGTTGTGATGCAATAATGCGATGTAATGACAAAACATATTTAATTTAATACAAACGTTTCTATTAACGAATCTTGGAGTACAAATCTGGAAAATTAAAATAAATACACTAAAACAAAAAACAACTGAAAATACGGGTTGTTACAATTCGAGCTGGCTTGGCTTGAGCTCGAATTTCAAATCGAGCTGAGATTTGAGGCTCGAGCTCGACTCGATTAAAATTCGAGCTAGCTCGGCTCAGCTCGATCCAGCTCGAATTAACAAAGAACCGCAAAATTTACTACTTAAAAACCCTCAAAAATGAATCTCTTCATAGACTAAGGGCTATAATTGCAATTTAATTTAACCCAATGGCTAAATATGCAAGTATAAATATCCAATTCACTTTGTAAATTGTCTTTACCTTCTTTTATAAGTGAGATACTCCCTTAGTTTTTGTTTTCTAAGCGATGTGGGACAAAAAAATAAAGGATGTAAACCTTATTGAGCCAGCTCACGAGCTCGCGAGCTGAGCCAGGCCAAGCTCGAGCTCGGCTAATTTATAACCAAGCCAATTTCGAGCCGAGCTTTTTTCGAGCTTTTTCCGAGTGAGTTTCGAGCAAGCTGCGAGTCACGAGTTTTTTGAACACCCCTATTTACACCCCCTTGTCATCCGAATCAGAGATCGTTGCAGGCTTTTTTTTCACGCCTGATACCTAGATGATGGGACCCTTATTGGAGATACTACTCAGGTGGCCAAGGCTTTAGACATCATCAGAGTAGAGGGCCCCTCCCCGGGCCTCCTTCTTAACATAAAAAAAAGTAAAATTTTTTGGCCTACATGTGACGGGGTAGAGACCCAAGAGGGTTTTTTTTCGCGAGAGACTGGTAGGCCAGTGCATGGTGTGAAACTCTTGGGTGGTGCTATCAGTAGCAATGGGGAGTTTATTAGTGGTTTTGTTGGGATTGAACCTATCAATGGAACAGATGATATAAAGCCAAAACTACGTCAGATGATTGATCTAGAATAACAGAGTTTCTATACTCTGATCCAACCCACTATTGAAGCTAAAGTCTGCAACACAAGCATTGTTGATGCCAATGTCTGATAACACAAAGCTCTGATGAAGAATAAAGCTAAGGTCTGATAAAGACAACAGAGTTTAGGTTTATTAGTGTTTTGATAGTTATTAGTGTTTTCAATGTAACAGTGTTTGTAATAAGCAGATGATAGGCTAAGCAGTGTTTAGGGTTAGTTAGTTTTGTTAGCAGTCGCTTTCACCTCCGACATCAGCAAAGGTGCTCAGAGGTTAGCATTGTACTATAAATAATTGTCGTCGTTGTACTGTTTTATCCATCTATCTAAAAGGTTATTTACCAATCATCTTCTCTGCATTTATGTACGATCAAACTTAAGTTATAAAAGGCTGGGAAGGAGTTTGTGATTCACATGCAAAACTATAAGTTTGAAAGCATGATGATGAAAACAATCTTCCATTGATTGTAATACAAAGTTTTCTATTTCCACTGCAAATTCACTCTGTTTTACTTTCTTCCATTTACCAACTTTAAAATATTTACAATCAATTCAAACTCAGATCCTAACAATTGGTATCAGAGCTTTGTCAATCAAAATTTGATTTAACTATCAATTTGATTTAAAAGATCAGCTCTCCCTGCTAATTAGTTTGATTGTTTCATTGGAAAACAGAGTTTTATTACGATTCAAAGTTTTTAAAACAAAATATGTTTAAAACCATCAGAATGTCTGAAAACACATGGGATTCCAATACTGGATCTATGTTTAAACCTCTGATGCTTATCAGGAACGAATATTACATATGCCAGCGTCGGATGAGTCACATTTTAGCTCAGCAAAACCTTGGTTGCTGGAGGTCCGTTGTATTTGGACCACATGTTCCTTTGGTTCCAAGTACAGAGGACCCTGCAAAACAAGTGCCTAAAAATCCTGAAAACTACTCCGAGCGGGATTTCCAGAAAATAGCGTTAGATGCTAAGGCGTTTAGCATTTTTTCTTCTGCCTTACCTAACGAAATCTATGCTGGCCTGCTCCACTGTAATAGTGCAAAGGAGTTGTGGGATGCCTTGAAAGAGCAATTCGGTGGAATTAAGGAAGTGACTAAAAACAATAGAGAAGTTCTGAATCCACAATACGAAACTTTTTGTCATGTCAAAGGAGAGTCTTTAACCCAACAGTTCGAGCGATTTAGCTGTCTTATAGGTGAGCTTAAGCTGGTTAACGTGGAATTCCTAATTCGACTGTCAATAGTCGTTTCTTAAGATCGTTACCAGATAAGTGGGACACCATAGCTTTCGTGACATGAACTTTTGTCGGGTTTAAAGAAATGAATCTTAGCGAACTTCATGGTAAACTCCTCACATATGAAAGAGAGTTAAACCAGAAAAAGAAGTTGCAAGAATCAGGCAAGGTTGCTGATGGTTATACTTTTGGTAACACGGCACTTTTAGGCCAAGAAGAGGGTTCTGACAATGGAAAGGGTCAGAGTTATGATCATTTTATTGACATAACTTCTAGATGAAACTTTAACTCTGATTCTTACTCACCCAACTATGCATTTACTACAAGGGGGAAAGCCAAACCTCCGACAACATTTCCTTTGAGTTGAATGATCTTCAACACTTTGAACCATCTGATTTGGAAGAAATGGATATTTTGCACTAACTGGCTTTATTAAGTGTTAGAGTTAGTAAATTTTACAAGAGAACTGGTAGAATATTCCCAGGGTTGCATGGGGGGTTGAAGGTTGGGCTGGATAAATAAAAAATCAAGTGTTATAAGTGTTACAGGTTAGGACATTTTGCTAGGGAGTGTAGATCTCAAAATTCTCGACCCATTATGACACACCCTAGTTCCAAACCTCAACACACACAAAGAACTGCTCATTATTCCTAATATACCCTGCTCCTTAAATGCAAAACACTACTCATTTTGCACACCCTGCTGCCACTGTTCCAGTGCACTATGTTCAAACCACTGTTCCACAAATTCAGTATGTTCAAGCACCACCTCCTTAAGTGCATGTCCAACCTACACCTCATGCCACCCAAACTACTCAAACCACTGCTCCGGCAGAGATTAACCAGCAAACCTTTTTCACTCAAGGCTTTGTTGATTGGAGTAGTTTCCCTAAGGAGTTAACTGATGAAAACTTTGCTCTAGTAGCCAAAAATGATTTTGGAAATGATTTTTGGTTTATGGCTCTAGATACAATAGTTGAAGGTGATGATCTGTGGAAGAGTGTCTAAATCTGATGTGTTTGAAGTTCATGATAAAACAGTTGTTGAGAAAGAAAATGTTGATGAAAAAGAGAAACCTCAGTCTGATCCATGGAACACCAGTGTGTGTGAAGATGATTGTGATCGTGCTTTAATGGCTGCTTCTAAGGTATCACCTCAGATCCTTAAAGATCTATGTTCTGAGAAATGCATAATAGCTTTTGCAAACATAAAAAAAGGTGAATGAAAATTTTAGAAACAAAATTTTAGAAGATGAATTGAATTTTGAAAAACTCACAAAAGAGTTGAAAACATAATTGATTAACAAGGAATCTGAAATCTGCTGTTTAAAGCATGAGGCTAGCATAACCATAGATCAACTCCAAACTATGATAGAGAAATATCAATTTTGCAAAAAGGAGTTAGAATCTACCCAAATTACTTGTGAAAAATAGGAAGAATCTTGCAAAGGTTATGAAATCATGCTAGAAAATCATATCAAAAGTAACATAAAATTTGGCATAGGTTTCAAGAAAAATGACCAAATTTCTGAAAGTGTTACTGTAAATGAATCTGAAATGATTGAACTTGTCCCCAAAAATTTGGCTGGTGAAGAAATAAAAGTCACCGATAAAAATGGAAACAAAATCATTTTGGAAAAACATGAGAGATCCTCAACTTTTGAGGAAGTTGAGAAATATCAATTTAAACCCACAAGGTCAGATAAATTATTTTAGACAATTTCAAGCCAATGGACTTCTCAACAATTGGTGGTGTCAAGGCACCAAAAGCAAGGATATCCCTATAAAGGATCTTCCAGCAGATGTTACAACATCTACTGAAAGGAAGTCTGAAAAGGGGAAGAAGAAAGAAAATGTCAAAAACTTGTTTTGTAACTTTTGTGAGAAAAGAAATCATGTCACTGAAAACTGTTTTCTATTAAAAGCTTATGACATATACAAAACTTGTGTGATCCCAAATCTTCAAAATGCATCATCTGTGGTAGAACAAACCACATAACCCAAGAGTGTGTTTATCTTCAAACCTATGACACCAAGCTAAAAGAGATTAAATCAAAAGCTCTTGAAAGTTAAAGTTCAAGCTCTGCTAGAAATAAATCTAAGCAGACCTTTGAACCTATTGAAACATCTGTTACAAAAGCACTGAACAAAACCTCTGTTCCCAGAGAGATACAAGTGACAGATGCACCACCTGCAAACAGGTATCCAAGAGGATATGGCCAACCTATTTATCAAAAGGTTCCTCTTAGTTATGAGGGTTACAAAAAACCCTCAAAGCCAAGAGTTAATAGGTGTCACACCCCGACCCGCAGCGGAATAAGAGTCGGGGCATAATTGGGTTATCACCAAAGCTCATGATATTTACTAATATGTTTCATATTTATTAAAGTCAAAATTACATTCCCAATAATCCAAACATGTCCATACAAATACAAAGAAAAAAAATAACCAACTAAACAATTCCAAGCTCTAAACCATTTTATTCTTCTAGGCCAATCCTATGTGTTTCTGGCTGCAGCTGGTTCACCTGTATCATGTGTAAAAATGGGGGTTTTTGGGTCAACATAAGTTGGCGAGTGAACCTTGTTAGATAAACATTTATAATTGATTTTCTTGTTATTTTATCAAGGAAAAATTTCGCATAATCATAAGTGAGCAAATGTAAATAATCAATCAGTAACAATGTTAACTACAAACTATAACATACAATAACATACCAACAGCATACCATAACATATCAACTTGCATAATTATATAACATGAATGGAACTGTGCGATCAAGGCTCAATCAAACGGAGCCGATCGTATTGCATGTACTGAAAATGATAAATGTCTGTGTGATCAAGGCTCAATCAAACGGAGCCGATCGTATTGCATGTACTGAAAATGATAAATGTCTGTGCGATCAAGGCTCAATCAAACGGAGCCGATCGTATGTTGGCACGCCAGGTTCACGCTCATAATGTAATGGGGAACATGCTCAACGCTCATAATGTAATGGGGAGCGGCGGCCTATGAAATTGCATGTACTGAAAATAATGAATTAAATCTAACAATAACCACACAAACAATTGAATCAAACTGAATACACATTTGTTCATGATATGATGTATGCACAATGATTTAAGTATAATAAGTGGCAAGACACATGATACACCCCAAAAACGTGATTAAAACGGGGAATTTGTAAAGATTCACTCACATTGGGTGCGTTTGATTGGATATGGTGAGATGCGCACGAGTTGAAAGGATTGAACAACGAGATTTAACTAACCTAAATAATAACGGAAAAATATAGTAATGAGTGGATTTTATTAATAATTTTAATAAGATTTTTAGATATATTTTTGTGAGTTTAAGGCTATTTTCTATCTTTAAAAACATTATTTTTAAGTATTTTTAATTGATTTTTAAATTAAATTAAATAATTAAAAATATAAAAATATGTTGACTTTTTCATTGACCGTTGACCATTGACCGTTTGACTTGTTGACCGGTTTTATTGTGTAATTGTATGCGCCGGGTGAGGCTCGAACCCGAGACCTCCCGTACGCGTGCACGCAGCTCTACCAACTGAGCTACGTGTTTAACCCGAAATAATTCTTTTTTAATTATACTTATATATTAACTCAGCTTATTCAAAATTCTTTTATTTTCAAAAACATTTTAAATCATCGAACCGGTGCCATGTACAGGTCTCGAACCCGGGACCTGTGCTTTAACGCTACACACAGTCCACCGCTGGACTGTGTGTCTAACTTGGTTATTATACAGATTTTTATTATACTTAACAACTAACGTAGTTAGTCCGGTTCAGTTAGAAAAATAAAACATCTTTATAACAGAGTGGGTGTGTGTATCAGGGATCGAACTCGCGGCGTGTGCGTATTGTTTGCACACAGTCCACCGCTGGACTGTGTCTCTAACCCGTTTAAAATACCGATTTTAATTAATCTTATATTGTTATCACACTTCATCTTCTTCGCTGAATTTACAGTCAACTGTTTACTAATCTGTTTCTTGCTTTTAAACGATTAACAATCATTCATAAGACTAAAATGAAATGGCAGAGACGGTGTTGGAAGTAAACATACCGGAGGAATGATTTATCACAGAAATTCCGGCAAGGCGTCGGCTCTGTTTTTATGAACTTCCATTGAGCGAACAAATTAACCGTTTTGATTAGCTAATCATGGAATTGAAGTGCTAAACAAGCGTTAACAGAGTGTTTGAATGTCTATACCGTTTTACAGTGGAAGACAAGAACTTTCAGAGATTTTCCGGCGAGCAGGAATTATCCGATAACGACGTCTGAATTTGATTTCAATTGAAAGGTTTGAGTCAGAAATAGCTTAACAATTAATATACCACGAAGGTATTGAAAGACTTACTGTTTTGATGAAGAATACGGTTTTCTGGCGACTTGCAGAATTTTTCCGGCGAGTAAAATAAACTTTTCTGATGAACTGAATGTATGACGAAAGTGAAATGGCAGGTTTGTAGAATGTTTCTGAGTCGCGAGAGAGAGCAAAGATTGAAGTAATTCTGATATTGAATGTCTTCGGTTATAAAAACCAATTCACTTCTGGAATTCAAGTTCATTCAAGGCAAACTTGATTAGAATCGTCGGTGCATCGGTTATAAAACAGAATTCGCGATTTTCAAACGTTTTGGACGGTTGAATAGCCGATTACGGTTTTCAGTTTAGCGCAGCCGGTTGATCTATGATTGACTATAAATTTCATTTGTTTCCTAGAGTTAACAGAAAACAACAAGTGGCGGAGTGGTGATGTGTGTGTGTGTTAAGTCTTGGAGTTCTCTTCCGGCTGACCCGGGTTCGAGTCCCGGCAGCCTCATTTTATTTTTAACTATTTTATTTTCACTTTTTATCAATTATAACTTTTATTATTTTGTTTGTTTATTAATTATGTATCATTAAATATCAAAATAGACGTAAATACGCAACAAAACATTTATAACTTGATATTCGATTATAAACGGAGCGGGTTTGGAAAACCCGTTTTTGACAAATGTTACAGTATCCCCTACTTTTAGGAATTTCGTCCCGAAATTTAAGTAGTAGTAGGAAAAAGATGTGGGTATTTCTCGCGCATTGAGTCTTCACGTTCCCAAGTAAACTCAGGTCCCCGTTTCGACTCCCAACGTACCCTAACAATTGGAATGCGACTTCGTCGAAGACATTTTTCTCCGAAGTCCA
Source organism: Scalesia atractyloides (assembly GCA_947069175.1). NCBI lineage: Eukaryota > Viridiplantae > Streptophyta > Magnoliopsida > Asterales > Asteraceae > Scalesia > Scalesia atractyloides. The sequence goes on from CAMTDV010000010.1 coordinate 48,156,711, forward strand.
TGATCTCTACAGGTCTTTCAATAAAATGCATAGATTCATCAATCTGAATATCTTCCAGAGGAATGTGGAGGTTTTCATCAGCGAGGCACTTCTTCAAGTTTGATACGTGGAATGTGGAATGAATCCTGTTGAGTTCTTCTGGTGGATCAAGCTTGTATGCTACAGGTCCTACTCTTTCGAGTATCTTGAAAGGTCCTACGTAGCGTGGTGCTAGCTTGCCTTTTTGACCAAAACGAACTACTCCCTTCCACGGTGATACTTTCAAAAGTACATGATCCCTAATGTTAAACTCCAAAGGCTTCCGTCGTTTATCTGCATAACTCTTTTGACGACTTTGAGCCGCTAGAAGATTGTTTCGAATTTGATGGATCTTGTCTGTGGTTTCTTGAATCAATTCTGAACCAGTGATTTGAGCTTCCCCAATTTCGTGCCAACATACTGGAGATCGGCACTTACGACCATATAAGGCTTCAAATGGTGCCGTGCCGATACTTGAATGATAGCTGTTGTTGTACGAAAATTCAACTAATGGTAGATGAGCTTCCCAATTTTCCTTGAAGTCTATAACACATGCTCGAAGCATATCTTCAAGAGTTTGAATGGTGCGTTCAGATTGTCCATCAGTTTGAGGATGATAGGCGGTACTGAGTTCTAATCGCGTACCCAAAGCGGCTTGTACTGCTTGCCATGTTCGTGAAGTGAAACGACCATCACGATCTGAAATAATGCTTAACGGTACACCATGTCGGCTTACGATTTCGCTGATATAAATACGAGCTAGTTTTTCGTTCTTGAAATCTTCGCGGATAGGAATAAAGTGAGCTGATTTTGTAAGTCGATCAATGATTACCCATATAGTGTCATACCCACCAGAAGTGCGAGGTAACCCGGTAATGAAGTCCATGGTTATGTTTTCCCACTTCCATACAGGTATTTCAGGTTGGACCAGAAGTCCTGAGGGTCTTTGGTGTTTAGCTTTCACCTTGGAACATGTAAGGCACTTAGAAACAAAAACAACAATATCCTTTTTCATTCCAGGCCACCAATAGGTGTATCGAAGGTCTTGATACATCTTATCGGCTCCTGGGTGTATAGAGTATCGTGTTTTGTGAGCCTCATTCATAAGGATTTCATGAAGATTGTTGTGGTCAGGAATCCATATGCGATCTAGATAGTACAGAATACCGTCAGATTTAGTTTCCATTTTAAGTTCAGCTCCACAGGACAGCTCCTTTCGTACATCATCTTCCGTTACTGAAACATGTTGGGCTTCTCGAATTTGATCTTTAAGGTCAGTTATGATTTGCGAACATAGAAGACGAATGGAGTTCGCATAACCCTTTCGACTGAGTGCATCAGCCACCACATTTGCTTTGCCAGGGTGGTACCGAATTTCACAGTCATAATCATTTAGAAGTTCGACCCATCTTCGTTGCCTCATGTTTAACTCCTTTTGATTGAAGATATGTTGAAGACTCTTGTGGTCAGTGTATATTTCACACTTAGTACCATAGAGATAATGTCTCCATATCTTAAGAGCGAACACAACGGCTCCAAGTTCTAGGTCATGGGTGGTGTAATTCTTCTCATGAGTCTTGAGTTGTCTCGAAGCATAAGCTATAACCTTTCCTCTTTGCATTAGAACACAGCCTAGCCCTTGCCCTGACGCGTCGCAATAAACCACGAAGTCATCACAACCTTCAGGCAGAGTAAGGATTGGTGCATCACAGAGTTTTTGTTTAAGGGTTTGGAAGGCTTCTTCTTGTTTGGGTCCCCATATGAAAGGTTTTCCCTTGTGAGTTAAAGCCGTGAGTGGTACGGCAATGCGAGAGAAGTTTGAAATGAAACGACGATAATAACCAGCCAAACCAAGAAAAGATCTTACTTCAGTTGGTGTACATGGCGCTTGCCATTCTTGTACCGCTTTGATCTTTGAGGGGTCGACATGTATTCCCTTGTCATTGACTACATGTCCGAGGAATTGCACCTCTTTTAACCAGAATTCACATTTGGAGAATTTGGCGTAAAGCTTTTCATTCTCTAGAAGTGTAAGGATGAGTCGAAGATGTCGCTCATGATCAGACTTAGACTTTGAATAAATGAGGATGTCGTCGATGAAGACTATAACAAAACGATCGAGATAAGGTTTGCAGACTCTGTTCATTAGATCCATGAAGACAGCTGGAGCGTTGGTTAAACCAAATGGCATGACCATGAATTCATAATGACCATAACGAGTTCGAAAAGCGGTCTTTGGGACGTCTTCTTCATGCACTCTAAGTTGATGATAACCAGATCGAAGGTCGATTTTTGAAAAGCAGCTGGCACCTTGAAGTTGGTCAAGAAGATCATCAATGCGAGGTAATGGATAGCGATTCTTGATTGTTAACTTGTTGAGTTCTCTGTAGTCGATGCACATGCGAAACGATCCATCTTTCTTCTTTAGAAAAAGGACAGGTGCACCCCAAGGCGAGGAGCTAGGACGTATGAATCCCTTGTCAGTCAACTCTTGCAATTGACTGGCTAGCTCTTGCATTTCAGAGGGGGCTAACCTATAAGGAGACTTTGCAACTGGTGTAGCACCAGGTATAAGATCAATGCGGAATTCGACTTCTCTTACGGGAGGAAGTCCTGAAATGTCGTCAGGAAAAACTTGCGGGAAATCTTTTACTACTGGGATGTCTTCAAGTTTCTTCTCCATAGTTCCCTTTTTGATGATATGAGCTAAAAACGCGACATAATTCTTGCGAAGATATTTTTGAGTTTGAAGCAGGACATTAATCTGAGCCCTTTCGACGAGGTTTCTCCAAAGATTCGTAGAGTCTGACCGTATGAAAGAGGAATACGTATAAACTTTTCGCGGCATACAACTTCTGCCTGATGTTGACTAAGCCAGTCTATACCAATTATGATATCAAAACTTCCCAACCTCATAGGAATAAGGTCAACTGGAAAGTCGTGGTCGTTTAAGGTGAGTGTACAGTTGCGTATAATAGAGTTTAAAGAGACCGGTTTCCCGTCAGCAACTTCTACTGTTATGGATTCCATGAGCTTATCACGATTTTGGTTTAGGATAGGTTCAAATTCTAAGGACACAAAACTTTTATCCGCGCCAGTATCAAACAACATAGATGCATATCTACCATTGATAAGGAACGTACCGTTAACCACATTGCCGTCAGCTCTAGCCTGATTAGCGTTAATGTTGAAAGCTCTTCCTCTTGCAGGTGGAGGAGCTTGGTTCGCTTGATTCACCGGATTTTCTTGGGCCTGAGCATGAATAATGTTCACCAACCTTGGACAAGTATTTCTAAAATGGCTTGGGTCTCCACAATTGTAGCAAGCCCGCATAGGTTGTACCATAGGATAGTTGGGTTGGTAGTATGTTTGGGCTAAATGTTGGGTAGGTGGTAATAGTAGGGATTGTTGGGCTTGACCCATTATTTGTTGGTGGGTTTGGGTTGAAGGCTGGTGGCGGTTAGTTCGTTGAGGCATGCGGAAGGTTTGAACAGTATGACCTGCGCGACCACAGCGGGTGCAATGCTGGCAGGGATGTTCAGGAAAATGGTGGTATTGGCAACGGTTGCATTTTGGTAGTGGGCCAGAGTATGGTCTTTTGTATGGTGCAGGTGAAGGGGCGACTTGGGTAATGGGTGCAGCAGGAATAGGGAAATTGGTTTGTGTAACAGCAAAGTTTCTGGTGTTACGCTTCCTCTTGTTAGCAAATTTAGAGGAGGAGGTGGAATGGTTTGAGGTTTGGCCCTCAACGGGGGCTTTCTTCTTCTCTTCTTTAAACTTACCGTTGCGAATTTGATTCTCGGTCAGTTCAGTTGCTAGTTCCATAGCAGCTTCAAGTGTTGCTGGTGAAGTGCTGAGAACTGAATCTTGAATTTTCTAGGGAAGTCCTCGAATATAATGCTCGATTAACCGATAAGTTGGGGTAAACAGGTTAGGGACCATTTGGTTCAACTCTAAGAACCTCTTGTTGTAGGAAATATGATCTCCCTCCTTTTGCTTCAAAGAATGAAATTCGTCCTCCAACTTTTTAATCTCACTCCTAGGACAGAACCGCCTAGTCATGATTTCCCTTAACTCCTCCCACGTTAAGGCCATTGCATCATCAATTCCCCTCTTCCCCTTTTCAGTATTCCACCAGGTGAGAGCTACCCCAAATAGTCTCCCGGTGGCGTATCGAACCTTGCGATCCTCAGGACAATCGCAGTTGAGGAAGGTGTTTTCCATTTCCTCAAACCAGTGGAGGAGAGCAGTGACACCTTCGGTCCCTTCAAATTTAGGAGGATCACAAGACTTGAAATGTTTGTATGAGCACTTGCTGGTAGGAGGGTTGCCGATGTTCTGGTCATGTTGTTGGGGAGGATTAGTGGGATTTGTGGCGAGAGCTTGTTGTACTTGAACCACAATGTCAGGAAGTACCGCGGCCATTTGTTTCGCAATTTGTGTGGCCAAACGTTCGTGAGACCTTCCTGATCTTTTACCCCCTCGCTGTTGTCTAGCCGACATCTACAGGAACATACATAAGAAGATTGTGAGTTTATGGAGTCATTTTAGGTGTCATGTGTCTTTAAGAAAATGAAAATAACATAAATATCAATAATGCAACTACATCCATAGGATGTCTTGGGTTTGCTCATGTTGGGCCTCAAATGTCCCCCATACCTTCACCTGTATAGTCATGTGGGCCCCCATGACTATTGGCTTGGTAGGATTCACATTAGTTGGCGATTTAACACTCGCATCACCCGAATGCAAACCACAAAATATGTTTACGAGAGGTATGGTCGGAATGTGTCCAGGTGTAGACACAATGACAACTCAAAGTGGGGTTAGCTCACACGACGTTTGGTATAGCATGCTTTGGCCTAATAGGTACTTCATACTCTCATCGTTAGTCCCCAGGTAGGCAAACTGGTCCTTTTTTTTTGGATTTATACGAATGCCAGCCTAGACAGGACATTCCGACTACCGGTACTGGTACCCTTCCAGTTACTACATGCCCGTCATGAGAACTCACTTTGATGAGATTTGAAAAACACAAAAATCATTGTAAAAGCAATCCTGAAAATGATGTGGTGTGTGCTTTCATGGATATGATATGTTATGAGAATATGATTCATGATAGGCATTATATGATAATATATACTTATGAACATGCTTGCATAACATTGAATGTAACATTTAACATAAAACATATAAACATCATGAAATTTGGCATGTAACACACAAAAATTTTAAAAATTTCTATTCAACTATAGTATAGGCTCTAAGGATCTAATAACCTATCCTATATCCCTATAGTCATGGCTCTGATACCAATCTGTCACACCCCGACCCGCAGCGGAATAAGAGTCGGGGCATAATTGGGTTATCACCAAAGCTCATGATATTACTAATATGTTTCATATTTATTAAAGTCAAAATTACATTCCCAATAATCCAAACATGTCCATACAAATACAAAGAAAAAAAATAACCAACTAAACAATTCCAAGCTCTAAACCATTTTATTCTTCTAGGCCAATCCTATGTGTTTCTGGCTGCAGCTGGTTCACCTGTATCATGTGTAAAAATGAGGGTTTTTGGGTCAACATAAGTTGGCGAGTGAACCTTGTTAGATAAACATTTATAATTGATTTTCTTGTTATTTTATCAAGGAAAAATTTCGCATAATCATAAGTGAGCAAATGTAAATAATCAATCAGTAACAATGTTAACTACAAACTATAACATACAATAACATACCAACAGCATACCATAACATATCAACTTGCATAATTATATAACATGAATGGAACTGTGCGATCAAGGCTCAATCAAACGGAGCCGATCGTATTGCATGTACTGAAAATGATAAATGTTTGTGCGATCAAGGCTCAATCAAACGGAGCCGATCGTATGTTGGCACGCCAGGTTCACGCTCATAATGTAATGGGGAACATGCTCAACGCTCATAATGTAATGGGGAGCGGCGGCCTATGAAATTGCATGTACTGAAAATAATGAATTAAATCTAACAATAACCACACAAACAATTGAATCAAACTGAATACACATTTTTTCATGATATGATGTATGCACAATGATTTAAGTATAATAAGTGGCAAGACACATGATACACCCCAAAAACGTGATTAAAACGGGGAATTTGTAAAGATTCACTCACATTGGGTGCGTTTGATTGGAGATGGTGAGATGCGCACGAGTTGAAAGGATTGAACAACGAGATTTAACTAACCTAAATAATAACGGAAAAATATAGTAATGAGTGGATTTTATTAATAATTTTAATAAGATTTTTAGATATATTTTTGTGAGTTTAAGGCTATTTTCTATCTTTAAAAACATTATTTTTAAGTATTTTTAATTGATTTTTAAATTAAATTAAATAATTAAAAATATAAAAATATGTTGACTTTTTCATTGACCGTTGACCATTGACCGTTTGACTTGTTGACCGGTTTTATTGTGTAATTGTATGCGCCGGGTGAGGCTCGAACCCGAGACCTCCCGTACGCGTGCACGCAGCTCTACCAACTGAGCTACGTGTCTAACCCGAAATAATTCTTTTTTAATTATACTTATATATTAACTCAGCTTATTCAAAATTCTTTTATTTTCAAAAACATTTTAAATCATCGAACCGGTGCCATGTACAGGTCTCGAACCCGGGACCTGTGCTTTAACGCTACACACAGTCCACCGCTGGACTGTGTGTCTAACTTGGTTATTATACAGATTTTTATTATACTTAACAACTAACGTAGTTAGTCCAGTTCAGTTAGAAAAATAAAATATCTTTATAACAGAGTGGGTGTGTGTATCAGGGATCGAACTCGCGGCGTGTGCGTATTGTTTGCACACAGTCCGCCGCTGGACTGTGTGTCTAACCCGTTTAAAATACCGATTTTAATTAATCTTATATTGTTATCACACTTCATCTTCTTCGCTGAATTTACAGTCAACTGTTTACTAATCTGTTTCTTGCTTTTAAACGATTAACAATCATTCATAAGACTAAAATGAAATGGCAGAGACGGTGTTGGAAGTAAACATACCGGAGGAATGATTTATCACAGAAATTCCGGCAAGGCGTCGGCTCTGTTTTTATGAACTTCCACTGAGCGAACAAATTAACCGTTTTGATTAGCTAATCGTGGAATTGAAGTGCTAAACAAGCGTTAACAGAGTGTTTGAATGTCCATACCGTTTTACAGTGGAAGACAAGAACTTTCAGAGATTTTCCGGCGAGCAGGAATTATCCGATAACGACGTCTGAATTTGATTTCAATTGTAAGGTTTGAGTCAGAAATAGCTTAACAATTAACATACCATGAAGGTATTGAAAGACTTACTGTTTTGATGAAGAATACGGTTTTCCGGTGACCTGCAGAATTTTTCCGGCGAGTAAAATAAACTTTTCTGATGAACTGAATGTATGACGAAAGTGAAATGGCAGGTTTGTAGAATGTTTCTGAGTCGCGAGAGAGAGCAAAGATTGAAGTAATTCTGATATTGAATGTCTTCGGTTATAAAAACCGATTCACTTCTGGAATTCAAGCAAGGCAAACTTGATTAGAATCGTCGGTGCATCGGTTATAAAACAGAATTCGCGATTTTCAAACGTTTTGGACGGTTGAATAGCCGATTACGGTTTTCAGTTTAGCGCAGCCGGTTGATCTATGATTGACTATAAATTTCATTTGTTTCCTAGAGTTAACAGAAAACAACAAGTGGCGGAGTGGTGATGTGTGTGTGTGTTAAGTCTTGGAGTTCTCTTCCGGCTGACCCGGGTTCGAGTCCCGGCAGCCTCATTTTATTTTTAACTATTTTATTTTTACTTTTTATCAATTATAACTTTTATAATTTAGTTTGTTTATTAATTATGTATCATTAAATATCAAAATAGACGTAAATACGCAACGAAACATTTATAACTTGATATTCAATTATAAACGGAGCGGGTTTGGAAAACCCGTTTTTGACAAATGTTACAATAGGCATCCTCATGGTTACCAACATCTGATAGGAAATGGTTAACAACAGGGGTTACAAAGATCAGATCAAACCACTGTCGATATTCTTGAATTTGAGAATGGACAATCTGTGACCTCATCTAAAGCCATTTTGGCTTTGAAGACCCACCTAAACTAATTGTTTACTTATGTGCAGGGAGTTTCTACTTTCCTTGATAGTTTATGGTATGTAGATAGTGGAGGCTCTAGGCACATGACCTGATGTAAAGCCCTTCTCAAAGATTTCATGGCTCATGGAGGGGGTGATATATCCTTTGGTAACAATTCAAAAGGGAAGGTGTTGGGTCAGGGTCGGTTCAGGCTGGGAAACTCAAATTTGAGCATGTTAATCTCATTGATAATCTAAAATTCAACCTACTGAGTGTCTCACAAATGAGTGAGAAAGGATATGGATTCTTCTTTACAAAGAAAACATGTCAAATTGTAGGACCAGAGGTTGTTAAAAAGATTGATCAAATCATTGCTGAGAGCAAAGCATAACTTGTTGCTCATAGGAGTGGCAATGTGTATGTGGTTGATATGTTGAAGGATAATCCAATGTCTAATTCATGTCTGTTCTCAGTTGCTTCTAGCAAAGAGACAGAGTTACAGCATAGAAGACTTGGACACACAAATCTGAAAACTATCACCACTCTCTCACAACAAAATCATGTCAGAGGTTTACCCTCAAAACAATTCACCTGTGAAGAACATTGTGTAGCCTGTTTAAAAGGCAAACAACATAAAAGATCTTACAAATCCATTGAAGAGTACAAAACAACCCAGTGCTTATAGTTGTCTCAAAAAGAAAAGATACTATCTTGTCATTGTAGATGATTTTTTAAGGTTTACATGGACATTTTTCATGCACTCTAAAGATGAAACTGCTGGCATTTTGAAAATTTTGTAACACAATTTGAAAAGCAATTTGACCTTCTAGTAAAAAAATTTTAGAAGTGACAATGGGACAGAGTTTAGGAATATGGAGTTGGATGCCTTCTGTGAGTTAAAAGGGATTGTTAGACAGTATAGCATTCCAAGGACTCTAGAATAAAATGGGGTGGTTGAAAGGAAAAATAGAACTTTAATTGAATCAGCAAGAACTATGGTTGCAGACTCAGGTTTACCCTTGTCTTTTTTGGCAGAGGTTGTACACACTGCTTGCTATGTTCAGAATAGAGTTTTGATTAACCCCAGGCATCAAAAGACTGCCTACAAAATTCTTTACAAAATCAAACCTTTGATCTCATATTTCAAAGTCTTTGGCTGCCCATGCTTCATTTTAAACTTAAAAGATTCCATTTCAAAGTTTGCAACCAAAGTTGATTGTAGTTATTTTCTAGGTTACTCAACCACTGCTAAAGCCTACAGAGTTTTTAACTTTAGGACCTAGTGTGTTGAAGAAACTTTGAATGTAAAGTTCAATGAACTTTCTTCATTGAAAATCCCAGCAAATCCTGCTAAACTGTTTGATCTAGATAAATTTACATTTGAAGATGTGTCTATCAAGACTAATCATGCAGGTACATCACAATCTTCACATCAAGATCATGAATATGATAGTGTGCTTCCACAATTCAAATTCAATCCATCCATCAAAGGAGCATATGTTAATAACAACAGTGAAAACTCCAATCTTGGCTCAACAATTGTTGACCCCCAAACCTCTACCAGCTCACAAAATCAAACCACTGTTGATAAAAGTCCACATTTTGTGAACAAAAGTCAACACAACCTCACAATCTATTCCTCTTATACCTCCACCTCCATTCCAAACAGATGTTGGCACGTCAAATTTGCCAACAGATGTTAGCTCAGATGATTCCCATCTGCAGCCTTCACCTCAAAATGCCATTGTCCCCTACCAAGGAGATTTGATTTTCCTCAAAAGACATCCATTGGATGAAGTTATTGGCAACATCAATGAGGGAGTGCTCACAAGAAGCCAATCCCAAAATATTTGTCTTTTTGCTGGCTTTCTATTACTCACACAACCTGTCAAGTACCAAGAGGCACTAAAAGACAATTGCTGGGTAGAAGCTATGCAAGAAGAGCTCCTACAGTTCAAAAGACAACAAGTTTGGGAACTTTTACCATTGCCAAAGGATGTATGTCCAATTGGCAAAAAGTGGGTCTTTAGAAACAAAACTGATGAAAGCGGTATTGTTGTCAAGAACAAAGCAAGGATCGTGGTTCAAGGCTACAGACAAGAAGAATGTATTGACTATGATGAAACCTTTGCTCCTGTAGCAAGGTTAGAAGCCATCAGATTGTTCTTAGCCTTTACTGCCAACCACAACATCAAAGTGTTTCTAATGGACATCAAAAGTGCATTCTTGTATGGAAAGATCAAAGAAGAGGTGTATGTGTGTCAACCTACTAGATTTGAAGATGCATTTTATCCTGATCATGTATACAAGCTCAACAAAGCACTATATGGCCTAAAGCAAGCACCCAGAGCCTGGTATGACACTGTATCCACTTTTCTCTTATCCATTGGCTTTTCAAGAGGTAAAACTGATAAAACCTTATTTTTGAAATGGAAAGGAAAAGATTTGATGCTTGTCGAAATATGACATCATTTTTAGATCCACATGCACTGCCATGTGTGAAGAGTTTAGACAACTCATGGCGGCAGAGTTTGAAATGAGTGCAATGGGTGAGTTACAATGTTTTCTTGGTCTACAAGTTAAACAAATGCACAATGGCACTTTCATTCATCAAAACAAGTATGTCAAAGAACTGGTTAACAAATTTGATATGAATGACTGTAAACCTTGTAGCCCACCCATGGCAACCTCAAAGCTTGTCACTGTTGACGACAAAGATGACTTGGTTGATCAAACTCTTTATAGAAGTATGATTGGGTCTTTATTGTGCCTAACTGCTTCTAGGCCAGACATCATGTTTGCTACATGTGTTTGTGCCAGATCCCAGTCAGCACCTAGAAAGTCAAACTTAATTGCTGTGAAAAGGATATTTATATACATCAAAGGTGCTCCCACACTTGGTATCTGATATCCTGCTAATGGAAACATTGAGTTTTCTGGTTACCCAGACAGTGATTTTGTTGGTTGCCACACCACAAGGAAGTCCACATTAGGAGGAGTTCAGTTCCTAGGTGATTGGCTAGTGTCTTGGCAAAGTAAAAAAGCAAGTTGCAGTATCCACATCAACTGCTGAGGCAGAATACATTGTTGCTGCAAGTTGCAGTGCTCAACTCTTGTGGCTTCAAAACCAACTGCTGGATTTTTGTGTAACTGCCTTAAAGACTCCTCTCAAGATAGACAGTTAAGCAACTGAAAACATCATTAAAAATCCAGTTTCTCACTCCTCAACAAAACATATTGACATCAGATATTACTTTGTGAGAGATTACTATGAAAAAGGTTTGATTTCTTTACAACATGTCCATACTAAAGATCAACTGGCAAATGTTCTAACAAAAGTATTAGATACATCCACCTTTGAAAGTCTAATCTCTAGGATAGGAATGCTAAACATGGAATAAAAACATTTTTATGTGTTCCATGTGTAAATAGCAATAAAATGTTTTCAGAAAATCAAAAATCTATCCTTAAAAATAGTTCAAAATAGAAATTTTCAATAAATCTCAAAAGTCTATTGTATCCACTGTTCTCTTGAATCTACTGATGGGCTTAAAAATCTATCCACTGTCAAAAGCATGGTTTTTGAAACCGGATCGGACCGGCTGGTTCGGCCGGTCCAACCGGGGTTCGGCTACTAGGGTGGTCCAGTTACAACACTTTTAGGAAATCTCAAAAAAACCGTCCGGTTCGAATTTTTAGGCGGTTCGCCAGGTCACAGGTTCGGGAGGTTCAACCGGTAGTGAGGAAAGATACAAGATTTTGGAAGCCATGAAAGATTAGCAATCGCAGTGATGTTGTTTTCGTTCATGATGGTTGATGCGTGCTTGATCGGAAATTACGAAGAAAAAAGAGAAACATAGTAGAAGTGATAGAAGGAGATGACGGCTGTGTAATGCTAAATTAATATCCAGGGTTTTAAATATTCCACTAAGCCCCTCCAATATCTTAGCTTTAGCTTCTTATGTCTTTATCTTTAGCATTTTACAAGTTTAGTCCATGCTCTTTACTTCTTCTCCAAAGATAAATAATAGTATTATATGTTTTAAATTATATATAATACATATGCATTTACATAATTTTTATATTATATATGACGTCGTCCGGTTCTTAAATCCGGTTCGACCGGTCGAACCGGTCCGACCAGTGAACCGGTAAGGCGTCCGGTTCGATGTCCGGTCTGGTTATGACATTGGTCAAAAGTGTATCCTCTGGTTGGTCAAACCACTGTGTTGACCTTATCCACTGATAGTGTAAAATCAAAACACTGTTTCCTTCCACTGTTGACACACAACAGTGGTTCTCAATAACACCTGTCTTCCATTCACTATCAGAGGATACACGTGGACAGATGTTAGCCGTCAGATTTTTGCCACGTCATCATCACTTTTTCACTTTATAAAACCCTGTTTTATCTCAATTAGAGGTTTTCACTCTGCCGTATCGAATTCAAAAATTCCAAAAGCGGTTTTCTCTCAAATCTTCTTCTTCGCAACTGTTCTTCATTCGAATCATTCACCATGACGCTTATCAAACACCCCACAATTACACAGCCATTTTCGAAGAAACTGACTCAAATAGACAATATCATGCTATTGTCAAAGTCTTGAAAGAGTCCAAATATAAAGATATCATGGAAATTAAAGCCCCAATCTATCAAGATTCATTACGACAGTTCTGGGCAAATGCTGAGTTTTATACAAAGAAAAAACCTTATGCCATTGTTTCCACTTTGGGGAAATCACTTTTTGAAGTAACCCCTGCTTCCATTTCAGAGATCTTTGGTTTGAATGTCCTAACTCATGCTACTTCTTTTCCGATCCCTGACCTACACAATGAATTCATTGAAAGGGGGTATGAAGGTCAACTTCCAGGTAAAACCATCTATAAACCTAAATTTCTTGCTGAAATAAAATTTTTCTTTCACACATTGTTGACATGTTTGTCGGCCAAGACAATTGCTTTTAATGAGATACCTTTAAACGTGCAATACTTGGGATATGCAATCTTGCAAAAATCTGATTTTAACTTCTCTCAAGTATTGTTCAATGACTTGGTGACAAACGTTGACAACATCAAAAAGGGTCGTGCTTTTCTTATGCACCCTAGATTTTTAAGTGTTTATCTTCAAAACAAAGTTGGTGATGCTGCCAAACAAGGTGCTGTGACTTCTCATGGTAGCCTAACACGTGAAACTTTTACATGCATCACCAACCAATAAAATGTTTCAAAAACACGAGGAGAGGGGGCTGAGCAAACTTTAGATGCACAAACATCACAAGCTCAACCCACTGCTCCTGATGATCAAAGTACTACAACCAGTGCTTTGAAACCCACACCAGCCATTTCCAAAAAAAACCAAAAACAAAATCCAAAAAGTCCACCAAACCAAAAACCAAAAAGGGTCCTCTGGAAGATGAGATCCTAGAGGTTAACCTAGTGATAACACCAAAGTCACCTAAAAACACTGCTGCTATTTCCTCACAGCAGATGTTAGAAAGATCTCCACTCATTATCCTATCTCCTCTTGATTCCTCACAAAAGGAACAAGTTGTAAGCACAGAGACACCTCAATATGAAGCTCTAGATCCACTTGGTTCTATCTTCCGCAACCCCTCTCCCAGGGCAATGTCGCTTTCTACACCACAACCCTCACCAACAAATCTTCCACCAACTATATTACCTTTATTGAAAGCAATAGATATGGATCAGACACAAATCAGCTCTTCTCGCCAACCTATCATTGAGAATATACTCCAACAAGTGACTGCGTCTGATGCCTCTGTCTTTGCTATCCCATCAACAGCTGAGGAGGGTACATCCCTTGGGTTATATGTAACCCTTGGTGATAATTCAAGTGGAGCAATCACTATAATTGCAGAACTCCCAAGTTCTCAGTTGGACAATGGTTACATCTATAAGACTCTCTTGAAGACAACCACTGTTGAGGCTATCAAGGTAACCTCTGTTCACGTGGGAAGTCCCCAGTTCCAAGAAAAGGGGGCATATGTGTCTGAAGCTATGAAGGTAACTTATGCTAATGATAACATAGATACAACTACCACTGGTAGGAGTTCAGATGATCCTATTAAATTAGGTGACGAGCTAAGATACAAGGATTTGACGGAGAGAGTATCAAGAATTGAAACATATGTTGTTCATATCAAAAATATGATGCAACAGATGTTAGAAACCTCCAAAAGTAAATCCTTTGTTGCAACCACTGATGAGCTATAGCAACACTTGTATCCTCTGCTTCAACTACATAGACAACATGCTGATCTTCAACATGAGCAGCACATGCAACAATTTTGAAATATGGTTGATGCAAGATATCAAGATACACTTGCAGACACTAAAGCCATCAAAGCTCGATTATTTCAAAGCACTGGCTCTTCTCCTCCTACAGTAATACTCGTTGAAATAGCTGATGCCAAAAAGGAAGAGAAAGACACTGAAGGGATAAAGCTAAAGCCTGATCCTAAGGCCAAACCAATTGTTGAAATCCCTAAGCCAGATGGGTCAAAGAAAATTGATGAGACCCTCAACTTCTTTGCTGAAGAAAAGCAAAAGAGAAAAGTGAGGTTAGAGACTAAAGGTGCAGATAGATTTGAAAAAGTAAAGATTGCTCAGATGGAAAAGGAAGACATTGGTACTTCAAAGAAAAGGAGAAATCTTCCAGAAAGGTCAGACAGCCAATATCCACTTCTTCCAAAACCACTGCTCAATCTGACAGCACACCAAAACCATCATCACCACCAAAAATTTCATCAAACCCCGAACCAACAGATGTTGTGACACCTGTTGTATCAACAATTGTTGATACAACAGTAGTTACAACATATGTTACACCATCCACTGCCCTAATCACTTTTCCAACCACCACTCACCAAATACCTACTCCCACAAGAATTCCCAATCAACCACCATCACCCAAATCATTTTCAAAAGAAGGAAGATGACAAATGTCATAGATGATGAAGATATCATTCCTTCACCACTTCCACTATCTTCACAACCACTGACCAAAACCTGTGTTACTCTTCGAACTTCTACATTATCTCAAACAATGGTGAGACCACCAACAGTGCTTCCTCTTACCACTCAATTTCCACTGTTTTTGCCTGTTATCAAGGAGAGATCAAATCCTCCAATTCTGAAGAAGATCCAGAAAAGAGAAATTTCCCATCTCTGCAAGGTTATCCTAAGCGCAAGAACATTGATGAATAGCTTCAATAGAAGGCCAAACAAGCAGAGGATGTAACTAAAAGGGATACAAAGGGAAGAAGTGATAGAGAAGTTTAGAACTACATGCAATATAAACCTAGCAAGGTTAGATGTCACATGACGTAAACATCGAGGCGGGACGAAAGAGATTGCTCATTGCTCATAATACTAATTGCGACAATATTTAATTAAACCGGATTTCATTTCATAAGTAAAATTGTTGAGTACAATACATAGAATTTTCAAATACTACATTAATCAAGGCAAAATTTGATACAACATTAATAAACCTAAACGTCTATGTGTGTATCTAGTCATCAACACTACTCCAATTTCATAGCATCATCTTCGTCAACCTGTAACATGTTTAAAATACGAGTTCAATGCAAAAGCAAAGGCGAGTACACAAGTTTGGTGAATACATTGCATAGGTATAAAAAGTATAACTCGAATCCACATGGTAATTGTAAGCAAATTATATACTAATCATGCAATACTAGATCAAATCCCGAGTTTCCACAAAAAGTTTTACGAGATCGAGCTTCCCTTGTCACAAAAGCGACAAGACTGAAATGAGTATGATAATCCTAACATAACCCCGACGGATGATGTGCTACTCCTATAGCTCTATACATGTCAAGTTTGGGCTAGCTAAGTTAATGATCAAGCATGTATAATCTAGCATGTAGCTAAGCATAACAAGTATTCATGTATAAGGATTGAGCATGTAAAAGCATAAGTTTGTGATAATGTATTTTGATACGGAAATATGTTACAACCCAAAAAGTGTGAAAGCGGTAAATGGGTCGAGTGTACTCACAGTTTTGCTAAAGTGTTCCTCTTAGAAATCCCGCGAGCTTGTTGTGATTAGGGTTTGGCACCTTGTCCATCTATAAAGAACTTAGGTATTAGTTATGAGTGTAACGAAAGATTCGGATTATTCGAGCAAGAGTTAAAGGAAATGAGAGTAAAGTATTATAGTATGAAAATAATCACTAAAGTATAGCACTTGTTCTTGACACTATGAGAACCCGAATGGGTTTGATGTGATTTCATAGGTTCGAGACCTATTAGAATCGTGACAAGGAACTACACACTTTAGTGATAAAACTTATTAACTTGATAGGTGATTATTTAGTCATTATCAAGGGTTCGGTTTTGATATATTATATAGTCCATAGATTTATATATAGGTATATAGTCATGTAGGAGGTGGGAGGATGAACCATCCACTTTGGAACCTCTTGGTGTCATGTAAGTCAAGTAGGAGGTGGGAGGATTAACCATCCACTTTGGAACCTCGATTGGATTCACCACTACACAAGTATCATAGACACAAGGAGGGTCAAGAACAATACTATTTAACAAGAATGTAAATATGGTCACTATACCAAGTAGCCAAGTGAGCTACAACCCGAGGAGCCGACTTCGACACAAGTCGAAGGCTAGGCGGGGTTGTGTCACTTTACAACTAGCAAACTAGCTTGGGATAATGATGAGGAAAACATCAAGTGATGTGTGGTCTTATGTTTAGGATAGCCCAAGCTAACCAAGGTAGACACGCTATCAACAAGCTCTTGGCTTGGCATCACTTGTGAGCTTAGCTCTTACAAAAACAGAAAGTTTAGGGTGTCTAAACAGCCCTTAGTTCATGTAAACAAACTTGGTTTGGCTTTACTAACCATAAACTTGGTTAGGAGCTCAAGAACACAAAGTTGTATAAGGTAAAACATTAGTTTATAAAAGATTTGTGTAAAACAGAAATTCTGGAGCCTTATAGGTGAATATCTTGGTCTGGATTCTCCATGGAGAATCCTTGGACTCAAACCTAAGGTTTATCCAAGTTCATAGGAAGAAGAATCAAGCAAAAAGAGCAAGATTTGAGCAAGTTATGCTCACTTTTGTATGAAGGTATGAATCTGCCTGAAAATTCTGATGTTGCAAGAACTTGAGATGATTTGAGAGTGATTTAGGAAGGACTAGAGAGTTGTGAAAGTGTAAAATGGTCTGGATTAGGGTTGTATTTATAGGGGAAGAGTGGGGAGTGGTTAGGAGGTGTTTAATGGTGCATTAGAGGTGATTGGGTGAGTTTTATATGTGTGGATCCGTGCATAAACGCGAGCCAAAACAATCTGTCCCACCCAGAGTGCCTTACGGACTGTAAGGGTTTCCCCTTGCGGTCCGCAAGGACCGGGTCCGGGACCAACTTTTATATTTTGTTGTTTTGATCAAGTGTGACGGGTTTATAAGTTGTATAATGGTATTTTATGATACAATAAGGTGTTATAAGTATACAAGGCATGCTATAATGTATGTGTATGTATAAAAGGATCGATATTGAGTATCAACATCGTGTATAATGTATGCATAAAGTATAAACGTCGCGTATTCATAAGTATGTCACGTTTTCGAGTATAAGCATCATGTATAACTATGTATGGTTAAGTATAACAAGTATAGATATTAAAATGTATAATTTCCATTATAATTCAAGTCTCGATTACAACGATTACAACAAAATGAAGAATACAAATATAGTGGTTTCCAGAAATAAATTACAAGACTCGCTTGCTATAAATAGAAAGTATGAAAAAGCGAGGCGTTACAATCTCCCCTCCTTTAGGAAATTTCGTCCCGAAATTTAGGAAGATGTAACGAAAAGATGCGGATACTTAGTCTTCATATCACTTTCGAGTTCCCAGTAAATTCAGCGCCACGTTTCCCTTCCCAGCGAACCTTGATGATAGGGGTTCGGCTGCGCCTTAGTTGCTTGATTCCTCGGTCCATGATTTCGACCGGTTTCTCCACGAAGTGCAATGTATCGTTGATTTGAAGATACTTAAGTGGAACTTGAAGTCCTTCTTCAGCTAAACACTTTATTAGGTTTGACACATGAAACACGGGATGAACATCGTTGAGCGCTTGCGGTAGGTCCAGTCAATAGGCTACCTTGCCAATCCTTTCTAAGATCTTGAAAGGACATATGTAGCGAGGAGCGAGTTTGCCTTTCTTACCAAAATGAAAAACACCCTTCCAAGGGGATACCTTGAGAAGTACATGATCACCAACATTAAATTCCAAAGGTTTGCGTCTCTTGTATGCGTAGCTCTTTTGATGACTTTGACCTTTGAGGAGGTTATCACGGATTTGTAAGATCTTGTCTGTCATCTCTTGTATTAATTCGGGACCGGTGATCTGAACATCTCCAATCTCGTGCCAACAAATAGGCGACGGCACTTACGACCATACAATGCTTCAAATGGAGCCATTTGAATACTGGCATGATAACTATTATTGTACAAGAATTCTACCAAAGGTAAGTGCGAACCCCAATTGCCGCCAAAATCGATTATGCAAGAACGAAGCATGTCCTCCAAGGTTTGGATTGTACGCTCGGTATGACCATCAGACTGGGGATGAAAAGCGGCACTAAGGTCAAGACGAGTGCCAAGAGTGGATTGAAATGTTTGCCAAAGGCGGGTGGTGAAACGAGCGTCGCGATCAGGGATAATATCGAGAGGAGTACCATGACGACTGATGACTTCATCCGTGTAGATACGCGCCAATTTATCGACTTTGTAATCTTCACGAATGGCAAGGAAGTGAGCGGATTTGGTCAATCGGTCAATGATAACCCAGATGCTGTCATGACCAGACGGAGTACAAGGCAATTTAGTGATAAAATCCATGGCAATGCTCTCCCATTTCCAGACAGGGACTCCTGGTTGTTCGAGCAAACCAGAGGGACGTTGATGTTCGGCCTTGACTTTAGAACATGTAAGACATTTAGACACGTAAAGAGCGATATCACGTTTCATTCCAGGCCACCAATAGGATGCACGCAAATCATGGTACATCTTATCAGCTCCAGGATGAACGGAGTATCAGGATTTGTGAGCTTCATTCATCAAGGTGTTTCGGAGATTGAGACGATCGGAAATCCAAATGCGACCATGGTAGTAAAGGATACCATCGGGCTTAGCTTCGAGTGGGTTTTCGACTCCATAATTCAGCTCGTTAGCGAGGCTACCCTTGTTAATAACGGCAAATTGTGCTTGTCAAATCAACTAGTTGAGTTTTCCCACGATTTGGTAGCAACGAACACTCTTAACATGAGTCTTTCGACTGAGTGCATCGGCCACGACATTCGCCTTACCAGGGTGGTAGCGAATATCACAGTCGTAGTTGTTTAACAATTCTACCCAACGGCGTTGACGCATGTTGAGTTCCTTTTGATCAAAGATGTGTTGTAGGTTCTTATGGTCGGTGAAGACCCTACACTTTGTACCATAAAGGTAGTGTCACCAAATCTTTAATGCAAAAATGACTGCACCAAGTTCAAGGTCGTGAGTAGTATAGTTTTTCTCATGTATTTGAGTTGCCCTGATGCGTAAGCGATAACTTTGTCTCGTTGCATGGGAACACAACCAAGACCCGGGTTAGAGGTATTGCAATACACGACAAAGTCGTCGTTCCCATCGGGGAGAGTAATGATAGGAACATTACAAAGGATGTCCTTGGGCGTTTGGAAAGATTCCTCTTGTTCGGATCCCAAACAAAAGGTTTATCTTTTTGAGTCAACGAGGTCAAAGGAACGGCAATCTTTGAGAAGTTCGAGATGAAACGGCGATAATACCCAGCTAGGCCAAGAAATGAACGAATTTCAGAAGGCGACTTAGGTGTGATCCAATTCTTCATAGCTTCTATCTTTGCAGGGTCAACATGAATACCGAGTTCGTTGACGGTGTGACCCAAGAATTGAACCTCTTTTAGCCAAAATTCACACTTGGAGAATTTGGCATAAAGACGTTCGGTTTGCAAAAGCTGAAGAATGAGACGCAAATGTTGTCCATGCTCTTCTTTCGTCTTGGAGTAGATGAGGATATCGTCGATGAATACAATGACTAAACGATCGAGGAATGGTTTACACACGCGATTCATAAGATCCATGAACACGGAAGGTGCGTTGGTCAAACCAAAAGGCATGACCACGAACTCGTAATTTCCATATCGTGTGCGGAAAGCGGTTTTAGGCACATCTTCCTCGAGAAATCGAAGTTGATGATAACCAGAGCGGAGATCAATCTTTGAAAAGCACGTAGCGCCTTGCAATTGATCGAAGAAATGTTGAGCTCACGATAGTCAATACACATGCTGAAAGATCCATCTTTCTTTTTGACGAAAAGAACGAGAGCCCCCCAAGGAGAAGTACTAAGGCGTATAAAGCCTTTATTAAGAAGTTCTTGAAGCTGGATCGATAGCTCTTGAATTTCCAAGGGTGCTAATCAATTGGAAGCCTTCGCAACAAGAGTTGCGCCAAAAATAAGATCAATACGAAAATCGACAGCTCGAGGAGGCGGAGGACCAGGAAGAACGGAAGGAAATTCACAAACAACAGGAACATCACTTATGCTTGGACCTTTTTCTTTCTTTTCCACAATGTGTGCGAGAAAGGCAAAGTACTCCTTGCGTTAGTACTTGTTCGCTTTGATGCATGACATAAGCTTGAGACCTTTAGAAGATTTCTCGCCATAGACGCAGAGAGAATCACCTTGAGGAAGAGGGAGGCGAATGAATTTTTTGAAACAAACAACTTCGGCATGAACTCGCATAAGCCAATCCATGCCTACTATAATATCGAAACTTCCTATTTGCATGGGGATGAGATCGTGGGAGAACGTATGATCGTTAAGGATCAAAGAGCAACCAGAAAGAACGGAATCAACGGAGATGGTTTTACCACTAGCGACTTCAACCGCGAAAGGATTAGGCAATTTAGACCGTTCGCACTTAAGCAAGGGTTCAAACTCTAGAGATACAAAGCTTCTATCGGCACCAGTATCAAATAGGCATGTAGCATAAATATGATTCACAAGGAACGTACCAGTGATGACGTCGTTAGAGCTTTGGGCTTGAGCGGAGGTAAGCATGAAAGCTCGTCCTTTTGCAGGCTCAGGCTGCTGATGCTGTTGGTTGAGGAGAGGGCAAACATTGGCGAGATGAGCGAGATCGCCACACTTGTAACATCTCGCACAGGAGCATTTTGTCGTTGTGGTTGAGTTTGGTTCGGGTTAGGGTTAGGGTTAGGGATAATGGCTTGGTTGCTTTGGGGTTGGCAACAATGGCTAGAAAGATGCCCCATTCTGTTACATTTGGTGCACTTTCGACACGGGGTGGAAGGGAGATGGTGGTAGGTGCAACGATCATACCTAGGCCAAGTGTCGGTGTAGTTTCGTTTGGATGGATCGTTGTTTTGGGTAGTGGAGATGGCATTTAGAGGTGTAGGGGCAGGCGGAGTGACGATCGCGTTGTTTTGAAAAGAAGCCTTCCGCTTCTTGTTCCTATTGTTGTTCTTTTTAGCTTGAGGGGGAGGCGATTCGGTAGTGGTGGTAATAGTGGCGGTGGCTTGGTGTGCATGCTTCGTAGGAACCTTGTCGTAGGCCCCCTGAAGGATGCAATTATGGTTAAGCTGAATGGTTATGCTAAAGGCTTCATCGAGGGTTCTTGGGTTTGCGGCGGCTACGTGATTCATGATCACAGGCGAAAGCGAACGAATGAGCTTAGCTATCGCCTTGGGAACCGTATCCACCTGTCCAGGACAGATGATACTTAACTGTTTGAAGCGCGCGATTAGTCCCTCAGCGTCGCTCCCTTGTTGTGTGAGGTTCCAAAATTCGTTCTCGAGCATCTGAGTCTCGCGTGGAGGACAGAACTGATCCTTCATGAGCTGCTTAAGCTCGTCCCAAGGTAGAGCGTGGGCTACTTCGTTTCCACGCTTGTCGCGTTTAGTAGTCCAACACTCGAGGGCTCTCTGGCGAAAGAACCCGGTAGCGTTAAGGGTTCGAAGTTCATCAAGGCACTCGCCCTGAAGAAAGGTCAGTTCCATAGCGTCAAACCAATTGATCATGGCGGTGACACCATCCATGCCAGTGAATCCAACTAGTTTGCAAGCCATGAAATGCTTGAATTGGTATGACGTTTTGGGGTTTCGGTTTTCGAATCGGTGGAGGATTTAGGTGTAGCTTCGGTGTGGATGGTTTGAAGTTGGCTAACAATATCGGGGATGACACAGGCCATTTGATCGGCCATTTGTTCAGCGACAAGACCAACGAGGTCTTGTTTGGAGATGGAGTCCTCATTGTTGTTGTTGTTGGACCCCTTGTTGGACCTCTTGGATTTCTTAGATGAGTTAGGAGAATTCATCTAGAGGTGTAACATAGAAGAAAGGGATGAGATTTGATTATAATATGGAAAAACAAGTTTCGCATGTATAAGGTTCATGTATGGTTTACATAAGATTGCATGGGTTCATCAAGTATGGTTCACAAAGTTTGCATGAACGTATCAAGTATAGCATGTATAATCACGTATGAATGCGAATAAAGAGTGTAAATTTAGTGTGTTCACGAGAATTAGTATTGTTTTTTATTGCGATAAACGTGCGAGTTGTGTAACAGTTTGAAACGAATAAGGTAACAAGTATAAAATCACATAAAAATTGAGATAACATAAAAGATTGGCTCAATAAAACATAGGTATGTTTCGGTAGAGAAACAGCAACTATTCCAAAGTGATTTGTAAGATCTTTCGAGTTAGGGAACATGCTTTGGCCTAATAGGTAAAACACTCTCGTCGAGAAGCGATTAACGGCATTTTACCCTTCCAGTTATTACATGTCCCTAGTCGATCGAAATTTTGAGACTTTGGCGAGAAGGAAAATCGAGGAACGGGACTTAATCGACAAGGTGCGGGTTTCATCCCTAACTTGACGATTTCGTACCTAAGTGTGGTTGTTTCTTACTAAACGAGGAGCATGTTCTGACTCGTTTGTAAGATCCACTAGAGTATGAAATGGAAGTCTTCCAACAAGATGTGGATATCACTCCTAATTTGGTGGTATGACTTCGTGAAAAATCGAATACGCGGAATGAGGGATCTCACCAAAAATTGTAAGTCATTGGACCTATCTTGGTGCAAATCGCCTCGTTTGCATCACGAGTGTCTTCAAGTCTTCAAGTGTATTGTGTAGACGTCTTAGGAAAGACGTTTTGTAAGTATTAAGACCAAAAGATAAGGAAGAAGCAATGAGGAAGAATAAAGTTTTAAGCATAAGACAAAAATGATCAAAAATGGACACTTAAACTATAGACTAGATCGAACATGACAATTCTACCTAATTCCCTATAGTTATGGCTCTGATACCAATCTGTCACACCCCAACCAATAACGGAAACATCGAGGCGGGACGAAAGAGATTGCTCATTGCTCACAATACTAATTGCGACAATATTTAATTCAACCGGATTTCATTTCATAAGTAAAATTGTTGAGTACAATACATGGAATTTTCTAATATAACATTAATCAAGGCAAAATTTGATACAACATTAATAAACCTAAACGTCTATGTGTGTATCTAGTCATCAACACTACTCCAATTTCATAGCATCATCTTCGTCAACCTGTAATATGTTTAAAATACGAGTTCAATGCAAAAGCAAAGGCGAGTACACAAGTTTGGTGAATACATTGCATAGGTATAAAAAGTATAACTCGAATCCACATGGTAATTATAAGCAAAGTATATACTAATCATGCAATACTAGATCAACCCCGAGTTTCCACAAAAAGTTTTACGAGATCGAGCTTCCCTTGTCACAAAAGCGATAAGACTAAAATGAGTATGATATCCTAACATAACCCCGATGGGTGGTGTGCTACTCCTATAGCATTATACATGTCAAGTTTGGGCTAGCTAAGTTAATGATCAAGCATGTATAATCTAGCATGTAGCTAAGCATAACAAGTATTCATGTATAAGGATTGAGCATGTAAAAGCACAAGTTTGTGATAATGTATTTTGATACGGAAATATGTTACAACCCAAAAAGTGTGAAAGCGGTAAATGGGTCGAGTATACTCACGGTTTTGCTAAAGTGTTCCACTTAGAAATCCCGCGAGCTTGTTGTGATTAGGGTTTGGCACCTTGTCCATCTATAAAGAACTTAGGTATTAGTTATGAGTGTAACGGAAGATTCGGATTATTCGAGCAAGATTTAAAGGAAATGAGAGTAAAGTATTATAGTATGAAAATAATCACTAAAGTATAGCACTTGTTCTTGACACTATGAGAACCCGAATGGGTTTGATGTGATTTCATAGGTTCGAGACCTATTAGAATCGTGACAAGGAACTACACACTTTAGTGATAAAACTTATTAACTTGATAGGTGATTATTTAGTCATTATCAAGGGTTCGGTTTTGATATATTATATAGTCCATAGATTTATATATAGGTATATAGTCATGTAGGAGGTGGGAGGATGAACCATCCACTTTGGAACCTCTTGGTGTCATGTAAGTCAAGTAGGAGGTGGGAGGATTAACCATCCACTTTGGAACCTCAATTGGATTCACCACTACACAAGTATCATAGACACAAGGAGGGTCAAGAACAATACTATTTAACAAGAATGTAAATATGGTCACTATACCAAGTAGCCAAGTGAGCTACAACCCGAGGAGCCGACGTCGACACAAGTCGAAGGCTAGGCGGGGTTGTTTTCACTTTACAACTAGCAAACTAGCTTGGGATAATGATGAGGAAAACATCAAGTGATGTGTGTGTCTTATGTTTAGGATAGCCCAAGCTAACCAAGGTAGACACGCTATCAACAAGCTCTTGGCTTGGCATCACTTGTGAGCTTAGCTCTTACAAAAACAAAAAGTTTAGGGTGTCTAAACAGCCCTTAGTTCATGTAAACAAACTTGGTTTGGCTTTACTAACCATAAACTTGGTTAGGAGCTCAAGAACACAAAGTTGTATAAGGTAAAACATTAGTTTATAAAAGATTTGTGTAAAACAGAAATTCTGGAGCCTTATAGGTGAATATCTTGGTCTGGATTCTCCATGGAGAATCCTTGGACTCAAACCTAAGGTTTATCCAAGTTCATAGGAAGAAGAATCTAGCAAAACGAGCAAGATTTGAGCAAGTTATGCTCACTTTTGTATGAAGGTATGAATCTGCCTGAAAATTCTGATGTTGCAAGAACTTGAGATGATTTGAGAGTGATTTAGGAAGGACTAGAGAGTTGTGAAAGTGTAAAATGGTCTGGATTAGGGTTGTATTTATAGGGGAAGAGTGGGGAGTGGTTAGGAGGTGTTTAATGGTGCATTAGAGGTGATTGGGTGAGTTTTATATGTGTGGATCCGTGCATAAACACTAGCCAAAACAATCTGTCCCACCCAGAGTGCCTTACGGACTGTAAGGGTTTCCCCTTGCGGTCCTCAAGGACCGGGTCCGGGACCAACTTTTATATTTTGTTGTTTTGATCAAGTGTGACGGGTTTATAAGTTGTATAATGGTATTTTATGATACAATAAGGTGTTATAAGTATACAAGGCATGCTATAATGTATGTGTATGTATAAAAGGATCGATATTGAGTATCAACATCGTGTATAATGTATGCATAAAGTATAAACGTCGCGTATTCATAAGTATGTCACGTTTTCGAGTATAAGCATCATGTATAAGTATGTATGGTTAAGTATAACAAGTATAGAGATTAAAATGTATAATTTCCATTATGATTCAAGTCTCGATTACAACAATTTTAACAAAATGAAGAATACGAATACAATGGTTTCCAGAAATAGAATTACAACACGAGCTTGCTATAAGTAGAACGTATGAAAAAGCAAGGTGTTACATCAGAAGAATCAAGACTGCTCCAAAGACCTTTGCAAGAGGCTATCTGAAAAAGATGATGAACGTCTGAGAAAAGATTACATAGATCACATCATGGATAACAAGCAGTACAAAGCAACCAGAGCACAACTCAAGGATTGGTCTCTGAGTGAGCTTAAACAAGAAGTAGAAAGGATGCAAGCAATGCTGAAAGATCCTACCTAAAAGCCCACTCCTCCAGACTGGAATAAGTTCAAAAAGAATGTATCTGACAAAGCCTTGAAACTCAGAAGGATGAAATAAGAGTTAATTGCTGCTAATTATAGAACAAAGAATCAGATTACAAGGTGGTCAGAGATTAAGTAGTAGAAGCTTAAAAAGCTTTAGAAGAGCTGAGAAAGAAGGATTCAACAGTGCCAAAGAAACCAAACTACTCAGCAACAGAGGTTATAGTTCAAAAGACCCAACCTGTTCAAAAATCAACTTCAACATCTACCCCATCCATCTTTGCCTTAAATCATAGAAAAAGGCAAAGGGAGATGTCTGAGGAAGATAAGAAAAGGTTTGAATATACCTTTATCAAAGAGGGCAATATGAATCAAGCCCAATTCCATACTGATGATGCAAGTGACATGTTAAGAGAAACCTTATCCAAGATTGCTCATCAAATTCAACCATTATTCTCAACAATAAAGAGCCATCCTAGAAAGCCATATGATCCAAAAATTCTAAAGTGGAAGGTCAACAAAGACACCCACAAATTGACTCTGCTCAAATCAAATGGTGATGCTACCAAGATACAAAAGGAGGAGGCATATGGCTCAGTCCAGAAGACCTCCAAGATCTGATGAATCTGGAGCCCGAAAAGGATGAAGATGATATTGAATCTCTTAACTTTGAATTACAGTTCAAAGGTCAGATAAGAGAGTTCATGTTGAGAAATAAAGATCAACAATAAATATGGGGGAGATTGTTGGGATTGAACCCTATCAAAGGAACAAATGATATAAAGCCAAAAATACATCAGATGGTTGATCCAGAATAACAGAGTTTCTATACTCTGATCCAACTCACCGTTGAAGCTAAAGTCTGCTACACAAGCATTGTTGATGCCAAGGTCTGATGACACAAAGCTCTGATGAAGAATAAAGCTAAGGTCTGATAAAGACAACGGAGTTTAGGTTTATCAGTGTTTTGATAGTTATCAGTGTTTTCAATGTAACAATGTTTGTAATAAGCAGATGATAGGCTAAGC
The DNA here is from genome assembly GCA_947069175.1 of Scalesia atractyloides. Lineage (NCBI taxonomy): Eukaryota > Viridiplantae > Streptophyta > Magnoliopsida > Asterales > Asteraceae > Scalesia > Scalesia atractyloides. The sequence continues at coordinate 48,184,021 of CAMTDV010000010.1, forward strand.
AGTGTTTAGGGTTAGTTAGTTTTGTTAGCAGTCGCTTTCACCTCTGACATCAGCAAAGATACTCAGAGTTAGCATTGTAATATAAATACTTGTCGTCGTTGTACTGTTTTATCCATCTATCTAAAATATCATTTACCAATTATATTCTCTGCATTTCTCTACGATCAAACTTGAGTTATAAAAGTCCGAGGGGGAGTTTGTGATTCACATGCAAAACTATAAGTTTGAAAGCATGATGATGAAAACAATCTTTCATTGATTGTAATACAAAGTTTTCTATTCCTGCTGCAAATTCACTCTGTTTTACTTTCTTCCATTTACCATCTTTAAAACATTTATAATCAATTCAAACTCAGATCCTAATAGGTTTGGCCCTCAAAAGAGCCAAGTGTGCGGTTGAGCTGATGGGATGCCTCAAACGTCTTCGGGACCCTCAGAGCGAACTCCTCCTGCTTCGTTTGTGCATTGGGGTTGCTAAACTGTTGTTTGGGCTCAGACGTGTCAGCCATCTTATTTCGGGGGAGCCGTCTCTGTTTTTGAGAAGGGGCTTCAGAATGCGATTGAGGACATTGTTGTTTGTGTGGGTACCTTTTTCGGGGACCTCCAATTGAGGTTAGCTCCCCTCCCGACCCGTTTTGGGGTTCTTGGGATTTGCTAACCTGAGGATGCCTCTTCCTATGCTTTTGTGGCTTTAAGGGTCCAATCGTGGGTTCTTCAAGACCACATCCTTCGTGAATGTGGTGGTAGGTTGATGGACTCTAATTATAGGGGTGCGTTGGACACTCTGCACAGTTCTCTTCTCAATCTTGATCTTGGCGGTTTCTACATTAAAGACACCGTGCCACACCCTCATTTTCCATGTGCGGAGTACTACTGCGAGGTGTGTGACATATTGACCAGGATCACGCCACCAACCATATGGAACATTAAATATAAAACATAGTAAATCCATCATCACCATACGATTAGTGACTAAAGTAATTAGTTTAAAAACAACCTTAAAGTTTAACAACGGAAGCATAAGGTTCATAGTCCAATAATAGTTTAAAAGTTCATGGACATTATTTAAAACCAACAAGGGTTTTAACACGGCCACTACAGTCCTCCGCTGCAAGCTCCTGAGCTGTACCTACGGTCCTACAAAGCATGCAGTAGAGTGTCAACAACAAAGTTGGCGAGTTTACGGTTTTCCAGTGTTATTTCCAAAACCGCAAGTTGTAAGGTTTACTCATTTTATAAATCATGTTTGTTATGGGGAGCTACCCCACCTGTAAGCTACTAAACAGCGTAATACCGAAGACATGCGACTGTTACGTTGTTGTTGCCCCGTTTGTCAATGTCCATTATCATTGACGGTTTCCAAGGCATACTAGTTCACGCACGTCCTCCTCGGCACAGTGTGAGGTTTGTGAGAGCTAATAGCGCTATCAACTAATAACTCGTTTGCCAGGCCAGGCGATTAATCGGTATAGAAAGTGGGGATTTCGCGATAGAGTTGCGTTTAGTACACTTGAGACATGAAATATAAAAAAAGTATTCTGGTAGTATTCCTTCCCGGAATACTAGGCAATTCCAAACCAGGGAAAGTGTAGTTCGTTTTTTCCCAACCACCGGGAATACATGCTTTTAATAAGTGTGTGAACCCCCCTTGCTTAGCTCGGCAGATAATTTACTTGTTTTAAAATTGGTTAACCACGTCCTATTATGGTTACCAATAACAATTAGGTTTGTATGCAATAATCCACGTATTATCTACACGTAACTAACAGGTAGCATGCAAGTCATAACCAATACGTATCACCTTAATCAAGCTTGTGAACTAAGTATAGGTTTATATACAAGCCTAACAGTGAACAGCAATATGCAGCTCAATATTCATCAGTGTACGGCCCACTATCGAGTGTGCAGCCCAACAACTTATGGTCTAATATGGAGTGTGCGGCCACAGTAGGTGTGCGGCCCAACACGAAGTTGCTAGTGGACTAGTACAGTGCGGCCCAAACAAACTAGAGCTCAAATGAAGTGTGCGGCCCACTAGCAAGTGTGCGACCACCTTGCTTGTGTGTGGTCATGCAGTTTGACTGTGGTACCAAGTGTATCAGGGGTTGTACGGTTGCAGTGTGCGACTCTGCACTACACCCTTGTACGTTGTGCACCACAGGTTGTACATTTCAGGAGTGTGTGGCATCAAGGTCATTCAAATAGTAATCCATTTTACGTCTCTAAGATTAAAACCGACAAGAGCACAGATTTTTACATGATGTTCTCATGAACTCTTATATCATCAATTTTTCTTTATGAGCATGTAAAAATTCATCATCATAATCATTCAATAATCATACCATACAAACTCATTAAAACACTAGCATCATACCAACCTACCTCTCATATAAGTAGATCTACGTTTGCAATAATGTCAAATCATCATAAATAAATCTAAGGTTTCTTTTCACTGAAAATCATCAAGAATCTCTCTTTATACAAGAAATCTATTCACCATAAAAACAATGTGCACATTGATTCTAGCATGGCCCTAGGTGTTTGTTTAACCTATTGTGCATATCATCATCAAGCACCATATTTAATTTATAAGCATATTATCAAACCTTTATCATACTATCATTTAAACAAGAATCATCCTTTATTCATAAAACAATTATCCTAGCTAATCAATTTACATCATGCAATTCAAGTTGGTTTTCAAGTTAAAGCATTTTATGAATCCATATTAATAGTACACTAACCTGGAATATCAAAATAAAGGAGTATGTAGGAATAGAGGAGATCCTCAAGTAAGAAAAGAAGCTTCTAATTAAAAAAAAGCTGTTGATGTTGCAGGTCTCCAAAGAGGAAAGAATTTCTAAAGAGGGAAAAGTTAGAGAGAGGGTGAGAGAGTGAGAGTGAGGGTAGTCGTCACAATTAGTGAGAAAACGTTCTCTAGGGTTGGCAGCATGTGACATTTATATCCAACAAAAGATACCGCACACACTTAGGTGTGCTCCTTAAATGAGTGTGCCGCTTCTTTAGGGCTTATCATGGGCCCGGATTAGGCCTGGTTTAATTAGGTGTGCGAACTCTCTTACTTCCTTGTCCAATAATACTAATGTGTCATCTTTAAATTTCTTGTCCAAATTTTGTAGTGTGCGGCTTCCATTATAAAAGTTTTATGAATTAGTGTGCGGCCATCGTAATAGAATTATTTCCTACCTTTACAATATTCATATGTATATGAGAGCATAGTGTGCGATCTCATCCATATTTAATAAAAGCATACATTTCATATATTACACATAATATTATATATATATATATATATATATATATATATATATATATATATATATATTTGTGACCAAATTAAATTAAAAGTTCTCATTTATTAACATCCCGTAGTTACAACGTATAACAGAACATGACGAAAAGTTGGGTTGTCACACACCGCCCCCCTTAATGTCTAGAAAATTTTGGCAAATGCCTTATACGGTGAAATCGTCAAGACAGTTGAAGAGAAGTTTGTCTTGTCCCCGCGGTAGCGAGCTGTGTTTGAGTGTTTGCGAGCCCCCCATGCTTAGGATTTCCTGTCTGTTGTTCCCATTGAAGGTTTAGGGCAATGTATGTCGGCTGTGGAATACCGGGCTATCCTCAAGTACCGGCTAGTGATACCCCTTTTCCCGGTTGATGACCCAAGTCCCGTATTTCGGAAGGCTTGCGTGGATTCTTTTGGGGAGCATGCAGTCCATTTCAAAGAATTGTTGGGCTTTAAATATCGACATGATTTAGTTCGAGATGTGTTTCATGATGTCCTTAAGCGGGCAGCGATCTCGGCAAAAAAAGGAAGCCTTGGTGAACTTTTTGACCGATCCATTAGAAGGGAGATCTACCCTGTAACATCCGTCAAAAACCGGATTTACCAAACCCGCTCCGTTTATTAACCGAACAATCAGTTAAAAATTTCGTTGCTTATTTAATGCCCAAAATAATTTTAAAACGATACATAATTAATAAGTATATGGGGATATATAATTTGTTTTTGAAAAACTGTTAAAAATAATGAAATAAAAATAAAATAGTGCTGCCGGGTTTCGAACCCGGGTCAGCCAGCGAGTCAACAAGTGACTTAACACTCATCCATCAAACCACTGCGCCACTTGTGATTCTTGTTTATTATTAGAGACAATTAATTCATATCATGAATCTCAAATTCAAAAACCGGCGCGCCTAATTTCAGTCGTCGGAAATCCCGACTAACTCGCCAAGATTTGACGGTTACTTCCGTTTTAACGTAAACTTTAATCTCATCATCAGTTATAACCGACACCTGAGTCCGCGACACAAGTTATAACCGCCGGAAAACGTAATGACCGACGAATCAAGACGGAAATCGGACCAAATTCATCGATGTCCTGCCTTATAAATACCCCCTCTAACCTCTGTTAGCTTTTTCGCTCACAATCACACATTTTCCCGACGTAATTCCACTCGCCGGAAATTTCTATAACTCGCCGGAAAACCGACCCTTTCACTTCTGAGCCTTACTGAACACCCAGAACTCGTACCAAAGCCACTCACATCCATCTCAAGCTTGCTGAAGACTCTCCGCCGTAAGACACACGTCGCCGGGAGTTTCTGCTGTCACCGGAGTTTCGCCGGAGAAACAGAGGAGTCCAGTTCGGTATACCTTACGCCTAATTTTTCATTCTTTTTATTTATCTCACCTGTAATTAACCTCAAAACACTAAAAGAACTTGATTAAAACTTCGAACCAGTCGGACTTCCGATTCTGGTTAAGATTAACGAAGAAGACGAAGTTTCAGTAGTATATAAGTTTAATTTAAATCAAGATATAACTCGGGTTAGACACACAGTCCAGCGGTGGACTGTGTGCACATTAAACACGCTTACGTCCCGAGTTCGATACATGTCCCACGCATACTCGCCTTAATAAAAATGTTCTTTTTTTAACCGAACCGGAGTCACTGCGTAAGATGTTAAGTTAAATAAAAAACGGAATAATAACCAAGATAGACACACAGTCCAGTGGTGGACTGTGTGCGCGTTTAAAACACAAGTCACGAGTTCGAGTCCGGACTACCGCGCGGACAATCATCAAACTTTTTATTTAAGACAGAAATGAAAATACTTAGTTTGTATATAAGTATAATAAAAATCAGTTTATTTAACAAGTTAGACACACAGTCCAGCGGTGGACTGTGTGTTAACTCAACCCACAGGTCCCGGGTTCGAGACCTGTGGAGCGCACCGAGTCGTTAGATTTAAATCGTTTTTAAAAATAAAGGATTTTCTGTTTAATCTAATTAGTATATAAATATAATTAAAAACAGAAATATTTCGGGTTAGACACGTAGCTCAGTTGGTAGAGCTGCGTGCACGCGTACGGGAGGTCTCGGGTTCGAGCCTCACCCAGCGCATGCAAACACACATACGAACCGGTCAACAGTCAATGTCAATGGTCAATGGTCAACGGTCAAAAAGTCAACATTTTTTTATTATTTTTATTTATTTATTTTATTTAAAAATCAATTAAAAATCCTTAAAAAACATTTTTAAGGTTAGAAAATAGCCTTGAACTCACAAAAATACACCCAACAATCCTACTAAACTTGATTAATAAAATCCCATTATTTACCAAACCATTATGTTATTATCTAGGTTAGTTTCACTCGTGGTTAAATCCAACTTCGTGCGTATTCATCATCATCAACCGAACGCACCCAATGTGAGTGAATCTTACAACTCCCCTTTTTAATTACACGTTTTGGGGTGTGTCATGTGTCACGAAATTAACTCGTTTATTTAAACTTGTGCCATACCATATTGTGATCTAAACTTAGATTGTATACATTGTTTATATGCAATTCATTCATTAGGCCCATCAGTTCCTCGTGAGAGACGAGTTGAGCAACGCGTGCCTCAAAACAAATCCATTATTGTTCGTGTGTGTATTATTTAGTTTATATTGTTTGTAGGTACGTATTTCATATTGTCAAGTATATGCAAATCATTTATTAGGCCCATCAGTTCCTCGTAAGAGACGAGTTGAGCAACGCGTGCCTCAAAACGATCGATTATTGTTCATGTGTGTATTATTTAATATTAAATTGATTGGTGAATAAGTTTACATCTATTTTTACTCATGTGTGGTTGTGCACTTTATTTTATAATCAGTTAAATAAACTTGTTCAAATGTTTTCCATAGGATTCACTCGCCAACTTTTTGTTGATCCAAAAACCCTTTTTACACATGATACAGGTGAACAGGATGAAGCAAGGAAAACATAGGAAATGCCTTAGAAGAAAACAATGAAGCCTAGTTTGATGTTAGGACATGATGTAATAATGATTGTATAATTCCCTTTAAAATTGTATTAATGAATATGAAACGTTATAATAAATGTCATGAGCTTTGATGATAACCCAATCATGCCCCGATCACCTTTTCCGCTGCGGGTCGGGTGTGACATACCCTACGGCCCGCTAACGTTCTTGTTTTTGGATGGGAAGGAGGGGAAAACACGCGTGCGTCGATTTGACAGGTGTGTCTCTCCTCGTTGGGCTAACTGACCACGGGTTTGTGGCGGGTCAGGTGATAACCAAGGTGGAGGTGGGCAAATTAGCTAAGCCCGAAAAAAGTTGCATCAAGAATCAACACGTGTTCGTCCCGTTTGCTTTCGATACCTTTGGCGTTCTCGCCCCTGACGCGGTGCGGTTTCTCAAGCGGGTTCAACAGGTGGTAAGTAGTAACACCCCGCATGTTAAGGGGGCAAAATTTTGTGTTTAGCAGGGTAGGGTCTGCTATTCTAAAGGGGTAGCGGCGCAACTTGTTGTCCGTCTACCTGATATTAGTCTGTAACCATCTCTGTTATATATTACAAATGAGTTCTAAACAACAAACTCAGGTTTTTCAGTTAAAAAAATTACCTCAATGGTCTCATTATCAATCCTAGACTCGGTAAATAAAGTAATTTGTCTCCAATGTGAAGCATTTAACAATCCTAACCATTTAAATTTGATGAACCATTCAGATTTGATGAACTTTAAACAAAGAAAAGCTGATAAAAACATTTGACAAACCCAAAAACTCATTGTGGAATCTCCAATCGTAAGAACTTTAAGGGTCTGTTTGGTATGAGGTAGTGAAATAACCAGAGAATGAAATGAACAAAGTAATGGAATGGACAACGGAATGAAATGGATCATTCCATTCCTTTGTGATGTTTGGTTACTGTTGGGATTGAACCCTATTCAAAGGAACAGATTATACAAAGCCAAATACACTATCCGCGGTTTGGTCCAACTATCAGAGTTTACATCCACTGGTTACCTAAACTCTGTCTTTCTAAGGTCTGATACAACAGCTTGCTAAAGGTCTGATAGAAGATCAGAGATCAGATGATAGATAGCAGAGTTTTCAGTTAGTTATTTAGTTGTTAAATGTCACTATCAACCCTGACGTCATCAAAAGATGCCCAGTGGTTAGATAGTTAGTATAAATAGTGAAGTTTGGTAACAGTTAAATTCGTCTATTAAAAGATCGTTCACCTATCATCTTCTCTGAGTATTCTGTACTATCAAACTGTTGTAATTGGCTGAGGGGGAGTTTGTGAATCACATGCAAAGCTTATAAACTTGAAAGCATGATGATGATGAAAACATAAAAGTCTTCCATCTTATTCCACTGCATTTACTTTACAATTCAATCATATTTCCATTATTTGAAACAAAAACTACAAGTAAATCAAACTCAGATCCTAACAATTGGTATCAGAGCTTGGTCAATCAAAATTTGATTAAATTCAATTTGATTTGAAAGATCAGCTCTCATTGCTAATTATTTTGATAGTTTTACATAGTTTTACTTGTAAACAGAGTTTTATTACGTTCAAAGTTTTTAAAACACAAATCTGTTGTAAACAAGCATAAATGTCTCAAAACACATCAGATTCCAACATTGGATCTATGTTCAAACCACCGATGTTGAAACGTAATGAATATTTTATATGTTAACGTCGGATGGGTCACATCTTAGCTCAGCAAAACACCGGATATTGGCGATCCGTTGTGTTTGGACCACATATTCCATTGGTTCCAAGCACAGAGGATCCCAACACTCAAGTGCCAAAAAATCCTGAAAACTACTCTGAGCAGGATTTCCAGAAAATAGAGTTGGATGCAAAAGCGTTTAGCATTGTTGCTTCCGCGCTACCCAACGAAATCTATGCTGGACTGCTCCACTGCAATAGTGCAAAAGAGTTGTGGGATGCACTAAAAGAACAATTCGGTGGAACCGAAGAAGTAATTGAAAATAATAGAGAAGTTCTTAATCAACAGTATGAAATGTTTTGTCACGTAAAAGGTGAGTCGTTAACACAACAGTTCGAACGTTTTAGCTGTCTCATCAGTGAATTGAAACTGGTTAACGTGGAATTTCCTAATTCGACTGTCAATAGTCGTTTCTTAAGATCGTTACCAAAGAAATGGGAGACTGTAGCTTACGTTACACAAACATCTATTGGGTTTAAAGAAATGACCCTCACTCAACTTCATGGTCGACTTCTCACTCATGAGAGAGAGTTGAACCAGAAGAAGAAGTTGCAAGAGTCAGGGAAAGCAACTGATCACTATAACTTGGGTAACACTACTCTCTATAGTCATGAAGAGGGTTCTGGCAGTGGAAAGGATCAGAGTTATGATCATTATATTGATATAACTTCTGGAAACAATTCTACATCTGATCCTTACACACCTAATTTTGCATTTGCTGCAAATGGGGAAAGCCAAAATTCTAACAATATGTCTTTTGAAATGAATGACTTACAACATCTTGAACCCACTGATCTGGAAGAAATGAATATTTTACATCAGCTGGCACTTTTGAGTGTTAGAGCAAGTAAATTTTACAAAAGGACTGGTAGAAAGTTTCCTGGATTGCATGGAGGGTTAAAAGTGGGGCTGGATAAATAAAAAATTAAATGTTATAAGTGCAATAGGTTAGGACACTTTGCCAGGGAATGGAGATCTCAAACTGCAGGTCCAATTGTGACTCACCCAAGCCCTAGACCTCAAAGCACTGCTCATTATTCCCATTATACCCCTGCACTACAAATGCAAAACAATGCTCATTATGCACATCCTGCTACCACTGTTCATGTCCATTACATCCAAACACCTGCTCCACAGATTCAGTTCACCACCTCAAGTGCGTGTGCAACAAGCTCCACATGTCACTCATACTACTTAAACCACTGCTCCTGCAGAGGTTAACCAATAGAGCTTCTTTACATAAGGTTTTGTTGATTGGAGTAGTTTGTCTGAGGATTTATCTGATAAAAACTTTGCTCTAATGGCTAAAAATGATTTCGAAAATTAAAATATTTGTTTAATGGCCTTAGAGACTGTAGTTGAAGGTGATGAGTCCGAGGAACAAGTGTAAAAAACTGATGAGGTTCAAAGTTGTGATGAAGCAGTGGTTACACCAGTGGTTCCACAAAACACTGTTGATGAAGAAAAAGCTTCTCTATCTGGCCCATGGGATACAAAGGTGTGTGAAGAAGATTGTGACGGTGCTCTTATGGCTGCTTCTAAGGTATCACCTCAGATCCTTAAGGATCTTTGTTCAGAAAAATGTATAATAGCTTTTGCTAATATTAAACAGGTGAATGAAAACCTTAGGAACAAAATTTAAAAAAATGAACTCAACTTTGAAAAACTTATCAAAGAGTTGAAAACAAAATTGATATCAAAAGATCCTGAGATAAGTAGCCTAAAGCATGAAGCTATCATAACTAAGGACCAACTCCAAATTATGGTAGACAAATACCAAGTTTGCAAAAAGGAGTTAGAAGCTACCCATATCACATGTGAAAAATGGGTAGAGTCTTCCAAAGGTTTTGAAATTATGCTAGACAAACAGATCAAGAGTAACATAAACTTTGGCATTGGTTTTCAAGATGAAGAACAAGCCTATGAAAATGTTACAAAAATTGATTCTGAAAAGGTTGAAGTGGTTCCAAAGAATTTGGCTGGAAATGAGATAAAAATCACTGATAAAAATGGTAATAAAATTTCTCTGGAAAAATATGAAGAGTCTTCAACTTTTAAGGAAATTGAAAATTATCAATTCAAACCCACATGGTCTGATGAATGTGATATTCTGGAAAATTTCAAGCCAATGGACTTCTCAATTATTGAAGGTGTAAAAGCACCAAAGGCTAGAATCATTCCCATCAAAGATCTTCCAGTAGAGGTTACAACATCTGCTGAGAAGAAATCAAATAAAAAGAAAAGGGAAAAGATCAAACATATGTTCTGTGAATTTTGCAACAAAAGAAATCATGTCACTGAAAACTGTTTTCTTTTAAAAGCATATGACATAAACAGAACACATGTGATCCGAAATGATTCAAAATGTTTTGTTTGTGGTAAAACCAATCATTTAACTCATGAGTGTGTCTATCTTCAAACCTATGATCAAAAGGTAAAAAAGATCAAGGCAAAAGCTCTAGAGAAAGAAAGTTCAAGCTCTGCTAGAAATAAATCTAAGCAGACCTTAGAATTTGTTGAAACATCAGTCACAAAAGCATGAACAAAACCTCTGTTCTCAGAGAGGTACCAGTTTTAGATGCTCCACCTGCAAACAAGTACCCAAGAGGATATGGACAACCTGTTTAACAAAAGGTTCCTATGAGTTATGAAGGTTACAAAAAACCTTCAAAGCCCAAAGTGAATAGATATCCTCATGGTTACCAATATCTAACAAGAAATGGTTCACAATAGTGGATACAAAGCAAAACTCAAACCATTTACCATGTTCCTGGATTTGAGAATGGACAATCTGTGACCCCATCCAAAGCCATTCTGGCTTTGGAATCTCATCTAAACTAATTGTTTACCTATGTGCAGGGAGCTTCTGCTTGCCTTGATAGTTTATGTTATGTAGATAGTGGAGGCTCCAGGCACATGACAGGATGTAGAGCCCTTCTCAAGGATTTCTTGGCTCATGGAGGGGGTGATATATGAATCCTTCTTTACAAAGAAAACATGTCAAATTGTAGGACCAGAGGTTGTCAAAAAGATTGATCAAATCATTGCTGAGAGCAAAGCACAACTTGTTGCTCATAGGAATGGCAATGTGTATGTGGTTGATATGTTGAAAGATAACCTTGTGTCTAATGCATGCCTGTTCTCAGTTGGTTTCAGCAAAGAGACAGAGTTATGGCACATAAGATTAGGGCACGCAAATCTTAAAACAATCACCACACTCTCTAAAAACTGTCTTGTCAGAGGTTTGCCACAAAAACAATTTACTTGTGAAGAACATTGTGTTTCATGTTTAAAAGGCAAGCAACATAAAAGTTCTTACAAGTCAATTGAAGAGTCCAAAACAACCCAATGCTTGCAACTACTGCACATGGATTTGTTTGGCCCTATAAAAATAATGAGTTTAATGAAGAAAAGATTTTGCTTAGTCATAGTTGATGATTTTTCAAGGTTTACATGGACATTCTTTTTACACTCCAATGATGAAACTGCTGGTATATTGCAAAATTTTGTCAAACAAGTTGAAAAGCAATATGACCTTCCAGTAAAAATCTTTAGAAGTGATAATGGGACAGAGTTTAGAAACAAGGAGCTGGATGCCTTCTGTGAGTCAAAAGGGATTGCTAGGCAATTTAGTGTCCCAAAAACTCCAGAATAAAATGGGGTTGTTGAAAGGAAAAACAGAACTTTGGTAGAATCTGCAAGAACTATGCTAGTAGACTCTGGTTTACCCTTGTCTTTTTGGGCAGAGGCTGTAAACACTTCTTGTTATGTTCAGAACAGAGTTTTGATTAACCCCAGGCATCAAAAGACTGCCTATGAATTGCTTTACAAAATCAAACCTCTGATCTCATATTTCAAAGTTTTTGGCTGTCCTTGTTTCATTTTGAACTTAAAAGATTCTATCTCTAAGTTTGCAGCCAAAGTTGATTGTGGTTATTTTCTGGGATACTCAGCCACTGTCAAAACCTACAGAGTTTTTAACTCTAGGACCAAGTGTGTTGAAGAAACTCTGAATGTAAAGTACAATGAACTCTAATCTTTGAAAATCCCAGCAAATCCTGTTGAACTGTTTGATTTAGATAAATTTACATTTGAAGATGTGTCTGTCAAGACTAACCCTGCAGGTACACCACAATCATCAACACAAGAGCAAGGATATGAGTGTATACTTCCAAATTTCAAGATCAGTCCTTCAAGTAGAGGAGCAGATGTTAGTAACAATGGTGAAAGCTCTGCGGGTTCAACAGTGGTCAATACTCAAACCTCTGCTTGCTCTCAAAATCAAAATGTTGATAAACATCCATCACATATGGATAAAAATCAACAGACACTCACATCATTACCACCCATAGCACCACCTCCATTCGAATCAGAGGCTGGACCTTCAAATTCACCAGCAGAGGTTAGCTCAGATGATACACATTTGCAAGCTTCACCTCAAAATCAGTCCTTCAAGTAGAGGAGCAGATGTTAGTAACAATGGTGAAAGCTCTGCGGGTTCAACAGTGGTCAATACTCAAACCTCTGCTTGCTCTCAAAATCAAAATGTTGATAAACATCCATCACATATGGATAAAAATCAACAGACACTCACATCATTACCACCCATAGCACAACCTCCATTCGAATCAGAGGCTGGACCTTCAAATTCACCAGCAGAGGTTAGCTCAGATGATACACATTTGCAAGCTTCACCTCAAAATGTCGTTGTACCATATCAAGGTGATTTGATTTTCCTCAAAAGCCATCCATTGGATCAAGTTAATGGCAACATAAATGAGAGTGTGCTCACAAGAAGCCAATCCTAAAACATTTGCATGTTTGTTGTATTTCTATCACTCACTCAACCTGTCAAGTACTAAGAGGCACTAAAAGACAATAGTTAGGTAGACTCTATGCAAGAGGAGCTCCTTCAGTTTAAACGACAACAAGTTTGGGACTTGTACCATTGCCTAAGGATGCCAGTCCAATTGGCACAAAGTGGGTCTTCAAGAACAAAACTGATGAAAGGGGTATTGTTTTCAAGAACAAAGCAAGGCTCGTGGTTCAAGGCTACAGACAGGAAGAAGGCATTGACTATGATGAAACCTTTGCTCCAGTAGCTAGGTTAGAAGCCATCAGACTGTTCGTAGCTTTTGCTGCTAACCACAACATCAAAGTGTTTCAAATGGACATCAAAAGTGCACTCCTGTATGGAAAAATCAAGGAAGAGGTGTATGTGTGTCAACCTCCTGGATTTGTAGATGCATTTCATCCTGATCATGTTTACAGGTTAAACGAAGCACTGTATGGTCTAATACAAGCACCAGAAGCCTGGTATGAAACTCTATCCACTTTTCTCTTATCCATAGGTTTTCCAAGAGGTAAAATTGATAAAACTTTGTTTTTAAAATGGAAAGGAAAAGATTTGATGCTTGTCCAAATTTATGTGGATGACATCATTTTCGGATCCACATGCACTGCCATGTGTGAAGAGTTTAGAAAACTCATGGCAGCAGAGTTTGAAATGAGTGCAATGGGTGAGTTGCAATGTTTTCTTGGTTTACAAGTCAAACAAATGCACAATGGCACTTTCATCCATCAAAATAAGTATGTCAAAGAACTATTTAAAAAGTTTGATATGGATGATTGTAAACCTTGCAGCACACCCATGGAAACTTCCAAGCTAGTCACTATTGATGGTAAAGATGACCTTGTTGATCAAACACTTTACAGAAGCATGATTGGGTCTCTATTGTACCTAACTGCATCAAGGCCAGACATCATGTTTGCTACATGTGTTTATGCCAGATCACAGTCATTACCTAGAAAGTCTGATCGTATTGCTGTAAAAAGGAATTTCAGATACATAAAAAGGTGCTCCCACACTTGGTATCTGGTATCCTGCTAATGGGAACATTGAGCTTTCAGGTTACTCAGATAGTGACTTTGCTGGATGCAAGACAACAAGGAAGTCCACATCAGGAGGTGTCGAATTCCTAGGTGATTGCCTAGTGTCTTGGCAGAGAAAAAAGCAAGATGCAGTCTCCACATCCACTGCTGAAGCTGAATATATTGTTGCTGCAAGTTGCACTTCTCAAATCCTGTGGCTCCAAAATCAACTTTTGGATTTTGGTATCACTGCTTTAAAGACTCCACTCAAAATTGATAGTCAAGCAGCAGAAAATATCATCAAGAATCCTGTCTCTCACTCCACAACAAAACACATTGTCATCAGACATCACTTTGTGAGGGATTACTATGAAAAAGGTTTGATTTCTTTACAACATATCCATACTAAGGATCAACTGGCAGATGTTCTAACAAAAGCTTTGGATACATCTACCTTTGAAAGTTTGATCTCTAGAATTGGAATTCTAAACATGGACTAAAAGCAGTTTTTCTGGTGATCCATGTGTAAATAGCATCAAAATGTTTTCAGAAAATCAAAATTCCATCCTTAGAAATAGTTTAAAATAGAATTTTTCACTAAATCCTCAAAGTCTGTTTCAAACCACTGATAGCATTAAAAATGTTCATCTAAATAAAATCTATCCATTGCCAAAGTGTATCCTCTGATAGTGATAAACACTGTTCACAATCCACTGCCCACATCTTCAAACAGTGTTTTCCAAACAACTGTCTTCCATTGTCAAACAGAGGATACACGTGATCAGACGTTATTCGTCGGTAACATGCATCAGATTCCACTTCATCATCACTTTTTTCAAACCCCCTATAAAAACCATGTTTTATCCATAACAAAGTTTCCACCTTTATTGTGTTGAATTCAAAATTCTCAAAACGATATCTCTCAATCATAGCACCCAAAGCAAAATCCAAAGCGAAATCTAAACCAGAACCACCACCATTCACCCTCATCATCAAAACTCCTCACAATTACACTACAATTTTTGAAAGAACCGATTCAAATACAAGATATCATCCGATGATACAAATCTTGGAAGAATCGAAATTCAGGCACATGTTAACTGTCAAAGCCCCCATTTATCAAGTGTCACAAAGGAAATTTTGGGCAAACGTAGAGGTTCACTCCACATCTGAGGGTGTTCCTTATACTATCATATCAAGAGTGGGCAAAACCCTGATGCAACTCAGTCCACAATCCATATCTCAAGTGTTCGCATTGAATGACATGGCACATCCTATGTCAATTCAAATAAATGAGGTACAAGCAGAGTTTTTGGAAAGGGGTTATGTTGGGCAACTCAAAGGTATGACTATCTATAAACCCAACTTTCCTGCTGAGATGAGATTCTTTTTCAATACACTTTTAACTTGTCTCTCAGCAAAAACAACTGGTTTTAACAAGATACCATTGAATATCCAGTATCTGGGCTATGCTATTTTAACTGGATCAAATTTTAACTTGATCAAATTTTAACTTTTCCCAGATACTATTCAATGACATTGTGACAAATTTCAATAACATAAAGAAAAGAAAAGCTTTCTTGATACATCCAAGATTTCTGAGTGTTTATCTTCATAATCAGTTAACTGAGAATGATGCTAAACAAGGCGTTGTTACTAACCCAAGCAGCCTAACTCATGAAACTTTCACAAGGATCACAAATAAAGACAAAGTTTCAAAAACACAAGTAGAAGAGGAAGAGCAAGTTTTACCTGAACAAAATGTTCAATCTCAACCTCTTGCTACTAAGCCCACTGCTTTTGGTGATCACGGCACTCAAACCACTGCCCTGAAACCCACACCAAAAATATCCAAAAAGAAACCATCCAAAATTACCAAAAAGCCCACTAAACCTAAAAAGGGTCCTCTGGAAGATGAGATCCCGAAGGTTAACCCAGTGACAACACACAAGTCACCACTGCTGCTACTTCCTCACAGCAGATGGTAGAAAGATCTCAACCTGGCTTTGAAACTCCTCCTTCTTCCTCACAAAAGGAAAAGGTTGTAAACACAGGGACACCAAATTATGATGCTCTAGGATCACTTGGTTCTATCTTCCACCTCCCATCTCCCAGTGAAATGTCTCTTTCTACACCACACCCTTCACCAAGAAAATCACTACCACCTGCAATGTTGCCTTTGCTGAATGCAATAGAGTTGGAACAGACATTAACCAGTTCTTCTCACCAACCTATTAATGAGAATATACACCAACAAGTGACTGGGTCTGATTCCTTAGTCATTTCCAGCCCATCAGCAAGTGAAGATGGTACATCCCTTGGGTTACATGTAACCCTTGGTGATAGTTCAACAAGAGCAGCTACTACAATTGCTAAACTACCAAGTTTTCAATTGGACAGTGGTTACATATATAAGACTCTTTTGAAGGCAACCACTGCTGAGGCTACCAAAGTAACCTCTGTTCCAGTGGTAAGTCCCCAGTACCAAGATCAAGGGGCATCTATGTTTGAAAGAGGTGTTGAAAACCCTGCTCATGATGATAGAGATACAACTACCACTTTTGGTAGGGGTTCAGATGATCCTGTTAAAGTAGGTGATGAGCTAAAATATCAAGATTTGACAGAGAGAGTTTCTAACATTGAATCTTATGTGCTTGAAATTAAAGATTTATTGAAGCAGATGATAGCTACTAAGAGCCAACTCTCTATCATAACCACTGATGAGCTCAAACAAGCCTTAGACCCTCTGTTTCAACAACAAAGATACTTTGCTGATCTTCAACACAAACATCAAATGCAAGAGATGAGAAACATGGTTGATGCCAGATATATGGATACAGTTGTAGATATTAAGGCAATCAAGGCTCACATTCTTCAAACCACTGGTACATCTCCTCCTACAGTTATCCTGGTAAACACTGATGATGCCAAAAAGGGGGAGAAACCTTTACAGAAAGAAGTGCTAAGACTTGAAAAGGATGCACGACCAACAGTGGAAATACCTAAGCCATATGGATCTAAAAAGATTGATGAAACAGAAAATATCTTGGCCAGGGAAAAGTTGAAGAATAAGATGAGGGTAAGGGATGAGGGCAAAGCGTTGGTTGAGAAAAAGATAGCTCAACAAAGAGAAAAATAAGAGGTTGGTACTTCGACAAAGAAGAGACCAGTTAGAAAAACCAGGCAACCAACATCCACACCTTCTAAAACTCAATCTGTGGCTACTTCAACCATTGAAACCTCTGCTCCCACAAAATCTCTTATACCACCTTCACAAGCAAAACCTACTTCCACCACAACAGATGTTACAACACCTGTTGTGTCAACATCTGTTGACACAGCACATGTTATAACAGATGTTAACACATCCACTACCATGATCATTTTTCCTACATCCACCCAACCAATACCTACACCAACAAGAATTCCTGATCATCCACGATCACCTGCACTCAGGTTCAAGAGGAAAAAGGTCACAAAGGTCATAAATGAAGATGAGATAATTCCTGCTCCACTTCCATTATCATCACAACCTCTGACCTCCACAACATCTGTTCAACAATCTTCCATTCAAACAACTGATCAACCATTAAAGGTACTTCCTGCTGCAGTAAAATATCCTCTTGATTTACCAGCTGTAAGAGAAGAAATCAAGTCTTTCTATTCTGAAGAAGATCTTGAGAAAATACTAATCCAATCTCTGGAAGGCTATCCTAGACCAACAAACATTGATGAATATTTAAAACTTAAAGCTAGACAAGCAGAGGATATAGCCAAGAGAGATACAGCAGGTAAAAGTGATAGAGATGTACAGAACTATATGCAGTACCAGCTAAGCAAAGTCAAAGTTTTGGAAGATTAGGTTAAAGACTTGAGCAAGAAGTTGTCTGAAATGGAAGATCAGAGTTTAAAACAAGATTACATTGAGCACATCATGACAAACAAGAAGTACAAAGCTACCAGGGAACAGTTCAAGAATTGAACTGTGAGTGATCTAAGAGAAGAAATAGAAAGAATGCAAGAAATGCTGAAAGATCCTCACAAAAAGCCAACTCCTCTAGACTAGAAGAAATACAAGAAAGTTTTGCCTGACAGATCTTGGAAAATCAAAAGAATGAAGGAAGAATTGATCCAAAACAATTATCGTTCAAGAAATCAGGTCATCAGATATGGAAAGTTGAGAGTGGTTGACACTTACAAGATGTTGGAAGACAGAAGGAAGAAAGATCCAAGTATGCCTCCAAAGCCTGATTACTCATCAGAGGATGTGATTCATGAAGCTCAACACTCTAAAACGTCTGTCTCATCATTTGCCCCTTTCACACTTGCCTTAAATCAATTAAAAAGGCAAGAAGAGATGGCCGAAGAAGATAAAAGAGTGTATGAACACATCAAAGAAGCAAATCTTTGATGATGCCAGTCAAAAGCTTGAAGCAGATCTTTCAAAGATGGCTCATCAATCTACTCCACTAACCTCAACAATAAAGTACCATCCTAGAAAGCCATCAGACCTATAAATTCTAAAGTGGAAAGTTAACAAAAACTTTCACGAATTGACTTTGCTCAAGACTAATGGTGATGCTACCAAGATGAGAATGGAGGATGCATATGAGCTTTGTGCAGAAGACCTCCAAGATCTTATGGATCTAGTACTCGAAAAGGATGATGATAATGAAATGTCTCTAAATTTTGAATTGCAATTTAAAGGCCAAATCAGAGAATTTCTATTGAGGAATAAAGGCCAAGAATAAATAAGTGTTTTGGCATCTCTTCCAGGGGGAGATTGTTGGGATTGAACCATATTCAAAGGAACAGATGATACAAAGCCAAATACACTATCCGCGGTTTGGTCCAACTATCAGAGTTTACATCCACTGGTCACCTAAACTCTGTCTTTCTAAGGTCTGAGACAACAGCTTGCCAAAGGTCTGATAAAAGATCAGAGATCAAAGGATAAAGATCAGGGTTTTACTTTTATTAGTTTAATAATCAATGTAATAGTGCTTTGCACTATCAGATGATAGATAGCAGAATTTTCAGTTAGTTGTTTAGTTGTTAAATGTCACTATCAACCCTGACGTCATCAAAAAATGCTTAGTGGTTAGATAGTTAGTATAAATAGGTGAAGTTTTGTAACAGTTAAATTCAAAAGATCATTCACCAATCATCTTCTTTGAGTATTGTGCACTATCAAACTGTTGTAATTGGCTGAGGGGGAGTTTGTGAATCACATGCAAAGCTTATAAACTTGAAAGCATGATGATGATGAAAACAAACGAGCTTTACTTGTAGTAAAAGTTTTCCATCTTATTCCGCTGCATTTACTTTACAATTCAATCATATTTCCATTATTTGAAACACAAACTACAAGTAAATCAAACTCAGATCCTAATAGTTACTCATATGTGAATAAAATGAATCATTACTTTGTATAGTTTGATATACAACAAAAAAAGAAATAAACACAATTTATAAAAAAACAACTAATAATAACAACATACATCATCATACTCAGTATATCCCACAAATAGCAAATCTAAGGTAGGGTCTGCGGAAGGTAAGATGTAGACAGCCTTACATCTACCCCGTAGAAATAGAGAGGCTGCTTCCAGTGAGACCCCCAGCTCAATAGTAGTTTTGCATCAAGCATTGGACATAAGGCACATAGCACTTAGCAAATGAGACAAATGCCAAGTAGTGCATGTACCCCCTTGTCTTTTGGCTATCAACGCCACTACATGATGCATAATTTTTTACGGTAGTGTTTTCTAACATTTTAATCTAGGGGTGAAAAATGGGGGCAAAACTCGCACGGAAAAATCGAGTTTTCTAAGCTTTCACAACTCTGAATGGTTTTTCCTTTTATCTTAATCTATATATATTTATGTGTGTTTATGAGCGCTCCACTACATCTTTAGAGGGGTTTTCTCACTTTTTATCTTCATAAATGTGTTCATCTTTCCTAATTTCTGCATGTTATATATATTTATATTTCTTTATTAATTTTTCGAAAACTAAATTATATCTAAGATAAAAGTTAACGGTTCTCCTAATATATAAAATTATTTTATATTAAATACAACTTATTTTTAAGTACGATTTATACTGAAATCTAGAAAAAGTAATGTTTTATTAATGTTAAAAATTTATCAAAAGAAAACTGAATTTCCAACATATGCGTTTCCAAGCTCGAGGAATAGTGCCAATCAGTTTGTCTTGTGTGACACTTCCCTATTAGACCAACCACTTTATTATTTTATATCCACTTTAAAATTACGATTTCGCTCTCAGTTTAAAATTACGTTTTTGCCCCCACTTCAAAATAAAATTATGTTTTTGCCCTCGCTCAAAATTATGATTTTACCATCAGCTCTAAATTACGTTTTTGCCCCCAATTCAAAATAAAATTATGTTTTTCCCCTAGCTCAAAATTATGATTTTGCCCTCAATTCAAATTATGATTTCGCCCTCGGTTCAAAGTAAAAAATATGACTTAGCCCCCAGCTTAAAATTACGATTTTGCCCCCATTTGAAAAATTACAATTTCTCCCCTAGTTAAAAATTGTGATCTTGCCATCGTTTTCATTTTTTTATTGTTTTTGCAAAACTATAGTAGTGTTTTGTTTTACTTGGTTGACTCAATGTAAGTTTTATTGTGTCAAGCAGTTTTCTAGCACTCGCTCATTGATCCTGACAAATTAGTACTTTACCCTCGGCTCAAAATTACAGACATGTTATCGTTTTAGTTTTTTTAGCAAAACTATGGTAGTGTTTTGGTTTAATTAGTTGTCTCGATGTATTTTTTTTAGATCGTGTTATAACTAGTATGTATAAGTAACCTAAAGACACGCATAAACTAAGAAATATTTGATTTCACGCCCCGCAACACGGGCGGGCATAAGTGTAATTTTTATTCGTCCAAGCATGCCTGACACATGTTCATTTGTCCTGAAAAAAATATAATTTTGCTCCCAATTTAAAATTATAGTCTTTCCATAGTTTTAGTATTTTTTTAGCAAAAGTATGGTAGTGTTCTATTTTAATTTGTTGACTCGATATATTTTTTTGAGATCGTGTTATGAGTAGTATGTATAAGTAAATGAAACACGGACATACATATAATGAGAGAGAAATATACGGCTTATTGCCCCGCAACACGGGCGGCGAAAAACTAGTTAAGGTATTAAAGATTGGAAAAGAAAAGGATAAATTTTATATTTGAGTTAACTTTCATTGTCGTCCCTATAGTTTGTTCACTTTTGTTATTTTAGGCCAATTTTCAAAAATGCACCAGTTTCCTCTCTAACATACTGGAAACGTGCCACTTCAGTCTAAAAATTAAAACCTAGTTAAGTCAGACAAGTTTAATGAAGGATATTATTCTTTAAAAGAAATATGAAAGGACAATAATACCCTTCATTAAACATGTCTGACTTAACGGGGTTTTAATTTTTGGACTGAAGTGGCATGTTTCCAGTATGTGAGTGAAGAAACTAGTGCATTTTTTTGAAAATTGGCCTGAAATAGTATAAGTGAACAAACCACAGAGACGACAATGACAGTTAACTCTTTTATATTTTTACATTGGTGAGATGTCCAAGTTATACTTGTAACTTGAAAAACAAAACAAATTTAGGCTATTTTTATGTTCTCTTTCTTCTTCTTTTATTTTGGTTGTAAAAAGTACATTAATTGTGGTAGTACTGCTTTTTTTACAGCAACCAGAAGACTCCTGAGATAAGGAGGGAAACATCCGGGAATTCTCTAAGGCTGAAGGGTGCGGTGTCATGGTTGGGACATGATTCGTGAGATTGTGATAACTCTTGAATGATTTTTTATTGATTGATATGTGTCTTTAAATGCAAGAGGTTATAAAAAGTTAAAGGAGAGAATTACTCCTTGACAAAAATAAGAGATCTGCACATAAATGTATAATAAATAATAATATGTCCATGAATATTTTGAGGCAATAATTGTGGATTGCCTAATACCACCCGTCAATGCAAGATGGAGGAGGTTCGAGACGAAGCATTGTTCTAAATTTCTCAAATAACGGCTTGGGAAGAGTTTTTGTGAAGATGTCGACAACTTGTTTATCCGTGGAAATGAATTTGGTGTGAAGATGACCAGCCACAATAATTCTCGAACAAAATGATAGTCAAGATCAATATGTTTTGCCCTCTTGTGCGAGATGGGATTTTGACTTAGGAAGAGATCACTTTTGTTGTCACAAAAGAGAGTTGGCGGTCCGGTGGTAAGGCATGTAATTCACGTAGTAGATGAGTGACCCAAATAATCTCTGAAACCGTATTTGCCATAGCTATATATTCCGACTCACAACTTGAGCGAGCTACCGTTGGTTGTTTCTATGCACTCCAAGATACCAAATTTCCACCTAAATATAAATACAATAACCATAGGTGGATCTTCATGTGTCAATGCAATGAGCCCAATCTGCATCAAAAAAACCTAATAGAACCATGTTAGGTGGCCTATCAAATGTTAAACCATATGAAAGAGTACCCCTGACATAACGAAGAATTCGTTTGACAAGTTGGAAATGAATGGTGGTGGGATTTTGAAGGTATTGACTAGCTTGGTTGATGACATAGGATAGATCAGGACGAGTTATGGTTAGATATTGGAGGGCACCCACGAGAGAACGATATAGAGTGGGATCATAAAAGGTTTCACCAGTGGAGTTGAAGGTGTCTTTGGTTGTGAGAGGTGTGGCAACCGGTTTGGAATCAAGCATCCCGGCTCTTGAGAGTATGTTATAGGCATATTTGGATTGATTTAGAAAGATGTCGGATTTGGTGTGAGTAACTTCCAAACCAAGGAAAAAGCTTAGTAAGCCAAGATCTTTAATTTTAAATTCCTTGTGAAGACGATTGGTGAATGAGGTGATGAAGCGTTCGTTGTTACCTATGATGATTATGTCGTCCACGTATACAAGGATATAAATTAAAGTTCCATCATGATTAAAAATAAATAATGATGGATCGACCCGACTACATTGAAAACCAAGAGTGATGAGGAAGGAACTTAATCGTTTAAACCAAGCACGTGGAGCTTGTTTTAAGCCATAAATAGCACGATTTAGTTTGCAACATGATTTAGACGGCTTGGGTCTTGAAAACCTGGAGGTTGTTCCAGAAAAACGGTTTCGATAAGGTTGCCATTTAGAAAGGCATTGTTAACATCTAGTTGTCTTAGGTTCCATTTGTCAATGGTGGCAAGACTTAAGACAACTCGAATTGTGGATGATTTGACGACGGGACTAAAAATATGAGAAAAATCTACACCCAGAACTTGATTGAAAAGTTGAGCTACAAGTCGAGCTTTGATGGACCCATCAGATTCGTATTTGATCCTATAAACCCACTTAGAGTCGATGATGTTGGTCGAATTGGAGCGAGGAACAAGGTCCAAGTTTGATTTGTATGTAAGGCTTTAAGTTCATCCTTCATGGCATGAACCCATTTGAATCTTTCAAAGCGGTTTTAATTCCTTTGGGTATGTGAGAAGAGAGAAGAGCATGTAAAGAAGATTAAGACAAGTTGGAAAAATGTTTGGGTTTGTAAATGCCATGTTTAGAACGAGTGGTCGGATGATTATTTGTGTTTGAGGGGTTGTTTGGAATCGGGTTGGCAATAGGTGAGGGAGGATGTGGCGAGTGTGAAGATTGGGCCGATGAGGATTGTTGGGCCGAAGAGGATGGTTGGGCTGAAGTGGATGAATCGGCTTGAGTTAAAGGAAGAGGAGTGTGGGTTTGGGACGATTGGAGGGTAGGAGGGGAGCTAATGGTGGGAGATTTTTTGGACTTGGTGATGGGCTAGATGGACTAAAAGGAGAGCTGGGTGGGCTTGTCGTTGGGCTAGGGGTGGGTAAGGAAGGATGGGATCTGAACAGTGAGTACATGGTGTAGTTGTGGAAGGAGTTTGTGAGGTATGAGGCAAGGTAGGAATTTTTTTGTTTTAGGGGTGGGTAGAAAATCTTCAAAGTTGGTGAAAGAAAGTTGGGAAGTGTCGGAGGTTGCGGAAGGAGATTGAAAAGGAAACACATCTTCGTCAAATTTAGCATGTCTAGCGATGTAAATTCGACCCGTTGAAGGGTCTAGGCATCTAAAACCTTTATGTTTTGAGGAGCACTTCGTGGTAATAGCTTGTGTTTGGTATAGTCCCGAAGGTATGGATATACAAGACATCCAAAAATGCGAAGATTGGAATAAGATGGAGGTTTAAAGGGTGATTTGTTTTCAAGAAGTTTTCTTGCGAGTCGGTTTATAATGTATGGAACGGAAGTGAAAGCATCAAACCACAACTTTGGTGGGACATGAGCATTAAACATGTGCTAATCCGGTTTCAGTGATATGACGGTGTTTACGTTCGACCGTCCATTTTGTTCCGGTGTGTGAGGGCAAGATAATCGATGATGTATGCCATGCTCTTGAAAACAATTTTGAACATGATGGTTTGTAAATTCGGTTCCACCATCACTTTGAAAAACTTTGACACTTGTGGAAAATTGGTTTTGGACAAAGTTTAAAAAGATGATGAGAATATTATAAAAATCGGATTTATTCTTGAGAGGATAAAACCATGTAAACCGAGAATAATCGTCTACAAATATAACATAATATAAGTAGCCATCGGTTGAGGCAATAGGTGCGGGTCCCCAAAGATCACATGAATTAAGTCTAAAACTTGTTGCGCACGTTTGTTATTTTCAACAAAAGGTAAATGTTTAGCTTTTGATAGTTCACAAGAATTACATAAACCCGGTTTGGGTAAGAGTGATGTAACAAAGACATGACCAAGTTTATTTAATGTAGTGGTAGTATCAAAAGAAACATGTCCTAGGCGACTATGCCATTTATTGAACGAAGCACGAAGATGTGAAGCGGAAAGAGCAGCAACAAGAGACTTGTGACTTTGAGTAAGAACATAAAAACCATTTTCGCAAATGCCTCTAGCAACAAGTTCCACTGTTTTTCGATCTTGAATATGAAAATAACTGTTAGAAAATAAAACATCTACGGGAGAATCATTTGTGAGTCTACTAATTGATAGTAGATTCTTTGTGAGATTTGGAATAACGATAACATTTTGTCAAGATATGGAGTTTGTTAGAGATGTGTTCCCGATGTGAGTAACAGGCAATGTTTGACCATTACCAAAAGTGTCGATGTGAGTAACAGGCAATGTTTGACCCTTACCAAAAGTAACACACATGTTACCCGTGTGTGGTTTAGAATCATTTAGACCATGAATATTATTAAGCATATGGGTGGTTGCACCTAAGTCGGCCGTCCAATCCGGAGTTTCGGATGCAATGTTACATTGAGCATGGAAGGCGTGTGCTAGATTTGCATCTAGCGTGACGGCTTTTTGAGCATAAGAGGCTAGTGTAGGACAAGCACTAGCATAGTGACCCTCTTTGCGACAAAGTTGACAATGAGGGACGCGTTTGGTGTTGTGACTACCACGGCCCCTTGAGGAATTGGAACGTCCTCGACCCGAGAAGATGAGGGCCGATTTTTTTTTGTTTGATGGGTGTAAAAAGCCGCTTCGGTGGATTGCGAACCATGAAGTTTTCAAAGAAAAATTTCTTGATTTTCTACATTTGCAAGAAGGTCGCGAAAGGAAGGTGCGGGATGTGTGGTTAGTTGAGAAGTAGAAAAATTCTCAAAAGAGGCCCCTAAACCATAAAGAAACCAGTGGCATTTATCCTCATCACTAACCGGGTGACCAATAGATGCAAGTTGATCGGAGAGGGCTTTAAACTCTTTACCGTTGTAACCCCTCGTGTTTTCCACACTTTCTATTTATAGCAAGCTAGCGTTGTAATTCTATTTTTGGAAGTCTATTTATTTCGTATCCTTCATTTCGTTGTAAACGTTGTAATCGAGAGTTGAATCATAATGGAAATATAGATTTGTCCCTATACTTGTTATACATACTCATACAATACATACACATGATGTGCATACTCAAAAACATGACATACTTGTTAATACGCGACTTTATACTTAATACATACCTTATACTTGATATCTATACTCGATCTCGATCACTTGACGCATACACATACATTATAACATATTACTTATGCTCATGATACCCTAATACACCTTAAATTGTCATAAAATATCTTTAGAAATGGTCTAAACCCGTCACCTTGTAGCAAAACAACAAAAAACAACATTTGCACCTGGGCCAGGTCCGCAAGGGGTGCTGGGTGGGTCAGAATTGTTTTGGCTCGCGAATTTGCACGAATCCCACACTAATCGACTCACCCAATCACCTCTAAACCTCATTAAAACTCACCCAACACCCTCCTAACTCTTCCCTATAAATACCAACCCTATTCCACACCATTTCCACTTTCCAAACTCCATCTAATCTCACTCAAACACTCTCAAATAATCTCAAGAACACCCTTGAACAGAATTTTCGGGCAGATTGTACCACCTTCACAAAATTGAGCATAACTTGCTCAAATCTTGGTCTTTTTACTTGATTCTTCTTTCATATTACTTGGATAATCTTTAGGGTTGAATCCAAAGGTTCTACATGGAGAATCCAGACCTGGAAATGCCCCTAAAGTGTCCCAAAACTTTTTGTTTGTTTTCAAACTCTTTCAAATCTTGTTTATGATCATCAAACTTGAGTCAAACTCATCTCAAACCTATGTCCGAATGCATACAACACTTCTTGTGGTTGGTTAGGCTTAAAAACAAGGTCGAGACATTCAAAATAAAGGATTTATCCTTACAAACTTTCTATTTTCATAGAGCTTAAAACTCACAAGTGGTGTAACTTCATAACTTGTTCATGGTGTGTCCACCTTGGTTAGCCTTGGTTATCCTAAAAACCTTGAGACCACACATCACTTGATGATTTTCATCATTATCTCAAGTAGTTTGCTAGTCCTAAAGTGTCACAACCCCGCCAAACCGTTGACGTGTGTCCTTGTGTGCTCTCCGGGTTCTATACACTTGGCTACTTGGTATCATGGTGACACACTTACAATTCTTGTCATTTTCATTCTTGTATTGTTCTCATTCATGACCCTCCTTGTTGTCTATGACAACTTGTGTAGTGGTGAATCATATAAAGAGGTTAAATGGATGTTCATCAACCTACCTCCATGCTTGACTTACTTGAATACTTAAGAGGTACCAAAGTGGATGGTTCATCCTCCCACCTCCTACATGTCTTATATGACTATGTATATATTATGGACTATGATATAATCCTAAAAACCGAAACCTTGATAATGGCTAAATAATCATCTATCGAGTTATTAAGTTTATCACTAAAGTACGTAGTTCCTTGTCATGATTCTATAGGTCTTGAACCTATGAAACCATATCAACCCCTTTTCAGGTTGTCATAGTGTCAAGAACAAGTGCTATGTCTTAGTGAATATTTTCATACATAATACTTTAATTCTCATTTCCGTAATCTCGTTCGAATAATCCAAATCTACCATTATACTCCAAACTAATACCAACGTTCTTCTTGTAGAAGGACAAGGTGCCAAACTCTAAACATCACAACAAAGCTCCCAGGATTACTTCTGTGGAACACTTAGCAAAACCGTGAGTACACTCGACCCATTTACCGTTTTAATCACTTTTGGGTTGTAACATGTTTACCTATCAAAATACACGTATCACAAACTCATGCTTTTACATGCTCAATCCTTATACATGAATACTTGTTATGCCTAGATACATGCTTGATTATACATGCTTGATCATTAACTTAGCTAGCGCAACTTATCATATATAGCACGCCGCCCGTCGGGGTTATGTTAAGATATTCATTGTCATTTTTAGTCTTGTCGCTTTTGTGGTAAGGGAAGCTCGATCTCGTTAAAACTTTTGTGGGAACTCGGGGTTTGATCTAGTGTTGGATGATTAGTATAAACTTTGCTTACAATTACCATGTGGATTCGAGTTACACTTTTATACTTATGCTATGTATCACCAAACTTGTGTACTCGCCTTTGCTTTTGCATTGAACTCGTATTTTAAACATGTTACAGGTTGAAGAGGAAACGCATGATGAAAGCTAGTAGGAAATGCTTTAGATACACATTTTAAAACTTACTAGACTAGTTTTGTATTAATCACGTTGTACTCGTTGTATTTTGAACTATTGTATTGACTTCAAATGTTGTACTTGACAATGTTGTTATGAATGAAATATGGGTTTTATTTAAATATTGGCGCCAAGTAGTATTTATGAGCAATGAGCAATCTATTTCGTCCCGCCTTGATGTTTCCGCCATCGGTTGGGGTGTGACAGATTGCTATCAAAGCCATAACTATAGGGAATTAGGTAGAATTGCCATGTTCACCCTAGTCTATAGTTTAAGTGTCCATTTTGACCATTCTTGTCTTATGCTTAAAACTTTATTCTTCCTCATTGCTTCTTCCTTATCTTTTGGTCTTAAAATTTACGTAACGTCATTCCTAAGACATTTTACATAATACACTTGAAGACTTGAAGACACTCATGATTCAAACGAGGCGATCTGCACCAAGATAGGTCCAATGACTTACAATTTTTGCTGAAATCCCTCATTCCGCGTACTCGATTTTTCACGAAGTTATACCATCAAGTTAGGAGTGATATCCACATCTTGATGGAAACATCCATTTCATACTCTAGTGGATCTTACAAACGAGTCAGAACATGCTCCTCGTTTAGTAAGAAACAACCACACTTAGGTACGAAATCGTCAAGTTAGGGGTGAAACCCGCACCTTGTCGATTAAGTCCCATTCCTCGATTTTCATTCTCGCCAAAGTCTCGAAATTTCGATCGACTAGGGACATGTAGTAACTGGAAGGGTAAAATGTTGTTAATCGCTTCTCGACGAGAGTGTTTTACCTATTAGGCCAAAGCATGTTCCCTAACTCGAAAGATCTTACAAATCACTTTGGAATAGTCGCCGTTTCTCTACCAAAACATACCCATGTTTTATTGAGCCAATCTTTTATGTTATCTCAATTTTTATGTGATTTTATACTTGTTACCTTATTCGTTTCAAACTGTTACACAACTCGCATGTTATCGCAATAAAAAACAATACTAATTCTCGTGAACACACTAAATTTACACTCTTTATTCGCATTCATACGTGATTATACATGCTATACTTGATACGTTCATGCAAACTTTGTGAACCATACTTGATGAACCCATGCAATCTTATGTGAACCATACATGAACCTTATACATGTGAAACTTGTTTTTCCATATTATAATAAAATCTCATCCCTTTCTTCTATGTTACACCTCTAGATGAATTCTCCTAACTCATCTAAGAAATCCAAGAGGTCCAACAAGGGGTCCAACAACAATAACAACAACAACAATGAGGACTCCATCTCCAAACAAGACCTCGTTGGTCTTGTCGCTGAACAAATGGCCGGTCAAATGGCCTCTAGTGGATCTTACAAACGATTCGGAATATGCTCCTCATTTAGTGAGGAACAACCACACTTAGGGTACGAAATCGTCAAGTTAGGGGTGAAACCCGCACCATGTCGATTAAGTCCCATTCCTCGATTTTCGTTCTCGCCGAAGTTTCGATTTTCTAATCCATTAGAGACGTGTAGTAACTGGAAGGCTAAAATACCGTTAGTCGCTTCTCGATGAGAGTATTTTACCTATAAGCCTAAGCACGTTTCTCTAATTAGAAAGGATCTTTGATTCACTTTGGAATTGTCGACGTTTCTCTACCCGAAATAATCCCATGTTTTATTGAGCCAATCTTTTATGTTATCTCAATTTTTATGTGATTTTATGCTTGTTACCTTATTCTTTCAAACCGTTACACACGCACGGTTATCACAATAAAAAACAATACTAATCCTTGTGAACAAACTAAATTTATACTCCTTATTCGCCTCCATACGTGAGTATACATGTTATACTTAATGAATTCATGCAAATTTTGTGAACTATACTTGATGAACCCATGCAATCTTATGTAAACCATGCTTGAACCTTATACATGCTTATTCATGCACAACTTGTTTTTCCCATATTATGATCAAGTCTCATCCCCTTTTCTTCTATGTTGAACCTCTAGATGAACTCCCCAATCTCGAACAAGAAGTCCAAGAGGTCCAACAAGGGGTCCAACAGCAACAACAACAACAATGAGGATTCCATTTCCAAGCAAGAGCTCGTCGGTCTTGTCGCTGAGCAATTGGCTGATCAAATGGCCCGTGTCATACCCGATATTGTTAGCCAGCTTCAAACCATCAATACCGAAACCCCCAAATCATCTGTCGATTCGAAACTGACAACCCCAAAACATCCTTCAAATTCAAGCATTTCATGGCTTGTAAACCAGTGGAATTCACTGGCATGGATGGTGTCACCGCCATGATCAATTAGTTTGACGCGAAGGAGCTTACATTTCTCCAGGACGGGTGCCCTAACAACCTTCGAACCCTCAACGCTACCGGGGTCTTTCGCCAGAGAGCCCTCGAGTGGTGGACTACCGAACGCAATAAGCGTGGCAACGAATCAGCTCACGTTCTCACTTGGGACGAGCTTAGGCAGCTCATGAGGGATCAGTTCTGTCCTCCCCACGAGACCCAGAAGCTCGAGAATGAATTCTGGAATCTCACACAACAAGGGAGTGACGCCGAGGGACTGATCGCTCGCTTTAAACAGTTGAGTATTGTCTGTCCTGGACAGGTGGATACGGTTCCCAAGGCGATAGCTAAGCTTATTCGTTTGCTTTCGCCTGTGATCATGAATCACGTGGCCGCCGCAAACCCTAGAACCCTCGAAGAAGCCTTTAGCATAACCATCCAGCTTAACCACAACTACATCCTTCAGGGGGCCTACGACAAGGCTCCTACGAAGCATGCGCATCAAGCCACCGCCAATACCACCGCTACCGAATCGCCTCCCCCTCAAACCAAAAAGAACAACCTCAAGAACAAGAAGCAAAAGGCTTCGGTTCAAAACAACACGGTTGTCACTCCGCCTACCCCTAAACCTTTAAATGCCATCTCCACCACCTAAAACAACGATCCATCCAAGCGAAACTACACCAGCACTTGGCCTAGGTGTGATCGTTGCACCTACCACCATCTCCCTTCCACCCTGTGTCGAAAGTGCGCCAACTGTAACAGGATGGGGTATCTTTCTAGCCATTGTCACCAACCCCAAAGCAACCAAGCCATCGTTCGTAACCCTAACCCGAACCAAACCCAACCTCAACGTCAGAATGCTCATGTGTGAGCATGTTACAAATGTGGCGATCTCAATCATCTCGCCAATGTCTGTCCTCTTCTCAACCAGCAGCATCAGCACCAGCAACAGCAGCAGCCTGAGCCTGCAAAGGGGCGAGCTTTCATGCTTACCTCCGCTCAAACCCAAAGCTCTAACGACGTCATTACTGGTACGTTCCTTGTGAACCATATTTATGCTACATGTCTATTTGATACTGGCGCCGATAGGAGTTTTGTGTCACTGGAATTTGAACCCTTGAGTGCGAACGATCTAAAATGCCTAATCCTTTCGTTGTCGAAGGTAATGGTAAAACCGTCTCCGTTGATTTCGTTCTTTCTGGATGCTCTTTGATTCTTAACGATCATTCGTTCTCCATTGATCTCATTCTCATGCAAATGGGTAGTTTCGACATCATAGTAGGCATGGATTGGCTTATGCGAGTTCGTGCCGAAGTTGTTTGTTCCGAAAAATTTATTCGCCTCCCTCTTCCTTAAGGTGATTCTCTACACGTCTATGGTGAGAAACCTTCTAAAGGTCTCAAGCTTATGTCGTGCATCAAAGCGAACAAGTACTTGTGTAAGGAGTACTTTGCCTTTCTCGCCCATGTTGTGGAAAAGAAAGACAAGAGTCCTAGCACAAGTGATGTTCCTGTCGTTTGTGAGTTTCCCTCTGTTTTTCCCGAGGATCTTCCTGGTCTTCCACCTCCTCGAGATGTCTATTTTCGTATTGATCTTATCCCTGGCGCAACTCCTGTTGCGAAAGCTCCCTATCGATTAGCACCCTCGGAGATGCAAGAGCTATCGAGCCAGCTTTAAGAACTTCTTGATAAAGGCTTTATACGCCCTAGTACTTCTCCTTGGGGCACTCCCGTTCTTTTCGCCAGAAAGAAAGATGGATCATTCCGCATGTGCATTGACTATCGTGAGCTCAACAAGCTTACAGTCAAAAACCGCTATCCACTTCCTCGTATTGACAATATCTTCGACCAATTGCAAGGCGCGAAGTGCTTTTCGAAGATCGATCTCCGTTCTAGCTATCATCATCTTCTGGTTTCCGAGGAAGATGTACCCAAAACCGCTTTCCGCACACGTTATCGACACTACGAGTTCGTGGTCATGCCTTTTAGTTTGACCAACACACCAGCGGTGTTTATGGATCTCATGAACCGCGTGTGTAAGCCTTTTCTCGATCATTTCATCTTGTATTCATCGACGATATCCTAATTTACTCCAAGACGAAAGAAGAGCATGGACGACATTTGCGTCTCACTCTTCAGCTATCGCAAACCGGACGTCTTTATGCCAAAATTCTCCAAGTGTGAATTTTGGCTAAAAGAGGTTCAATTCTTAGGTCACACCGTCAATGAACTCGGTATTCATGTTGACCCTGCAAAGATAGAAACTATGAAGAATTGGATTGCACCTAAGTCGCCCTCTGAAATTCGTTCGTTCTTTGGCCTAGCTGGGTATTATCGTCGTTTCATCTCGAACTTCTAGAAAATTGTCGTTCCTTTGACTTCATTGACTCAAAAAGGTAAACCTTTTGTTTGGGGTCCTGAGCAAGAGGAATCTTTCCAAACACTCAAGGACATGCTTTGTAATGCTCCTATCCTCACTCTCCCCGATGGGAACGACAATTTCGTCGTGTATTGCGATGCCTCTAACCAGGGTCTTGGTTGCGTACTCATGCAACGAGACAAAGTAATCGCTTACGCGTCAAGACAACTCAAAATACATGAAAAAACTATACTACTCACGACCTTTAACTTGGTGCAGTTGTTTTTGCATTAAAGATTAGGCGACACTACCTTTATGGTACAAAGTGTACGGTCTTCACCGACCATAAGAGCCTCCAACATATCTTTGATCAAAAGGAACTCAACATGCGTCAACGTCGTTGGGTAGAATTGTTAAACGACTACGACTGTGATATTCGCCACCACCCTGGTAAAGCGAATGTCGTGGCCGATGCACTTAGTCGTAAGACTCATGTTAAGAGTGTTCACTGCTACGAAATCATGGGAAAACTCAACGAGTTGATTTGACAAGCACAATTTACCGTCATTAACGAGGGTAACCTCAATAAAGAATTGAATTCTTTACTACCATAGTCGTATTTCGATACCCGGTCGTCTCAATCTTCGGTCTACTTTAATGAATGAAGCCCACAAATCCCGATACTCCGTTCATCTTGGAGCTGATAAGATGCACCATGATTTGCGTGCATCCTATTGGTGGCCTGGAATGAAATGTGATATCGCTCTTTACGTGTCCAAATGCCTTACGTGTTCCAAAGTCAAGGCAGAACATCAACGTCCCTCTGGTTTGCTCGAACAACCAGAAATCCCTGTTTGGAAATGGGAGAGCATAGCCATGGAGTTTATCACAAAATTGCCTCGTACTTCGTCTGGTCATGACAGCATTTGGGTCATCATTGACCGATTGACCAAATCTGCGCATTTTCTCGCAATTCGTGAAGATTACAAAGTCGAGCAATTGGCTCGTATCTACACGGATGAAATCATTAGCGGTCATGGTACTCATCTTGATATCATTTCTGATCGCGACACTCGTTTCACCTCTCGCATTTGGAAAACTTTTCAAACCGCTCTTGGCACTCAGCTTAATCTTAGCATCGTTTTTCATCCTCAGTCTGATGGTCAAACCGAGCGTACTATCCAAACCTTAGAGGATATGCTTCGGTCATGCGTAATCGATTTTGGCGGCAATTGGGATTCGCACTTACCCTTGGTTGAATTCTCGTACAACAATAGTTATCACGCTAGTATTCAAATGGCTCCATTTGAAGCATTGCATGGTCGTAAGTGTCGTTCGCCTATTTGTTGGCATGAGATTGGAGATGTTCAGATCACCGGTCCCGAATTAATACAAGAGACAATGGACAAGATCTTACAAATACATGATAATCTCCTCAAAGCACGAAGCCGACAAAAGAGCTACGCTGACAAAAGACAAAAGCCATTGGAATTTAATGTAGGTGATCATGTACTTCTCAACGTGTCACCTTGGAAAGGCGTTGTTCGTTTTGGTAAGAAAGGCAAACTCGCTCCTCGCTACGTGGGTCCTTTCATGATCTTGGAAAGGATTGGCAAGGTAGCATATCGACTGGACCTACCTCAAACGCTCAACAATGTTCATCCTGTGTTTCATGTTTCAAACCTAAAGAAGTGTCTAGCCGAAGAAGGACTTCAAGTTTTGCTCGAAGATCTTCAAATCAATGATACTTTGCACTTTGTGGAGAAACCGGTCGAAATCATGGACCGAGGAGTCAAGCAGCTAAGGCGCAGTCGGATCCCTATCGTCAAGGTCCGATGGGAAGGGAAACGTGGCGCCGAGTTTACTTGGTAACTCGAGAGTGATATGAAAACTAAGTATCTGCATCTCTTCGTTGCATCTTCCTAAATTTCAGGACGAAATTTCCTAAAGGATGGGAGACTGTAACGCCTCGCGTTTTCCATACTTTCTATTTATAGCAAGCTAGCGTTGTAATTCTATTTTTGGAAGTCTATTGTATTAGTATCCTTCATTTCGTTGTAAACGTTGTAATCGAGACTTGAATCATTATGCAAATATACATTTTGTCCCTATACTTGTTATACATACTCATACAATACATACACATGATGTGCATACTCGAAAACATGACATACTTGTTAATACGCGACTTTATACTTAATACATACCTTATACTTGATATCTATACTCGATCTCGATCACTTGATGCATACACATACATTATAACATATTACTTATGCTCATGATACCCTAATACGCCTTAAAATGTCATAAAATATCTTTATAAATGGTCTAAACCCGTCACCTTGTAGCAAAACAACAAAAAACAACATTTGCACCCAGGCCAGGTCCGCAAGGGTGCTGGGCGGGTCAGAATTGTTTTGGCTCGCGAATTTGCACGAATCCCACACTAATCCACTCACCCAATCACCTCTAAACCTCATTAAAACTCACCCAACACCCTCCTAACCCTTCCCTCTAAATACCAACCCTATTCCACACCATTCCACTTTCCAAACTCCATCTAATCTCACTCAAACACTCTCAAATCATCTCAAGAACACCCTTGAACAGAATTTTCGGGCAGATTGTACCACCTTCACAAAATTGAGCATAACTTGCTCAATTCTTGGTCTTTTTACTTGATTCTTCTTTCATATTACTTGGATAATCTTTAGGGTTGAATCCAAGGGTTCTCCATGGAGAATCCAGATCTGGAAATGCCCCTAAAGTGTCCCAAAACTTTCTGTTTGTTTTCAAACTCTTTCAAATCTTGTTTATGATCATCAAACTTGAGTCAAACTCATCTCAAACCTATGTCCGAATGCTTACAACACTTCATGTGGTTGGTTAGGCTTAAAAACAAGGTTGGGACATTCAAAATAGAGAATTTATCCTTACAAACTCTCTGTTTTCATAGAGCTTAAAGCTCACAAGTGGTGCAAGTTCATAACTTGTTCATGGTGTGTCCACCTTGGTTAGCCTTGGCTATCCTAAAAACTTTGAGACCACACATCACTTGATGATTTTCATCATTATCTCAAGTAGTTTGCTAGTCCTAAAGTGTCACAACCCCGCCAAGCCGTTGATGTGTGTCCTTGTGTGCTCTCCGGGTTGTATACACTTGTCTACTTGTTATCATGGTGACACACTTACAATTCTTGTCATTTTCATTCTTGTATTGTTCTCATTCATGTCCCTCCTTGTTGTCTATGACAACTTGTGTAGTGTATATAAAGAGGTTAAATGGATGTTCACCATCCTACCTTCATGCTTGACTTACTTGAATACTTAAGAGGTACCAAAGTGGATGGTTCATCCTCCCACCTCCTACATGATCTTATATGACTATGTGTATATTATGGACTATGATATAATCCTAAAAACCAAAACCTTGATAATGGCTAAGTAATCATCTATCGAGTTATTAAGTTTATTACTAAAGTACGTAGTTCCTTGTCACGATTCTAATAAGTCTCGAACCTATGAAACCATATCAACCCCTTTTTAGGTTGTCATAGTGTCAAGAACAAGTGCTATGTCTTAGTGAATATTTTCAAACATAATACTTTAATTCTCATTTCCGTAATCTCGCTCGAATAATCCAAATCTACCGTTACACTCCTAACTAATACCTACGTTCTTCTTGTAGAAGGACAAGGTGCCAAACTCTAAACATCACAACAAAGCTCCCGGGATTACTGAAGCGGAACACTTAGCAAAACCGTGAGTACACACGACCCATTTATTGTTTTAATCACTTTTGGGTTGTAACATGTTTACCTATCAAAATACACGTATCACAAACTCATGCTTTTACATGCTCAATCCTTATACATACTTGTTATGCCTAGATACATGCTTGATTATACATGCTTGATCGTTAACTTAGCTAGCCCAACTTATCATATATAGCGCTATAGGAGTAGCACGCCGCCTGTCGGGGTTATGTTAAGATATTCATTCTCATTTTAGTCTTGTCGCTTTTGTGGCAAGGGAAGCTCGATCTCGTTAAAACTTTTGTGGAAACTCTTTGATCTAGTGTTGCATGATTAGTATGAACTTTGCTTACAATTACCATGTGGATTTGAGTTACACTTTTATACTTATGCTATGTATCACCAAACTTGTGTACTCGCCTTTGCTTTTGCATTGAACTCGTATTTTAAACATGTTACGGGTTGAAGAGGAAACGCATGCTGAAAGCTAGTAGGAAATGCTTTAGATACACATTTTAAATCTTACCAGACTAGTTTTGTATTAATCACGTTGTACTCGTTGTATTTTGAACTATTGTATTGCCTTCAAATGTTGTACTTGATAATGTTGTTATGAATGAAATATGAGTTTTATTTAAATATTGTCGCCAAGTATTATTTATGAGCAATGAGCAATCTATTTCGTCCCGCCTCGATGTTTCCGTCATCGGTTGGGGTGTGACAACCGTATTCGGTTACGGATCCGGTTCCTTTTTGGAGGGTACGAAGAGAGTCCTTAAGATTATGAATACGATCAATAGAGCAATGACTATAAGCATTTGCTAATGCTTTCCAAACGGACAAAGAAGTGGTGTGGCCGATGGTTTCAGCCATAGCCCTCTTCGATGAAAGTGGAATTGATAAGGAAAGGACGTTTTGGTCTGTGGATTTCCATTCGGTGAAAGTTGGGTTGGTGGAGGTTTCGTTGTTGGTGGTAATGGTTTCGGATGGGCATGAGGAAGAGCCATCAATGTGATAGATTAGTTTTAGGTAGTTAATAACTAGAGTAATTTGTTTTTCCCATGTAAGATAATTGGTAGAGTTGAGTTTGATGTTGATGAGATGAGTAAGGGAATGGAGAGGTATGGTAGAGAGGTCATACGAGGTAGCCATTTTTGTGGTGGAAGAAGGCAGAAAAAGGAACGGATAGGGAAGAGATAATTGGAAAAGAACAAGAAGGAGGGCAGGGATCTCAGGCTGATACCATGAGCTTGTGATAACTCTTGAAAGATTTTTGTCGATTGATATCTGTCTTTAAATACAAGAGGTTATACAAAGTTAAAGGAGAGAATTACTCCTTGACAAAGATAAAAGATCTGCACATAAATGTATATAATAATATGTCCATGAATATTTTGAGGCAATAATTGTGGATTGCCTAATAATTCGCCATGTAGGAACATGAATGCAAGGCTACACCACCCTCTTGCTTGATTCACTATGGTTCTTATGGATTAAACCATGACAATCATGGTCCTGGTTTCCATTTTCAAGATTTTATTTCCTTTTTCTTTAAACAAAAATAAATTAAAATAAATAAGGGGATAGTAGTTTGGTCATGACCACACCCTTAGGGTAGTGGTTTTGGATGGTGGATTAGAGGTGGGTGACATGACGCTGACGTTGAGGGTCATGGTAGTCATGACCACACCATTGTTGCCTGGATTTGAACCCAGGATCTCCCACTAAGGCTAAAGGGTGTAGGGGTCATGGTTGGGACAAGATTCGCCAGGTAGGAACAATAATGGAAGGCTACACCACCCCTTGTCTGATCTACCATGGTTTGCATGGATTAAATCATAGCAACCATGATCCTCCTTTCCATTTTTCAATAAATCCTTTCCTTTTTCTTTAGACAAAGATAAATTAAAATTATGAAGGAGATAGTGGTTTGGGTCATGACTACACCCTTAGAGTAGTGGTTTTGGATGGTTAATTAGAGGTGGGTGACATGACACTGATGTGGAGGGTCATGATCACACCCTATAGTCTAATGCTACAGGGTGTGGGGGCATGGTTTGGTCATCAACCGCCACGTAGGATCATTAATAGATTGCTACACCACTCCTTGCCTCATCTACCATGATTCTCATGGATTAAATCAAAACAACTATGGCCCTTCTTTCCTTATTCAACATGTTATTTCCTTTTCACAAAAATAAATTAAAATAAGAGAATAGTGGTTTGAGCCATGACCACACCCTTAAGGTAGTGGTTTTAGATGATGGATTAGAAGTAGGTGACATGACACTGATGTGAAGGATCATGATGATAATAAGTATCATGACCATACCCTAGGAAAAACCTCTACCATTGCTAAATATTATTTTTTAAAACAACTCACATACCCCATTTATAACGAGAATCAAATCTCAACATCTATAAAGACGATACAATTTAACACACCAAATGACCAAAATATCACTAGTATAAATGCCCTTTAGTTGCTAATTCAACTATTCATGTTAAAACATATTCAGTATTTGAACAAAATCTTGAAAGTTAATTATTCTAAACATGGAAACAGGTTTGTTTTAACTTTTTAACCAGTCAAATTCGACGTAGTATAATTATGACTTTTAAAATACATAAAAAACAATAACTTTGGATTTGGTTTTCACGTTAATTAATACAAAATGATACTATCAAATTACGACTATTTCTACTAACTTGTTTTTTATTTATCTAATGTTTATTTTACTCTTTTTGCTATGTATTTCGCAAATGTGATACAAACTTGTCACCCATCAAGTTTTTACTTTTTAGCTTTTGATCTTAGGGTGTGGGGTATGGGGCGGGGGTTGGGGCGTGGGTTGGAGGGCAACACTGGTGTTACCACCCCGGGTGGGCATGGTTTATGGCGTGGCCCCTTGGACGGGGCTTTGGCACCCGGCGTTGGGCGGGGCTACCCAGCTGAAGTGGCGGGTTTTAATTGGCCAACATTATAGGCGGGTTGACCAAGCGGTTGACCGGTTGAATTTTAAAAACCAACTGTTGGATTGGCCAAGCCGAGCGGTTATTTAAAGCCCACTGGTCCCCTTTGGCTACCCCAAACCGCCATCCTTCACAACCGATACCCCACCCACGACTGTCCTCTTCGCTACCCCAAACCGCCATCCTTCACAACCGACACCCATGGCTTCCTGGACTAACGAAGAAGAGATCGCACTCGTAACTGGCGTCGTGGACGCCATGAAAGCTCGACAACCCGGCGAAACCCGGTACTGGCCAGCGGGTAATGGTATTTTTTATGTAGGTTTTTTTCAATTTTAGTATGTTTATGTTTAATATTAATGTTTTTTTATGTATTTTGTAATTTTTAGGAGTTATTAATAATATTTTTAGGTTTGTTTATTAAAATAAATAAATAAATATACACGTGGCCTAGCCACGCGGCCTAGCCACGCTCCACCATACCCACCAAATTGTGATGTGACCGGCGGTGCCCCTTCATTGACACGTGTCGACCCACGCCCCCAACCCCCGTCCCACCATACCCCACGGTCTTAAGTCTATAAAAAATTGACGTGACTCATGCAATGAAGATTGAATGAGACGTAACAGAGAAAGATCTTGATCATATGTTTAACTTATATGTGTGTGTACATATTTGATCATATGTTTAACTTACATGTGTGTACATATTTTTATATATGTATTATGTTTATGTGACAAGAATTTTTGAAAGATGCTTTATTTGATTTTTATTTAGGGGGTACATTAATAAGTGGAGAAATTCAATTTGGGCCTATGAGCATGCATAAAAAGAAAAAAAGAAAAAGCTAATGATCAATCATCCAATGTTACTCTTTTTTTAGATTTTTAAGTTGCTTATATTCAAGCAGGTGTCATGTCATCATCGACTCTCACACTCATCTTTGACTTTTTACACTTTCAAAACAAATCTTTGAGCCAAATTCACTTCATGTCAGTTGTTATTTAGAAGAATAAAATATATATACATTGCCAACAAATTAATCCCGAGCATTTTTGGGACACTCGGTGGACAAACGGAGTACTTCGAGAGTAACTCGAGTCATCCACCATCAATTTCAGGGAAAATCCGGTCACCCGTCCGTAGGCACAACAGTAAAATTACCAGTAAACCCCGTTTGGCTCAAGGATCAAACCCAGATTTCCCTAAGTCTCATATCACTGCCCACCAGTGCCTCACTCCATTTTTACACCAAATAGGAATTAAATTTGAGTCTTCAAGAAAAAACTTAAATCGTCCTACTACTTGAGCTAGAGCTCATTGGCTGTATACATATAAACAACTAATTGATCAAAATACCATTATGTATTATGCTAATACAATTACTCGAAAAACAAAGTCGTTGTATAAGGGGAAAATTATTGTTGTTTTTTAATAAGTGGGGTTATGCAATTTTTTAAAGTTTTATATATATACCATTTAAATTAATAAGTTAGACACTATGGGCGTTAGCCCAGTTGATCCATGTCTTTCCTCTTCACCGTCAATCGTGGGTTTGAATCTCGTCACCTCCTCCCTCTCTTCTGCCGGTTCGTTTGAGTTGTTGACGTTAGTTTAAAAAAGGTTACAACTTTTTTAGACTTTAATTTATTTCATGGTTTAACATTTTTTTATTTAAAGTTATGAAAATGTTATTGTTTCCAGTGGTTTAACGTGACACAATGTGTGAGTTTGGTTAACGAAACACACAAACATGCCATATTACATAGTAACAATTTTTTTAGATTATGCATATGTATAATATATTCCATGAACCACTTTTATATGCACACATACATCTGTGTGTATGTATGTATAATATATCCGTAAACCACTTTATATATGTACACACCGTTTGAATCTACTACACTAGGGTCACCATCGCTACCACTAATACCCATCACCATTAACAACCATAAAAATAAATACAACGGGTGAACCCAGTTTGTTACATTTTTTAGTTAAAACAACTTATTTCAACCCAAAACTAGTTTTAGTCCAAACCTTTGTTTGACCTAGATCATTTCAACCTAAATGGTTTGTTACTCAAACCCCTTTTATCCTTTACACATTAACCCACCTCATGTATTTTGGGCCTTTTGTCAAGCTTAATCAAAACCAACAAAATCAAACCATAACCAACAGGGTGGTGGTCTATTGGCGACAGAAATAAAAGAAATTTAAACACATTAGGAAGGGGGTCTTGAGTTCAAGTCCCACCACCGACCGTTAAAAAAAATAAAATCAAACCTATATGATTATAAATGCACACTAGACCACGCTCATCACCTACAACACATATTCAATTACCTTGTGAGGCAAAAGAACACCTTTAATTGTCATTATAATATTAATTTAGGGCTAATGACATGGGATAAAGAGCTTATTCAAAAAGTCATACTAAAAAAAGTCTTCCCTCCATCCATCCACATTCACATTTATCCCAAACCCATACTCATTATCACCATCACCAACCCAAAAGGGGGGATTTTAATTCTGTCACTTTGCACAACACCAACAAGCTTTGGATTCTCTCACAAGATTCAACAAACCAAAAAGTCACAATCTTTTTATTTTTATTTTTATGATTCCATCTCAAATGGGTAGTGTTTGGTTTCATGTCTTGTGGGATCTTTCACCTCAAAAAAGAGGTACCCATTTTCCAATTTCTACTGTTCTTTTTTACCAGCTTTCTTCTTACAGTTTTATCTCCTCAATTTATGTTCCATTTTTGCTTTCTGAGCTTTGAATTACTGTCATGTAGATTTGGGATAATAAAGTTTTGATCTTTTTGTAAAAGGGGGGTGGAAAATAACAAAATTGAGTTCAAGATTTGTGGGATTTTTTTGAAAATGACAATTAAGTCCTTGATT
The DNA here is from genome assembly GCA_947069175.1 of Scalesia atractyloides. Taxonomy (NCBI): domain Eukaryota; kingdom Viridiplantae; phylum Streptophyta; class Magnoliopsida; order Asterales; family Asteraceae; genus Scalesia; species Scalesia atractyloides. Next base: position 48,226,365 of record CAMTDV010000010.1, read on the forward strand.
GACTGTATATGATTTAGAAATGTAGAATCTTGAGTGCCATTAAAGGGGGGTGTTTGGGTTTGATTTGACTGATAATTTCATTAATTTGTGTTGGTTTTTTTTTAAAAGATTCCAGATGTAAGGGGGGAAATGAAAATCAAAGAGTGGGTTGATAGATATAGAGTTAAAGTGAGTGGGAGATTGAGGAAGATGATGATGAAATGCTTTTATTCTGGGGAGCAGTTAGAAAGGTTGGAGATGAATGCTTCTTCGGAGTCTTTAGCGACTCGGGACTTTTCGGCTAGTGGGTATTCATCTCGGCCTGGTGAAGCTGATCCTAAAGTGGATGATAGTAATATAGAAGAGGCTGAGTCGTCTCTGCGCGAGAGCGGTTTTCTTAACTATGAGGTAAAGTTTGTTAGTTTTGGTTCTGCATTGGTTTGGAATTTGGATAATGTTGTTTTGAAGCATGTTTGATCATCAGTGTACAGTGGGTATTTGGATTTGTGTTTTGGAACTGATTATATGACTGTCTGGTTGACGGGTTGGCGGGTTGAGTTTAATGTATCTGGACATGACCCTTGCAGTTATTCTCAACCTATTTAACTAAACCATGTAATGTAGATATCGCCTGTGTAACTTGTTTATCTAAACGGGTCAAACATGGGTTGACGGGTCAAAATGGCTTAACGGGCCACTGGGTCCACCTGTTTAAGATTCAACCTGCCTAAGACTAATTCAGTCTATTTTAAATTCAACTTGTTCTGCTGGTTAGTGAGTGAGTGGTGAGATTAAAAGTGTTAGGACCAAGGGTTTATGAATTAGGTGATGGATATTTCGGTTTTCACTTTTGACGGAAAAGATGAAGATCCAAAACCCTTAAACTTAAACGGGTTAACAGTGCAACCCAAACATGACCCTTTTATGAAATAGACCGGTTAGACACGTCAATCCGAACACGGCCTGTTATAAACAGGTTAAGACACCCCAACAAATGATTATTTTCGTGTGGTGTCATGAATTGCCACCCCTAGTTTAGCGTACTTCACTTGCAACAAAACTAATTATGTAACGTAAACTCTTACAGTTTTACTCATATTTCACAAAATTTTTTATCCTTTTTTCACATATTTTACTTGGGTTTGTTTTCGCTAATTAAATTCATAAATAACCAAAATTTTCCGAACACTCGAACATCTACTTACATGATATTAAAACTTCAAGTAACATAAACACATTGAAACTATATGATCCCCACATTACAGCAGATTATCAAATTATTCAATATCACATAAACATTTTCAACACTCACATCCAAACACACCCACAACAGGTTCGACATGAACTGATACATCTTTTCAACTTACAGGAAGCAAGAGCGTTATTAGGCCGATTAGAGTATCAAAAAGGAAACATAGAGGCTGCCCTTCATGTTTTCGAAGGAATAGACATTCCCGCCATTATTCCCAAAATCAAGAACTCACTATCCAGAAGATCCGAGCCACCCAGACGCCATTCGCAAAGCGATACTTCCCCACAAATGTCCGTTCACGCTATTAGTTTACTGTTCGAAGCCATTTTTCTCAAATCAAAGTCACTACAAGCTCTAGGATGGTTCAAAGAAGCCGCTGAATCATGCAGAATCATACTGGAAACAATAGAATCTGCATTACCCGATGGATTTCTCGACTTTTCATCATATTTCAAACTACAAGAAATCGTTAACAAGTCAGTCGAGTTGTTACCCGAACTCTGGAAACTGGCTTCCGATCCTCAAGCGTCCATCTTGTCATACCGACGGGCCCTGCTTTACCATTGGAATCTCGATCATAACACGCGAATGAATATCGAAAAAGAGTTTGCTATATTTCTGTTATACAGTGGTTGCGATGCGAGCCCGCCAAATCTCAAATCCCAGATGGAAAGTTCTTATGCACCCAAGAACAATTTAGAAGAAGCTATTCTTTTGCTACTGATTCTGTTACGAAAGACGGTTCTTGGCATAATTGAGTGGGACCCGTCGATCTATTACCATCTTTGTTTCGCATTATCGTTTTCGTGTGATCTAATGTCACTTGCTCATCAGATCGAAGAGTTCCCACCTGCAATTCTTGAAAGAAAAGAACGGTACAATACTTTAGCATTATGTTACTATGGCGAAGGCGAAGAAATCGTATCGTTAAATCTTTTACGTAGCTTATTTAACAATAATAAAGAGAAAGAGAACCACCATAGTTATGCTTTTGAGATGTTACTTGCTTCCAAGATATGTGGAGCGCGATCGGATCTCATCGAAGAAGGAATTGCATACCTTCGAAAGTTACTTACGACATTCGAAGGAAATTGCGATGAAATGATTAGCGACGCTAAATTCTTACTTGGAGTCTCACTTTCCGCAAAATCGAGAACTTCTAGTTTGGATTTAGAGAGGATATCGACACAAATGGAAGCACTGACCGCGCTTGAATCGGCACACAAAACGATGAAACACGAAGACGCTAATGTTTTGTATAATCTTAGCCTTGAGTATGCAGAAAATAGGAAGTTAGATCTTGCTCTTTATTATGCTAAACAGCTTGTGAAAATAGAGGCTGGTGCTAGTGTAAAGGGATGGATTCTTTTAGCGCGTATTTTATCCGCTCAGAAACAATATTCTGATGCGGAAAATATAATCGATGCCGCATTAGATGAAACGGGGAAGTGGGATCATGGTGAGCTTTTAAGAACAAAAGCAAAGTTACAGATTGCACAAGGTGATTTGAAGAGTGCTATAGAGACGTATACTCGTCTTCTTGCAGTTCTTCAAGTTCAAAACAAGAGCTTTGGTCTTCACAAAAAACTGTCAAAGGTAGTATAAATTTATTTATGGTATAATTTTGTATATAACATTGCCCATAAATTTATTTTCTTGTGTAATTTTTTGTAATTTGGTTAGCTAAATCAAGATTCCGGTTTTACCCTTTTTTCAGAAGGCGAGTGACAAAGAACGAGGGCTAGAAATGGAAACATGGCATGATCTTGCAAATGTGTACACTAGTTTGTCGCAATGGCGCGATGCTGAGGTGTGTTTGTTGAAATCTAAGGCCATCGATAGTCATTCGGCTTCCAGGTGGCATGCCACAGGTACCGATTATCAGATTATCCAAACACTAGTTAGCATCATATAATCGCTTTCAAAACACACATCCAAGTGACAACTTCTTTATGCAAATTACTCAAAAATCATTCTTTGAACATTCTAGGCTTACTTCATCAAGCGAAAGGTCAACGGGAAGAAGCATTGACTTTGTTTGAGAAGGCATTAGATGTGGATCCAAACCATGTTCCTAGCCTAATATCAACCGCCATTGTTCTTAGAGAACTCAATGACCGATCACTTCCGGTTGCTAAAAGCTTTATAACCGATGCGTTAAGGCTTGACAGGACAAACCCGCGTGCATGGTTCAATCTTGGTCTGGTTCACAAGGCTGAGCATGGTTCATCGGCTCTAGAAGCCGCTGAATGTTTCGAAGCTGCAATCATGCTAGAAGAATCTGAACCGGTTGAACCTTTCAGATGAAGCCTGGTTCAGAATTCAAATATCAACATTGGTCTGATTTGACATTTTGTTTTACCACAAGATGATAGATATTTGTTTAGTTTATGATGTAATAGGTATACCTAGTAAAGGCTTGCCACCATTGTGTATGATATAGTTTTTATTTTATTTTTGATATTTGTAATTTTGTATATGTATATTATTATGTCCATGATTAATTTATTTGGTCTTTGACAATGCTTCAAGCTAAGAGGGGTGTTTGGATGTAATGTATTGAAAGCGATATATTTGTTGTTTGATGTTTCTTCCATCATGTGGTAGAGTTGATAGCCAAAAAAGACAAGAGGGTACATGCACTAATCGGCTTTTGTCCCAATTGTTGAGTGCTATGTGTCTTATGTCCAAGGCTTGATGCAAAGCCACTATCGAGCCGGGGGTCTCACTGGAAGTAGTCTCTCTATTCCTACGGGGTAGGGGTAAGGCTGTCTACATCTTACCCTTCTCAGACCCTACCTTAGTTTTGCTATTGGTGGGATTTATTGATGATGATGATGATATTTGTTGTTTGAAGTTTAGAGAACTTTTTATTATTCATGAAAATAATATAGTGTGAGCCTGGTTAAGATAACATAGTAGTCTGACCAGAGTGGTAAGCTTATACATGAACTTCACCATTTCAAGAAAAATGCCAGATTATTAGTTGTGTCGGGTTGACAAAGTTGAAACAAATGAATGCCTCGTATATTTATTCATGTTAAATATATCGATTTTAATCCAGGCACGCTTAAAATCTTGAAACCTGGGCACAACTATTTTAATCATTATCCAAACAAGTCAAATAGGTTGATGCGTTATAATCAAGTTGTAAATATGCTAAGCAGGTTGACTTGTAGTAATTGGACATTGTTTTGACACTGAGCTGTGTAGCTCAACTGATATTGGAGAAGTGAAAATTTGGGTTGAAGACCACAGGTCTCAAGTTTGAATATGATCCCAACAGGGTTTCATCACAGTGCGCCTTTGGGCGGCGGGTTTTTTTCCGGAAATTGGAGATGGTGGGCTTGGACTACCCAATGCTGTCTACGATCGCAGGTGTATGGGGTAGCCCTTTGTCATTGTGTTACCCGAGTAGCCAGGCTTTTATTCATTGGCCGTTCAAAAAATGTGTTCCAACGGGTGGTAAACAGGTTGGCATGCTTAACTAAACATGCTAACAGTTAAAAATTCAGCCCGAACATGACCCATGTATTTAATGCTCGCTGTTTGAATTTTGTCACGAATTGCCACCCAAAAATAAAATTCTATCCCTAAATAATCAGATAATCAAAATCACAGTTTGCTATTCAAAGTACGAATTGAAACACCCCTAAATCAAATCTTTCTCCAATTTGAACAATCAGCAACAGTAAACAGAGATGATACTTGTAACAAGATTTCATTTCAAAATGGAAAATCTGAGTAACAACTTTAACATGAACAAAACAACAATGTGCAAGGAAATCAAACTACTATTTCTTGCTAAGATCAATTCCAGCTTTCTTCGCAACAGCATCTAACCCGTTTTTCTCAATGGTTTTCAAAGCTTTCGTTGATAAACGCAGCTTCACGTAACGTTTTCCAGCTTCCCACCATATTCTCTTGTACTGCAGATTCACAAACTGCAATTTCTTTGTCTTGTGGTTTGAGTGAGAAACAAGGTTTTTCGTGTTTGATTTCTTTCCTGTGAACGGACAGATTCTACCTGCAAATTTTCCATTTTTTCAACATGTTATCAATTGCAGCCTAATCAGATCAACCTAGATGCCACTTTCACCTAATAAGAATATGTTTCACTATAAGCAAAAAAAAAAAATTGATTATGATTTACAGCAAACAGACGCATTATATATGTGGAAGAACTGGCGCCTATGTAGCACGGGGACGCCTAGAACCATCGAGTACCCGTCCTGGGGACGTTTTGGGGACGGGGACACCATGGGGACGTCCCCTAAATGTTTCCAGGTATTGGGGATGACAACTACACGTTTCGGGGACGGCGAATACAAGTTTCGGGGACGTATCCTATTATTTTTAGGGTTTTATCTTTTAAACCTTCAAAATCCATAACAAACAGTCGGCCTTTCAATTAAAAACCCGATCAACATTCAATTATACATAACGTCGGCCTTTGAGTTCTTTCTTATCTCAATTCATCATCATATATATTCATCATCTTTTGTATTAATCATGATCTATATTCATCATCGATTATCGCTTCTCAAGAAACACAAAGATCATCAACTACCCGTTTATTTTTATATTTTTTTTGCCGTACCCGTATCTTGGATTTTTGAGTTTTGCCGTTCCCCGTACTCGTATCGTCCCGTACCCGTTCCCGTGCTACATAGACTGGCGCATTAACAGTCATTTGAATTAAGATAAATCACTTGGCATCACAAACGAATAAAATCAGATCAACTTAAGGGCACTATCACATAATCAGAATAAGTTTCATATACCCAAACACTAACAACTGATAAGTACACCACCCCACATAACTTCTAACACAACACACCTCTACCGTGTCTATCGAATTTCAGCACAGTTACACGCTTGGTTTTAACATGCACGCATCAGAAATGCATAATGCCCGATGCGCGGATGAGATCGCATCAAATGCAGCGATGCTATTTCATCACGTGCATGTTATGCGACTGATGCGTTTTGATGTGATATGGTGCGTGATGTGGTCTGATGCGACGCATTATGCAGTTGACCAATATATGAACAAAATAAACCATTGATTGAGCAATGGGTTTGAGTATTTGAACAAATTAGACCATCGATTGAAAAAATCTGGTTAGAAATGATAAGAATATTATATACTTTAGTGTGTAAAAGTTAACAATTTAAAATATTATCTAAGAATAAGTTTTTAATATTTTATTTAATAACAAACGCCTCACATATGTGATGCATGACAGCGTGAGGCATCGGATTTTGGGATCAATACGCATGAGAGATCCACAAACTTTTTAAAACCAAGGTTACACGAGCAGTATAACTTTAGCAGACCAACCTTGTAAGATTCCTATAAAACCTTATTTTATTTTAATACCTGCCCGTATAAACATTATCCACATATGATCATACGGGTGGGTGTATAACCAATAACCTTATATGAGCTGTATGATATGCAGAAAAGGTTATACAGCCTGTGTAACCCAACACACAATTCCAGTAATTGAAACAAACTCACTAATCATAGATGCAAATCTATGTAGTTAATATCCTGATATATCACCGACACATCAGTGATATACTATGATGCACTGGGACGGGTACGGGAACAGGGTACGGGTACGGGGACGGGTACGGGAAACGGCAAAACTAAAAAATTCAAGAAGCGGGGACGGGACAGATACGGGAATAAAAACATATAAAAATAAATATATTTCAAAGATATTGTAACACAAAACCCCAAAATAGTCATATATTGATGTAAAGCTCAAAAATCCCATTTCTTCCTAATCTAATGTAAGGTAGTGAAAATAGGAGGGGTTAAATGTTAAAATACAAAAACTAATTTTACACTTTTTATGTAAGTTTTACAAGTTTTAATGACTAAAAGTAACCTAATGAAAGATAGAGGGGTTAAATGTTAAAACCCATAAACTTATTTAACCCTATAAGCAAAATTGTATTATATCTATATAATATAACAAATTTTTTTTGTAAGTTATATTAATGGCTACATACCGTGATAAAGCTTTCTTGTTGACAACACGAGGGTGAGTCTGACTTCCTCTTCCCACATTAACATCACCCAAAATTCTCCGGTTATCGCCTCGGAAGCACGGAAACGCCTGGGAGGTGCCGTCACAAAAAGGCAGCCGCTCTTCTTCTTCACAGTTTCCAGCAAGTCTCCAGCAAGTTTCCGGCAGAAATTGCAGGTTTCCGGCCAGAAGTCGTCGTCGGAATCCGCTATTTTCACGCTATTCAGTCGAACTATGACCGGAAACTTGCAGGAAACGTTTCCTGCGCGTCCCCATACACCGTCCCCTTCTCCTGCACGCTTCCTGGCCGTTTCCTACCTGTCGGGGACGTTTCCCGGCCGTCCCCGTGCCGTTTCCGTCCCCTAGCAGTCCCCGGGACGGGAGACGGTACCTCCCAGGCGTTTCCGTGCTTCCGAGGTGATATATTGGTTATTAGTCCCCTGCCGAGATATCGGTGCAAAATATTGGTCAAAATATCGGTACCGATAATATCGGCGATATTGACCGATAGTTGACTGATATATCACCGATTTTCCCGATATCAGTACCTTTCTTCTTGGTTCTACCATTCGTCTTTCTTCTTATTGCTACTATTAGCGTTTTAAGTCTTAATTGTTAGTCGTTACTGTAAAATTTTTAAGTCTTAGTCCGTTCCTATTTGCTACAATCGTTAGTGTCTTGCAAGTTGGAAAAGGTTAATTTATGAAAAGTAGGAGAGTATACAAAATTGTTAGTGTTAAATTGCTATGTATATAAAATTAACATGATATATTAAAATTACCATATCCCACCGCGATAACCGATACCTCAAATATCGGTGATATACGATATTTTACCGCATTAACTACTTAGCTGCAAATATGTTCAAGAACAGCCACATTAACAGTCAATTGAATCCAGATAAACATGGTTGACCATGTACGATTTAAACGAACAAAACCCCCCAATTCAAAAAACAATCAATCAAAAACATTAAACCCAGTTGAAAAAGAAAAAAAAAACTTACGAGCAACTGGCTGAACAGGGAGCTTGATTGTGGTCGAAATGTTAATGGGTGCAACACATTGATCGTAAGAAATCTTGAGACCGCTCAATTGTGAAGTAACAAACCCTAGCTCCGAATTGGTCTTCAAATTGGACTTCAAACTTATTGAAGATGATTGAGGTTTCAAGCAAGAGGACGCTGTAAGTAGCGCCATTGTTGTTTCAGATGTTTTATCTTATCTTTATTCTTCTTCAGAAATGAAGAGAGTTGGGTGGATAACATATAGCAAGTGGAGAGCCTATCTTATGTTCTTCAACTTTTATTTTGGTTTTATTTTACCCCCTACAAAATATAAAAAATACAAAATGCATATCTTTTTTTTTTATCATGACACGAATGCCATATTAGACGCCTAATGAATCCATAAATTTTCAACATTGGGAGAAAAATGGAAAGAATTTAGGACCGATTACAACAAGCTCACGACTCTAATAGAAAGAAGGGGTAATCCCTCTGCTTTATTTGCTCGCAATGCTATGCCTATCAAAGTTGACGAACGCTTCTATAACCTTAGACTCGTTACGCTATTCGACTGAACTTGTTGGCTCCATGTCCACCAAAAGTAGGTAACCTTTGTCAATCTTAAGCACCTTAATGATCAAATAAATGAATCGTATGGATGTCAAGCAATAACCGGTTGGCAATTCTTTTAGACTAAATAAAGATTCATAACTGGGATTAAGAATTTAGGATTTAAAAACAAACAAATAACGTCCCGTTTGCGGTATACGCATATAATGTATATATGTGTGGGCGTTCAGGGGCAAAAGTAAAAGTGCACTAATTTTAACGTTATTTTACTAATTTCGTGACAATAACATTAAAAGAGGGGAATGGTTAATCATGAATCATGTGGTGGCGTTGATAGGCAAAAGACAAGAGGGTACATGCACTAATCAGCTTTTGTCCCAATTGCTAAGTGTTATGTGCCTTATGTCCAAGGCTTGATGCAAAGCCACTATCGAGCCGGGGGTCTCACTGGAAGCAGTCTCTCTATTCCTACGGGGGTAGAGGTAAGGCTGTCTACATCTTACCCTCCTCAGACCTTACCTTAACTTTGCTATTGGTGTGATTTACATATGATAATGATTTCGGTTAATAAACAAGAAAAGAAACAACATTAACCACCGGGCGTCTGTGGAGTAACGTGGTGCCACCCTTTGGAAGGTTTGGCTAGAGGAGGGGCCCGTGAAGGGGTAATTGTTATCTAGAGGCTGGCTTGGAGTACCGCCCGAGGCATCTCAATCCAATGTTGAGGGGGTGCTAATCCCATTCCTCTATTATCTATATTATGAAGTAAGCGGTCAAACTCTCCTGTTATCTCCTTGTCAAAATTTTCCATCCTTTGTTTGTTATATGCCAACTTCTCTACAAGTTGTTCCTGCCTAAAAGTAAACTGCCTTTATTCCATCCTTTAAGTCCACAGCAACCCACCTAAACCCACAATTACCATCCGGCAAGACATCCTTTATGCGTGATATGTATGGGAGAAACAATTCTGGGATTTGATCTTTAAAACGGACAATATAGTTCACTTATTCATCCACCTTGATTAAAACAAACCCATAGGTATCGCGTGACTCTCCTTTTTTGGAAGTCATTAAACGACTACATCGCATTATGGGCTTCTAAGACTTTATAATGGAACGTGGTCTTTGAGAGTCTAGTGACTGTATGTAGGAGTTGTGTCGGGAAGGCCGCACTTGCTTTGTTCAAACTGCGCAAAGAAGTTGTTTCTCGCAGCGTTGTCTCTCCTTTGTTCTTGGACTATCAATGTTGGATGCCCTCATGTGTTTTGTTGTACAGTAGGCGTTTTTTGGTCGCTTCTGATTGGGTTTAATACCGACTTGTTATTCGGCAACATACTTTTTTCATGCGACCACATTTGTTGTTTTACAAGATCCTTTTTTTCCGGTTTAGTTCTTCATTCTTAGAATGTGACGGTTAAAAGTCAAGCTTTGTCCAGAATACGTCTACCGAATCGAGTGAAATATTGTGGCCTACAAACAACAATATGGTAAAAAATTTGCAACCATATTACAATTGTGTGGTAAATCATAAAAGAGGCTATACGTTTAGTATGTATGACATGTATTTTTGATAGGTTCCCAGATGATATGCACATGTCAACCCACAACTCATGAAAAGCTAACACCCATATGGTGCATCAGATGTCCGCAACACAGAGAGGTTCCGATGTAACTCAATCAGGTCAAGTGTTTGGTAGGAAACCTTACCTCGTTGGTTTTCAATCAAAGTTATATCTTTCGATGGTTCATTCTTTGGCTAAGACTTTCTTCAAAACTTTTTTTTATTAGTCTCTCCTATTTTACTACAACATCACTGACAAACGCCATTAGTCTATGCAGAGTGTTGTTATGTGTTGTAACTTGTAAGGTACTTCTTTAAATCAGCATGCTGGTTCTCGACTCTATTGATTGTAGTTTGATGAAAGTTGACGGTACTATTGGTCCGGGCAGATAAAAACATTTTATGAAATGGTTGCAACCATTGACTATTCACATATTGATAAACATCATAAAATATAATAGAATCACATGTCATGTATGCACGTATGTGTTATGTGTGTAAAAAAAACTTACGCATAAGGGAGGCTGCCACGAATGCCTTATAGAGGTTGTTGACTTGCTCCTGATATATTTCCGGCGTTGGAGACTCACGCAATGTCGCCATGCACGAGTAATTTTCTCCCAGACCTCGTTAGTAAAGAATTTCTTGCAGCATTTTAAGATATACTAGTGAATTTGGATCTTGCAAAGATACTTGCAGGCGTTCGGGAAAATTTTGTCACACACGTTCATCAGGCCTTGGTCTCTATCTATTATAATGACGCATGGTTCCAAACACTATTCCAATATAGACTTTATCATCTCTAAGATCCATATGTAATTTCCTTCTAGTTCTTTGAAAAAAAAAGGCATGAGCGATATAAAACTTCTAGTTTGTCGACATCATACCCATAACTTGCACAAATGAATGATTGTACAAGTTGGTTTTGTAGGAGGGGTCGATCATCATCAGCATATGTGGCAATGCATGCCACATTTTGTAGGATAATCAATGAACAAAGAAAATCTCCTCAACGATGTTTGTAGAGGATCCTCTCAAGTGTAATAAGTATAGTTTTTATAAACAAGAAGCTTTTCCAGTGCCTGAATGGGAGACCTTTGTGGAGGGTTACTTTTGGCATTAATCTTCTAAAGAGCTTTGTGTATGTCTTTTCGAACACACTTGCTCTCAGGGTTGCGTGTTGTTATGGTTTTCCAGATTTTTTGTGACTCCATGTCTTACACTAACAGCTGCTCCATCAATTTGTATTAATTATGAGAAAGTCTTCTGGCGTGGCCCTCTAGATGTTGAGCAGGGTGTGGTTATGTTTTGGGTTCCTCACATCTAACCTCCAAGAATCACACGTTGGGTTGTATAACTCTACTAGGTTATCACCCATGGTACCCATGGGTTGCTTTATTTAACTAGCTATTAATATTGTATATGTTTTTTTATTATAACGGGTAATTTTTATAAAATTTGTGAGGACATTCATAATTTAAAATGTTAATCGTAAAACAATAATATATTAGAACAATGTCTTTATATATGTTAAACATCACAATGCAAATTATTTATTATATCTTATATTATAAATGAATACAGTTATTAAATGTTTTTAATCAAAACCAAACACAAAGCTGTTATTATTATTGAAAATAAAACAACCAATGGTTATCGAAAGGAATAACCCAAAAAGTAAAATGTACGAAACAACTAATTCTCATATCAGAGTACGAACGCTTGAAATTTCAAGAAGAATATTTATCACCAAGATTCCCTATGTTCAACATTTGAAGAAGAGCAAGGGATTGAGGCATCTGCGTCGTACGCTTCATAAACATTGCGTTTGCCATTATCGTTGTTCTGAACATCCTCAACAATGTTCGATTCATTCTTAGTTGTGTTATTCGGGAAAATTGACTCATCTTCAAAGTCGTATTTCTCAGTTAGCCCACGAGGCCAGAATTCTTCCAAAATCGTATTTATAATACAGAAGCCTTCGTCTCGTATAAATTTCTTAATCCATAAATGAAAAAAAATGAAATTAATAAGAACACTATTGTTTAAATAGTAATTCAATTTAAATGTAACGATTATACAACAACAAGATATTACCAGATAATTTTCAACATAAGTTGAATGATACAAACCAAACTCAAAGGATGATAGCCCGTCACGCCATTCTCTAGATACACATTTGAAGCGATGAATTGATCTAGGATTTAGCTTGGTTAAATCTAAAACAGTAGCATCTCAAAAGGAATATAAACCATTGTATGAAAAGATTAAAACATATAATTGAGTATAAGAAATAGATTAGTAAGCTAATTTATATAAGAGAAACAAAATTGGGCCTCGTATAGGAAATGCAAGGAGCTCATTCCATTAACTGATATGGCGGTAAAAATTATTGGAATCAACTGAATCATTTATGTAATTGTTTGAACTTATTGGAAATATTATACTTTTTTAAAATGTTCAACCATATCAATCTTACCAATAATATAAAGATGTGATTTTTAAATTTTGAATTATTCAAAAACAAAGATGTCGGTTAGACTAAATAAACGTTTATTTTTAAAGTGAAATTTATTTATTTTATGAAGATAATGAAAAAAACAGAAGATTTATCAAATCTGTGAATTTAAATTTGAAAATGTGATTAAAAAATAGATTGAATTTATAATTGAAATTTGATTGAAACTTTGACTAAAATTCATCTGAATATATTTGTATAAATTTGAATTTGAAAATGTGATTAAAAAAAGGATTGAATTTATGATTGAAATTTGATTGAAAATTTGACTAAAATTCATTTGAATATATTTGTGTTTTAGGATACAGTTAAAAATTTTAGGAAATATTATTGAAACGATTTTATAAAGATCAAATTCATAACCATAATTTTCGGTAAGTATATGTGTTTTATTGAAATATACCATTAATAAAACTACTGCAAGAATAATTATCAAAGCTTGTTGGAAATAAAAAGAAAAGAAACGTTTATTTTTAAAGTGAAATTTAATTATTTTATGAAGATAATGAAAAAAACAGATGAAGATTTATCAAATCTGTAAATTTGAATTTGAAAATTTGATTAAAAAACGGATTGAATCTATGATTGAAATTTGATTGAAAATTTGACTAAAATTCGTTTGAATATATTTGTGTATTTTAGGATACAATTATAATTTTTAGGAAATATTATTGAAAGGATTTTATAAAGATCAAATTGATAACCATAATTTTCGGTAAGTATATATGGTTTTGAAAAGATCTTTTTTGACAAGATATGATTCTTAGGAACACATATTACAATTATAATAACAAGTGAATATTATCACAAAGGTTAAAATATATTTCAAATGCCTTATTTACTTAGCATAAGACTTCAACATAAGTCTATATTAAATACATATAAGAATAAGATACAATAGAAAAGTCAATATAAATTACGAAATTTTATTTGAAACCAAATTAAGTTACAGGAAAACTTCAAATACATCGAACTAAAATTGAAAATTACATCATAAATTCCCAAATATCTCCTTATAAACCACATTAGATGTGTGCTTTGTTGGTTTACCATCAGCATCAAAAGCTAAAATTTTAACACATTCTCTAGTTTTGACTCTCAATAAAGCGACATACAATTGCCCATGGATAAAAACAAGATCTTTTAAATAGAGGTCAACCCTGGATAGCGACTGGCCTTGACTTTTGTTAATCGTCATAGCAAAACAAACTGATAAGGGAAATTGCCTTCTTTGAAATTGAAAAGGTATCTTCTTGTTTGAAGGAATCATACTAATCCTTGGAATAAAAACTCTGGTGCCAATATTTCCGCCTGATATCAACTTCAATAACCCGTTTACCAAGAAAGGTTACCTGAAGCCTAGTTCTGCTACATAATCCGTTCTGCTGATCAATGTTTTGAAGAAGCATTACAGGAACACCAACTTTAAGAACTAACCTATAGTTAGGTAAACCGGATATTTTGAGAGCATTCGAATTATCAGAAGAGTATAGTCCTTGAAAAGAATCAAGAACTTGCTCGGTTTGACCAATACTGTCAGAGCTCAAATACTCTTTTTCCTCACCTGGAAATAATGAAAGTAACCGATCATTTATTTCATGAACTACTTCACTTTTGGTGCTAAAATTGCTCTCTCTGCAAAGAATCTAGTTTTTTATAAGGTTCCAAAATTGTAGGATAAACAAATTCAAATAAACTTTGAATTAGATCATCTGAGTCTGTGATTAATAAGTCATCTGGTATCTCTAAAAGTGATTCACCATCATTTTCTGAACCAACATTTCCTTCACCAATATCAAGTAGCCATTGTGCAAACTTCTCAATAGACTCGATGTTATATGTTTGAGCTCCAATGGTCAACCTCATTTTTTTTGTTAATGTTAAAACCTTGCATTCTGACCATATATATAAAGAACTCAAAGATGCATTAACAATCTGTTGTCTAGTAACATTAGGGATAACCGGGAGGATCTGTCTAAAGTCACCACCAAAGACAATAACTTTACCACCAAATGGTAGTTCTGAATGGTTATCCGTAGAAGATGATAGAATGCCTTTCATTGTTCGATCTAACACCTCAAAAGCATGCTTGTGGACCATAGGGCTTCATCCCATATAATCAACTTTGCCTCTTTTAATAGATTAGCAACGTCATAGTTTGGCTTAATGTGGCACATAGCATCTTTTGTCAAGTTTATAGTGATTTTAAATCTCGAACGTGTTGTACTTCCTCTAGATAATAATAATAACGAAGCAATACCATTTGAAGCAACATTCAAAACAATATGCCCTTTAGATCTAACTGCAGAAGCCAAAGTCTTCCACAAAAAAGTCTTCCCCGTTCCACCATAAGCATAGACAAAAAACAAACCTCCAGTTTGACTATCAAGTGCATGCATAATTTTGTTAAAAACACTCGACTGCTCTTCAGTTAGAGATTCTTTCATTCGACTAAATTCAGTTTGCAACTCACCCATGTCATGCGATAATTCCTCATTGATTAAACGATTGCTAACTTGACGTAAAGAATCGTCGTCTGGATAAGGCATCGTTGGAAACTTACTTAAGGTTGACCCACTGGACATTAAATAATTCTCCACTTCCAACAAAATAAGATTTTTCAGTTGATGTTCAGGAAGCATTAGATCTAAAAAAATGTAAAAACGAAAGTTAAACAAAAGTTACACCAAAATAAATAGATAGTATAATGTAAAACATGTCTATGATAAATGTAAAAAAATCATTTACCATGGATATGTCTCTTTTTGACGCTTGTATAAAATATCATCTCCTAATAAATGCCATGTTTTCTCCCACACAAATTCTGGTCGTGATAAAGTATTTGTTAAAAGAGTTGTTGCAAATAATGCTCTTAAATGGCGACAATGCCCTTCAAAACTTTCTTCGTTAATGGCTTCAACATATTCGTTGTCGTCGTCTAGAAGACCCATCGCATAACATGCGTCTTCAAAAGTGGGAAATAGTTGTCCGTTAACTGTTCGAATATCTTCAAATGATTTAGGACCTCTAACTTTATTTAGAAGAATCCTTAAATAATAAGGTTCTCCTGAAGCAATTGAAACAAAATGAATTCTTCCAACAGTTTTATACTTTCTACGTATTTGCAAACATCTATCCTTTAGTATCCAAACAAACTTTGATGGGAACTCCACATAAGTCGGTTTACGTGCTTCCTCGCTCTGTTGATTTAACTTCATCCATTCCAAGAAAATAGAAGAAGCAACAGATAGTTTGCTCAAAACATCTTCAATATCATCATCTGCCCCGTATACGACATTATGTTGACCGGGTAAATGAAATGGAAGCCTCATAACAACAGGAAATCTATAATGAACTTTGTTTAAGAAAATTCTCCAAGAAGCTTCACATGCTGATATGTATCTATAATCATAGTATTCTTTTATCTCATCTTTTTGTTTCTGATTGTTAGCACCATTTTCATCACTAAAAACAACGGTTGTAGCACGGTCAGGTCCTTTGTTAATGTACTTGAAGAGATACTTTATTGATCTTGCTTGGTTACACCATTCAACATTAATATGTGCTTGATATCTTTTTAATAGACGTTTATTATAAGGTACGACACTTCGGTTGTCTAATTGAACACCTTTTTTCATAACAGTATGACCAGAATCGTGTCTTCGATATACTGGAAAACCACTTGAGTTGATGATTGTATGAGGCGAAAACTTTTTCGGAAAATGTTTTGAACATTTCTTGTCAACCATGCAAGGACGACTCGAGTTAGCATTCCCACAAGGCCCATGAATCATATAGTTAGACACAAGTGAGTATAATTGAGGATCCTTAGATTTATTTGGAATTTCAGCTGAAATAAAAGGATCTATATGATCTACAGTCGGAAGTTTAAGATCCACTTGCATTGCATGAATAAACAAATGTGTGCATGAGGTAGACCACATTTTTGAAATTCAACTGTATAGACAACTACAAAAAAAAAATATGAGTTAGTTATATAACAAATAAAATATGTAGAAATTTAAAATAAACTTGCTTTAAAAAAATTATAAAAAATTAATACCGGCATTGATGTCACCAAAAAAAATTAATATCCTTTAAATCTTTAATCACCGATCCAGCTTCATCTTGAACAATTGACATAATATATCAGGCCTATCTTCTGGTTTTATGGATGTATCTTTAAGAAATCTTGAAACTTCTGGCCATTTAGGATTGCATGTAATGGTTATGAAAAAATCTGGGTATCCAAACCCTCCAGTAAAAGAAGAAGGTAAAATGACCTTCTAACCGGTGTCAGATAAATTTTCTTTACCTGTGTCCTTATACTTTTGAAGATTTTCAAATGACTCAGATCGTAGATTCTTCTGCTTACCACACATGCAATTGAGTCTTTCACTTTCAATCATAGTGTAAGCGTCAACCAAAAACTGTTGCAGTAGTCTTCTTCCCTTTAAAATCATAGAATAACCAGAATTTCAATCCTGTATTCCATATGCAAAAAATTCCCGCATTGTGCATTTTAGCCTTATTGTTTTTGGTAGTTACGAAGTCCCTATGAGGAATGTCAATCCTATATCCATCATCACCAAACGGAAAAGTATGGGATATTGAAGAGCAAGATAGGATGGGTGTAACTCACTAATACGTTTAAGTATCCCAGATTGAGTTTCAACTACAATGTCACGACGATCAATAGAAGCAATTAAATCATCGACAATCAATGCAGCAACTTCAGTCGTGGATGGTAAATTATACATCCTTCCATCTTTGTCTCTCTTGTAAATAAGACGAGGATTTTCATGAAAATGGTTTCGTACCATTCTATATGATTTAACCAACTCATTATGGGAATCTAAAAAATCTCTAAGATATTCAATTATTTTTACGTCTAACTCCTGATCATGTAAAGTTTGCTGATTCCTATTATCTTTGCCAACGACAAAAAAAATCCAAAGAACTATTATATTTAAATAAATATTACAGGTTAATAAAAATATATATAAGTCAACGAATACGCTTACCTCAATACACCCTGTCTGTTAGAGATCTCATTCTCAGTATCGTATATGTATAGTTGAGAAAACTTAGCTTGCTTGCCATGAGCTGGTCTAAGGCTACCCAAACTATGATAATTTTGACCACTTATTCGATATATGAATGGTGCGTTTCCTTTGTTGACTTTTGAATCAACTTTTCCTCCCATAAATGTAAAAGAAAACTTAGAATTATAACGTTGGATATTCTTTAAGAAGTACTTGCTTTTAAGATCGGACATGTGGAACAACTTTTGATACGCCGATTAGCGTCTTTTAAATCAGGTAGCTCAACTTTCCCATATCCATAACATAAACTAAAACATAGTTTATCCATTGTTAAACGACCTTTACCACCTTCTAATGTCTATAACTTGGCATTACAAATCTCACATATAAGAACTTGGTCATCATGATCTACGTAGTCCGTAGAAAAATAAGTTTATATAAATTTGAATGAAATATTTATTTTCTACAACATAATGTTTATTAAATATTAAAAATAGATACATGATGAAACTCCTTTATAAGGATCTGAAAAAGAAACTTTGCCATCGTCTTGACGAACCGAATCCAAATCTACCATAACTACAGGGTTGTATCACATGCCTTGTGCTTCAGTTTGCGCTTACCAGATGATAACTTAGTAAGTGATGATGTGTTAGATGTTGTAGATGGATTCGTAGATGTGATGATACTTGAATTAGAGGAATATACACCAGGGGTAGATAAGAGCGACTCATTGTAATCCAAATTGTCATTTGCTATAACATTTATTCAAAGGAAATTGGAATCATAAAATAATTAGTGATGGATACAGTAGTGACTAAACCAATCTTTTATATATATATATATATATATATAATAAATAGCAAGTACTCCTTGGTTTCACATGCCTGAAGTAATATCAACTAAAGAAGTTGTAGCGTTTATACTTCTGTGAAATGCGATAGTAATATTTAGTTGATTTGTAACACTAGAGACTTGAGATAAGTTTTCTTTATGACGTAAGGTGACACCAACATTTTTAGAAGAAGACGTTTTCCTTGCCTTCCTACTATCAAGTATTTCTTTTCGGATTCTACGCCTTTCACCGGGATCAATAACTCAATAATCATTAAAAAATACCCAAAATTATTTGTCTAATAAAAAAAGGATTGAACTTAATGAATTAAAATTGAATTCTACTAAAAAGAAATACTTACCATTAGAAACGTTTAAATGAGGAGTTCTGTCCAAAAGACCTATATTTATACATGGATTATTAAAGGTACACATAAGGTATAGTAACTTTAAATAAAAATTGTTAAATATTTTAAACGTACTGTTACCATCGACTTGTATTGATCTCCCGGCTGTTGATGTTGTTGATGAACGAAAATTATAGGTTCTCTTTGACATTTTCTATATAAAATAATATCTACAGAAATGAAAGAGATAAAATATCTAACATGGCATAAACGATTGTGAGTTTTTTTATAACTGGTTATTTACTATTTGGTCACATATTCGAAAACAAAACAACTACGGATACAAAGAAATTACCTTGAAGAAGTTATTGAAATCTTTTCAAGTGTGAAAAGCATTAGGATGCAACTAATGAAATGCTTTGCGTGGGTTGATCAATGTTTTCAATTGAAATGTATATCTTATCTTATATATATAAGATTGAAATCACAACTTAATATGTAAACGTTGGGTTAATATGGAATGTATTTAAGTAATTAACTACGCACAATCACACTTAACATAATAATTATTATTTTTTTCAAATTGGAAAGAGACATTTGTTCAAATATATAAACATACTACTTGTATTTTACATTTTACTAAACGTAACTGCTAAGTTGGTCAACGTGTCTTCTAAAAGTAAATCAAATTGTTTCTATCAGACATAAAAGGAAATATCGAGAATAGTGGAACAAATGATGCAAAATGAATTAAAAAACATATAAAGTTTATTGAACGACATATTGGTGTTACAAACCAAAGTTTAAAAACACTAATACGGATACTTATAATGCTCAAAACACGGATACAAATGACATGACCCAAAATATTGAAATATCATATAACTAAACTTGCTGCTAACTTCGCTCCATTCCTTGCTGCTAACTTCGCTCCAGAGCTCCTAAAATCGATTTTCTTTGATTTCCAAGTAAGAATCAACCCGTTTTATGCAAACTATAACGTTTTCACTTACACAAGGATTACCTTCTTTTTCATCAAAACTATTCTTTTCACTTAGATCTACACTAAACGAGTGTATTTGGGCTTAGCTTTGGCTTCTCAAGCTAGAAATCTTTATGATTTCGACTCACCAAGTGTTAGATCTGAGTAAAACCTTTTTATGCATTGATTTTTACACAGAATACGGACTAGTGACGTATGTTTCGTTCACTATGAAGTGGAACGAGGCGTTGTCAAGCAAGATCTCATATCCGGAAGCACAAGTACGATATCGTCACCTGGCACGAACTGGACTAACCCGTACGAACCATCAAGTTCGGCCGGATTAGCCCGAGTTCCTGTAAAGTGGCTAAAACTCGCTCCAAAAGACCTCTCCAGCCTATGTTTTGCTCAGTAGCTTAAGGTTAGAGGGATGGACACTCGATCTCCTCAACAAACGACGTGAAAATGCACGATTTGGTGACCAAAACAGTCAAGTTCCCTCAAAAAAGAGCAAGTTCGCTCGAAGTTGTCACCAGATGGTGACCAACTTCGCCCGACCTTGTATCATTTCCAAGGAAAACTGTCAAGTTCGCCCGAACTTGTACCCATTTCTAAGAAAAGGGTACCAAGTTCGTCCGAACTTGAACATCCCAGAAGATTCCAGTCAAGTTCGCCCGAACTTGTACCCATTTCTAAGAAAGGGTACCAAGTTCGCCCGAACTTGTACATTCTATTAGATTTCAGGCAAGTTCGCCCGACTTGTACCAATCCAAGAGATTTGGTACAACTTTGCCCGAACTTGTCCACTGCTCCTTCACGTTTCGACCGTTTCAGCACTTCGGAAGACTAATGCACTTCTGTTCGCATTTACATACTGAACCGACGCTCCCTTCAATCCAGAACTGCTTCGTGTTTGTTTATCAAACACTAACTGTGAGTATACTTGAACCCTTTTTACGCTTAACGCACTTTTGGGTGTCACATATGTTCCTATATCAAAACGCATCACACAACTCAAGACGCTTATTCGCAACCCGCCTTTACATGATTATACGTGAATTGATGAATTGTATGTATTGCTTGGTTTGTATGCCACCCTTAACATGATAGCTTGCTAGAGGTTGACCCGCCACCCGGAGGCCCGGGTTGTTAAGGCTCGCACTTTTACTTCTCATTTATTTTTCTCTTTAGGACGTGGGCACTTGTTCGCGTGCCTCGCACTCGCGGTTTGTTGGTTTACATGTATCAATGCAGTAATATAGTTCACATCTCTTACGTATGTTCATGCGGTGTTTGCTAAACGCTTTTTATATCTACTATGTATGCAAACCTCTATGCTCACCTTTACTTAATTGTATTGACTTTTATTTTAACATATGTGACAGGTTGATGACTTTTGCTGCAATGGATTTAGGATTTTATCATTATAAACACATGTAATAGAAATCTAGGGAAGATCGGATTGGATGTGTTTTAAGAGA
Organism: Scalesia atractyloides; assembly: GCA_947069175.1. Taxonomy (NCBI): domain Eukaryota; kingdom Viridiplantae; phylum Streptophyta; class Magnoliopsida; order Asterales; family Asteraceae; genus Scalesia; species Scalesia atractyloides. The sequence continues at coordinate 48,247,980 of CAMTDV010000010.1, forward strand.
TGTTATGTTTTGTAATAATTGGTTTGAGATATTGGTTGATTGTTTGGGAAATCGGACCGTTTAAAATATTGCCATTATTAGTTGTTATGGAATTTCTCTTGAAACAATCTCTTCGCCTAGTTTCGCGCCCCGATGATTCCGCCATCGGTTGGGGCGTGATAGATTGGTATCAGAGCCATAACTATAGGAAATTGGGTAAATTGTCTAGTCTATAGTAGGAAACTATGTGCTTATTCATTATTTATCCAAATAAAACATTATCTTTGGACTTAAAATACTATACGAAGTCTTTCCTAAGACTTGGACACAACACATGAAGCTGCAAAGATACTCGTACATCACAACGAGTCGATTTGACGAGATTTGGTGTGAACACCGCGAACCCTCGACGAATCACTCACTCTGTGTATTCCGATTAGCACGAGATTCTCCGTTAAGTTAGGAGTGATATCCACATCTTAACTGAATTTCCCATTCTATCCGGTGGAAACCTCCTGATGGGTCCGGGAGGGAAACCACAATCAGGGATTCGAAGTTATTAAGTTTGGGGTGAAACACGAACCTTGAAAACCCGTCCCACACAATGATTTTCAATCTCACCAAAGTCTCGATTGTTTCAATGATTCGGAACGCGTAGGAACCTGAAGGGTAATGTCGTTAGCCGCAAGGCGGTGAGCGCATTTACATATTAGGCCAAAGCGTGTGTCCAAACTCAACGGAATGATCGAATCACTTTGGGTAGTCGATGTCTCAAAACCCAGGACGCTCTATTAATTTTAAGCCTGCAATTGCCGATTTTAAGCATCATCGAATTTTATTATGCTTATATATTTTTTCGAATTGAAGATTTTACGCTTTATCGATTTCTCGATTTATCGCTGTCACAGCCCCTGACCCCACCTCGGGAGCGGGAGCCGTGAACCAGTCAAGTGGTACCGGTGTTTGTAAATTTGGCAGCAGAATTAAAACATCAGGATCGTAGTTAGAAAATAAATATCAGGGTTTCAAAACACCAAACTTTTATATTAAACAAATGGGGTAGAACCTAAGTTTCCATTACAACATATTTGTAGGGACAAACCCTAATTTATGGAAAACATAAACTCCTTTTTATTTAGGTAACTTTTATAGCCACTTTTCTAAGCCTTCAGTGCTCTCCAGCTGGCTTCTATTAGCTTCATATCAAGTTACCTGAAACGCTTTTTAAAAACATTTTATCAGCAAGAAATACTGGCGAATCCATCTCAGTTTTATCAAAACCAGTGATTATACTTTACAATTATTGAGAGCATCCGTATTTACAATGTTTATATCTACACAATTACTCAATCTGTACTGTCAATCCTGACTTGTGGGTCATATTACTTTGGGCCCTGTCACCCAACAGTAATGGTTCCTGTCACATTCTCGTGACTGTGGACTAGCAATGTATACTCACAAAAAGATTTACAAAAGTGAATGTACTCGCCTTGAAAACTTAGGTATTCCGACGGAGTTTCTGGTGACAGTTCTTGATTACTTCCTGGAATTTCTATTTAAAACATACAATGCACACGTGTTAGTAAATTAACCCAAGTCACTTTAGCCATAAAACACGAGACAGAACCCCAACGGACTTAGTCAGACAGAGCCTCGACATACGTCGGTGGGTCCTAAATCAATCGTGTAGGATGCCCATACAACACGAGACAGAACCCCAACGAACTTAGTCAGGCAGAGCCTCGACATGCGTCGGTGGGTCCTAAATCAATCGGGTAGGGTAACGAATTAGTGATCGGGGATTAAGATACTTACAGCGGCAGCGCTTCGCAGGTTTAGGGGTTTAGGGGGTGTTGCGCGGAGAAACAGAGATTCAGAGAGTAGAGGGAGTATACGTTTGATTTTTCAGATCGAAACTGAGAAACGAACCTACTCCCACGCTGCTCTATTTATACCCGATTTTGGCTACCTTTCGCGCGTCGCATAGGATGCCGGGTTCCCTCTCGCGTGGCGCTAGAGACATCTAGCTAGGCTAGGTCAGCCTGGTCACAAGTATAGGGTTGCCACATGGCGCGAAACGGTAACACGTCACCTGGACGTCTCCTGCGCGTCGCGACAGAGACACCAGTCTCTGGCGCGTGGCGCCTGGGATGCCCAGGTGGGCCTGCTCCATTTTGCGTGCCGTATTTCGATTCGCGTGTCCCGTTCTTCGTTAACGGTCCGGTTTTGGGTGTTTTGGAGAGTTGTTACATCTTCTCCACCTTGCTTTAAATCTCGTCCTCGAGATTCACTTGAATAGGTGTGGATACTTTCTTTGCATTTCTTACTCTAATTCCCATGAATATTCTGGTCCTCTCTTTGAATCCCATTTAACTTTGACCATAACTAATCTCTTGCGCTTGAGATTCTTGATCTTTCTATCTTCAATTTGGATGGGTTTTTCCACAAACTTGAGTCTCTCATTTACCTCTATATCTTGAAGAGGTATCACCAATGATTCATCTGCTAGACATTTCTTGAGATTACATACATGAAATACATCATGTATTCCTGCCATTTCCTCTGGCAGTTGTAGCTGATAAGCTACTGGCCCTATTCATTTGATAATCTTGAAAGGTCCGACATACCTTGGGCTTAGCTTTCCTTTCTTACCGAATCTTACAACTCCTTTCCATGGTGAGACTTTTAGTAGCACTTTATCTCCAACTTGAAATTCCAAAGGTTTGCGTCTGTTATCTGCATAACTCTTTTGACGATCTCAGGCTGCTTTCAGTCTTTCCTTGACTTGAATGATCTTATCAGTTGTTTCTTGCACAATTTCAGGACCTAATAGTTGCTTTTCTCCAATCTCTGCCCAACATATTGGTGTTCGACATTTCCGTCCGTAGAGTGCTTCAAAGGGTGCAACATTGATGCTGGAATGATAATTGTTGTTGTAGGAAAATTCTATCAAAGGTAGATGTTCATCCCAATTTCCTCCGAAATCAATTACACAGGCTCTAAGCATATCTTCCATTGTTTGGATTGTCCTTTCACTTTACCGTCTGTTTGAGGATGGTATGTTGTACTTAGATTTAATCTAGTTCCCATTGCTATTTGGAAACTTGTCCAAAAATGAGAAGTAAAACGGCTGTCCCTGTTAGACACAATAGATAAAGGAATTCCATGTAATGCAACTATTTCATTTACATATAACTTGGCTAACTGTCCCATACTGAAAGTTTCCTTCATCGGTAAGAAATGAGCAGATTTGGTTAATCTGTCTACAATCACCCAGATTGTATCATTACCTTTTCGTGTCCTAGGTAGTTTGGTAACAAATTCCATTGTTATTAATTCACATTTCCAAATTGGCATTTCCAATTGTTGTAACAAGCCTGAGGGTTTCTGATGTTCAGCTTTAACCTGTGAACATGTTAGACATTTAGCAACGTAGTTTGCTACATCCTTCTTCATTCCTATCCACCAGAAATTCTTTCTTAAATCTTTATACATCTTATCACTTCCAGGATGCATTGTATACTTAGTCTTATGGGCTTCTTCTAAAATTCGATTTCATAGGTCTCCTTGGATAGGAATCCAAATCCTTTCCTTATGGAATCTCCAAATTCCATCTGTTCATTTCTCTAATTCCTTAATCATCCCTTTTAATCCTTCACCATCGTCCTTGATTGATGTTTCCTGTGTTTGCTTAATTTGCTCATTTAAATCTATCTGCAGGTTTAGTCTAAGAGAGCATACTCTTTTCGGCTTCTCATGATACTTTTGACTTAAAGCGTCTGCTACTACGTTAGCTTTTCCTGCATGATACTGGATATCACAATCATAATCACTAATGATTTCCATCCAGCGTCTCTGTCTCATGTTTAATTCCTTTTGTCCGAAGACATATCTTAAACTCTTATGATATGTGAATACCACGAACTTACTATCGTAAAGATAGTGTCTCCAAATCTTAAGGGCAAAAATTATTGCTCCTAACTCTAGATCATAGGTTGTATAATTCTCTTCATGCTTTTTAAGTTGTCCAGAGGGATAAACAATTACTTTTTGACGTTGCATCAACACACATCCATATCCTAACTTAGACGCATCACAATAAACTACGAAGTCTTCAGTTCCTTTTGGTAAAGTGAGTATTGGTGCATTGGTTAACTTTTGCTTCAAAATCCTGAATGCTTCTTCCTGCTTTGGTCCCCATTCAAACTTAACTGACTTGAAAGTTAGCTTGGTTAACGGGATGGCTATTCTAGAAAATTCTTGAATAAAACGTCTATAATATCCTGCCAATCCAAGAAAACTTCTTACTTCCGTTGGTGATTCTAGGACTTTCCATTTGGTAATTGCTTCGATCTTTGTGGGATCCACATGAATTCCTTCGTGGTTTACCAGATGTCCAAGGAATTGTACTTCTTGTAACCAGAATTCACACTTTGAGAATTTTGCGTAAAGCTTTTCCTTCCTTAGCAATGTTAGGAGTATATGCAAATGCTGCGTGATCTTCCTTACTCTTAGATTAAATTAGAATATCATCTATAAAGACAATTATGAATTTATCCAGGTATGGTTTACATATCCTGTTCATCATGTCCATAAATGCAGCTGGGGCATTGGTTAAACCAAATGGCACGACAGTAAATTCATAATGACTGTAGTTGTTTTAGGGATGTCCTCTTCCTGTACTTTGAACTGATGATATCCTAAGCGTAAGTCGATCTTAGAAAAGAATCGGGCTCCTTGGAGTTGGTCAAACAAATCATCAATTCTCGGTAATGGGTACTGATTTTTGATTGTCACTTTTTTCAATTCTCGGTAATCAATGCACATTCACATTGATCCGTCATTCTTCTTGACAAATAACACCGGTGCTCCCCATGGCGATGAGCTGGGTTATATGAAACCTTTTTCTAGTAATTCATCCAGTTGTTTCTTTAATTCATGCATCTCCGTTGGTGCTAGGCGATAGGGTGCTTTGGCAATCGGTGTCGTTCCTGGTATTAGGCGAATTCTAAATTCAACCTCTCGATCTGGCGGTAATCCAGGCAACTCTTCTGGAAAAACATCAGAGAATTCAGATATTACGGGAATATCTTTAATTTCCTTTCCTTTAGTGTTAATGATTAGGGAAATCATATACACCATTCCTCCTTTCCGTATATAGCTTGCAGCTTCCATCACAGAGATGAATTTCGTTGACCTTGTCTACTTATATCCTTTAATTGTGATCCTTTCGCCATATGGTGCATTTACTTCTACCGACTTTTGATCACATACGATTCGTGCCTGATTGGCTACCAACCAATCCATTCCTAACACGACATCAAATCCGGCAAGATCCATTGGAAAAAAGGTTAGCAGTAAAATTATGACTTAAAATTTCTATCTTTACTCTTTGCAGGACCTCGCTTATTTTGATAGAAGATCCATTTGTCGTTTCCACCAGACAGTCTTAGTGAACTTTAGTTAATGGTTGATTAAGAGAATTGCAGAAGGAAGTATTTATGAAACTTTGGTTGCACCAGAGTCAAATAATACTTCCACATAAACATCATTAACTAAAAACATACCGACAATCACATCCGGAATCATCTTGGCTTCCTCGGCGGTTAGCACGAATGCTCTGGCAGTCTTCTTGGGTCCTTCGGTTGTCTTTGCTTTATTGTTGGCTGCTGGAGCTAATTTCGGACAGTTAGGTTTAATATGGCCGGCTTCTCCGCAATTGTAGCACAACCTATTGCTAACTTTCCTTATGCAGTCTTCTTCCTTATGCCATGGGAATTTGCAGAAATTGCAGTATGTAGAGCATTTCCCTGAATGTTTCCTTTTGCAGTACTTACATGGGGGTGAAGAAGAACTTGCCCCTTTCCCACGGTTGGAATGACCATAACGTAGTTCCTGGGTGATCTTTTGAGCTAGGTTCCTTTTCTGGTTTTGTTCTTGCGTACGTACCAATTCATCTGTCAAAGTGTTTGCTAGCTCTACTGCTTCTTCTTTGGTTTGTGGTCTAGCTGCTTTGACTACATGTCTGATTTCACTGATTAATCCCCAGATGTAACGGGAGATTAATACTGGTTCTGGTGAGGCCGTTGGTATAATCCTTGCATATTCAATTAATGTGGTAGTATATTCCCTGCAATCTACCCCAATCATTCTATGATTTAGGAATTCATTAGCAATTTGTTCCTTTTCATTAGGAGGACATAATTTCCTTTCAACTATTTCCTTATAGTTGTTCCATTCCATACTGTAAACTCTCTCACTTCCTTTAGACTGAAGAATGGTATTCCACCACTCTAAAGCTGCATCTTTAAAAAGATTAGAAGCATACATGACTTTATCTTGATTTGCACATTTACTTATCTTTATTCCGTCTTTTCCATCCAGCACAAGGCTGAAATAGCTCCTTCATTGCCCGAGAATTCTATCGGTTTGCATGATAAGAATTCTTTATAAGAACAACCATATGAGATGGTTCTTATTTTTGGAATTGGAGCTTGGATTAACAATTCGTGATTTCCATTCATGCTGTGATTTGGTTCAGGGGTCCACGTTTATTCCCGTTTATGGATTCATTATTTCCTGCCCTTTAATAGTATCGATAATATAGGGCATAACATCTATGATTCCTTGAGCCACTATATGTTCGATAGCACTCTTATTCATTTGATTCTCGTTATTATCGTTATTCATGATTTCTTGATTTACTTCGTCTGACATCTGGATTGTAAACATTTATCAAGTATTAATATCATAGAATAAATTAATCACATCAACACAGTGAATCAAAATCATCGAGCATTGCGACTTTTACTCTTTTCATATATATGCATCTAGTACAAACATATCTGGAATTCAAATATTACTAACCTATGCATCGATATATTTATATAGGTGATATTACTTTATGTCTGTTATATATATATATATATATATATATATATATATATATTATGCTATGGCTTCCTTAAAATTGCATTTCCCGCTCGTCATACTTCCAGACGAGCTTCCTCTCGATTTGGCGAATTCGGTTTCCTTCCTCCACCAGTTCATTTCCAAGCTGGCGGAGTTCTTCCACATGTTCCTTGGGTAGTATTGGGGCTGGCACTGGTTTAGGGTAAGGTGGAACTGGTTTTTCATAGGGAATTGGGTTTTCTAGCAGGTTCTGAATTGCCCAGTTGTTAGCCCACCATTGATCTAAAGGGTTTGGTGCTAGGATTCTAGGTATCTCATTGGGGTTAAAGGCTCGAATTGGAAATTGTTTTTCCTGATTCTGCTCTAAGTTCATGGGTTGGTTAGGAAACAAGGAAAGTAACGGTGGTTCTGGATTTGCTAACTGGTTGAAATTAGGTTCTCCTCCTACATTTCCAAACATGTAAAAATTTAATTGTCTATCTAATTCTTCTTCCCATAAAGGTCTAACTTCTGGGTTGTGGGTGTTTCTCTCAGTTCTAGCTGCTATGGCTTGTTGTTGTACTTGCCTCATTCTTTTTCTTCTCTCTCCTTGGGCTCTACTAAACCAACCTCTCTTTTTAGGGGGAAAAGGTTCTGCGGAATTGGCTTTGAAAACAAAGATATCTTCAGAATCAACGGTGTAGTCGGTGTTTGGCTGGGATGTTCCTTCATCCATGAGAGAATGAGGTAGGTGACGATAAGCGTCAGAAGTACCCTGATCACTCATACTGAAAACTAAGAAGTTATTAAAATAACACAAAATAATGATATATATTCACACAGAGTAAAGTCGCAGATATTTTCTAACACAATTAGTTAAAATTTAGGTATTTCAAAAGAACACCTAAATGACTTAAACCAGTGGCTCTGATACCACCTTCTGTCACAGCCCCCGACCCCACCCCGGGAGCGGGAGCCGTGAACCAGTCAAGTGGTACCGGTGTTTGTAAATTTGGCAGCGAAATTAAAACATCAGGATCGTAGTTAGGAAATAAATATCGGAGTTTCAAAACACCAAATTTTATAAATGGGGTAGAACCCAAGTTTCCATTACAACATATTTGTAGGGACAAACCCTAATTTATCGAAAACATAAACTCCTTTTTATTTAGGTAACTTTTATAGCCACTTTTCTAAGCCTTCAGTGCTCTCCAGCTAGTTTCTGTTAGCTTCATATCAAGTTACCTGAAACACGTTTTAAAAACATTTTATCAGCAAGAAATACTGGCGAATCCATCTCAGTTTTATCAAAATCAGTGATTATACTTTACAGTTATTGAGAGCATCCGCATTTACAATATTTATATCTACACAATTACTCAATCAGTATTGTCAATCCTGACTTGTGGGTCATATTGCTTTGGGCCTTGTCACCCAATAGTAACGGTTCATGTCACATTCTCGTGACTGTGGACTAGCAATGTATACAAAACCCCAACATACCGGCAGTAATTGTAGAACACTGTTAAGCATAACTAAAACATTTGAGGTTTTGGTAACACATTTTAACTCAAAAAAAGATTTACAAAAAGAGAATGTACTCGCCTTGAAAACTTAGGTATTCCTACGGAGTTTCTGGTGACAATTCTTGATTACTTCCCGGAATTTCTATTTAAAACATACAATGCACATGTGTTAGTAAATTAATCCAAGTCACTTTAGCCATACAACACGAGACAGAACCCCAACGAACTTAGTCAGGCAGAGCCTCGACATGTGTCGGTGGGTCCTAAATCAATCGGGTAGGGTAACGAATTAGTGATCGGGGCTTAAGATACTTAAAGCGGGCAGCGCTTTGCAGGTTTAGGGGTTTAGGGGGTGTTGCGTGGAGAAACAGAGATTCAGAGAGTAGAGGGAGTATACGTTCGATTTTTCAGATCGAAACTGAGCAACGAACCTAGTCCCACGCTGTTCTATTTATACCCGATTTTGGCTTCCCCCGCGCATCGCACGGGATGCCGGGTTCCCTCTCGCGTGGCGCCAGAGACACCTAGCTAGGCTAGGTATGGTCACAAGTAAAGGGTTGCCATATGGCGCGAAACAGTGACACGTCACCTGGACGTCTCCCGCGCATCGCGACAGAGACACTAGTCTCTGGCGCGTGGCGCCTGGGATGCCCAGGTGGGCCTGCTCCATTTTGCGTGCTGTATCTCGATTCACGTGTCCGGTTCTTCGTTAACGGTCCGGTTTTTGGGTGTTTTGGAGAGTTGTTACAATCGCTTTTCGCTCCATAAACGTACGCACAACTCGCACAGCCATCGCAATCCAAAACAAGAGCTAATACTCGCAACAAAACTAAATCATAACTACTCTCTTAACAGCGTCCTCGCGCAATACCTGCAAGTATATACATATCTAAATATATGCATATATAGTATGTGATTACATGTGCTTATGTGAATACGTGAGAATCTAGTATATGTGTGTTTTCATATGCGATCTTAGAAATACGTGTTACTATATCAACTATAACAAGTTTTAACGCGCTAAATTGCATTCCAATTCAAAAGCATTATGATCGAATCTCATTCCAAATCTCTTTGTCTAGATGTCTTTGAACGCTTCCAACTCGCGACGTCAAGCCAGGAGAAACGCCGATAAGAGAATCGCCTCGCTCATGGCCAGGGAAATGGCCATGGTCATTCCCCAAATCATCACCCAAGTTCAAGCCCTCAGCGATTCTCAGACATCGGAAAACTCTAAGTCCGATGCACCAAAGTCTACATTCTCCTACAAACAGTTCAAGGCCTGTGACCCAATGATCTTCATAGGTGAAGGAAGTGTATCTCAAATGCTTCAGTGGTTTGATGCAATCGAGGTTACCCTTCGTCAGAGTGGGTTCCCTGATCATCTTCATACCACATGTGCTACAGGAGTATTTCAATCAAGAGCACTCGACTGGTGGACAGCCGAGCGCATCAAATGTGGGAACGATGCAGCTTACGCGTTATCATGGGAAGAACTGAGAGAGCTCATGAAGAGAGAATATTTCCCTCCCCACAAAGTCCAAAAGCTAGAAAATGAGTTTTGGAAGATCAAGCAAGTCGAAGGTGACAATGCTGGCCTCACAGCAAGGTTTAACAGCTTAGCATCATCTGCCAAGCCAAGTCGACACTCCCGAAAAAGCTATCAAAAAGTACCTACGTGCTTTGCCTGATTGTGTGGGCGATTCTATCGAAGCTGCAAGACCGGCTACCATCGAAGAAACCTATCAATTGGCCACAGTGATCAATGACAAGCGAGTCTTGGCTGGATTTTTCTCCAAGAATCCCACCAAGAAGTTGAACCAAGCCACTATCGAGTTATCCGACGACGACGACGACGACGACGCACCGCCGCAAGCCACCGCCGAGCCTAGCCGTAAGAGAAAGAGCTCGAGCCTCAACTACTCAACAACTACACCGCTCAACCCTGAACCTCTCCTGGCAGTTCCATTTTACCCAAGGCGTAACTACACAGGGACTCATCCCCAGTGTCTGAAATGTACGTATCACCACCAGGCCAGAGCTAGCTGTCGCTCTACATCAATTGCAACTATTTCGGTCATCTCACCAGCCACTGCCGCACAGGGCCACGACAACATGAGAAGCTAACGCTTCCAGCACCGCCGACACAACTCGCCGCCCTAGCATCTGCCGCACCAGCAGCCGCAACCCCAGCAGCAGAAGACGTTGACATCAACATCGTCCAGGCGCAGAATGGCGTTCTCGATGGTACGATTTTCGACGTTAATACTTATGCTTTATAATTATTCTATTGTTTGATGTCGCTTTAACACACGACGACGTCTCTCTCTCTCTCTCCCTCTCCCTCTCTCTCGAGTCATCGCACTTAGTCTAGGCTCACACACTAAATCTTATTTCTAGCGCTATATAGTGTATCACGATATAATATGTTTTTACCCCTATTATGCGCCTTTAAAATAAGTTACGATAAACATACAAACAACAAGTTAGTCACGGGTGCACACGGGATTATCTTGGTATCTGCATGGGGATCGTAGTGAGTTCTAAAGGTGCCCTAACGTTAAAAGCATGGTTAAAACATGGTGGATACGCCGTACTTCCTATATATAGGCGTTTTAACCATGTCGACAAAGTGTGACATCTATTCACGAGACGGAGACGGTGTGGTCGAAGCATGGTGGATACGCCGCTGGTACTTCCTATATATAAGTGTTTTTGCCATGCTAACAAACTCTCGTGAAGAAATGTCATGCGTAGTTGAACGTTATTAGACCCTTAATATTATGGTGACTATTTTCACACGCTAAACCCCTTCGCAAGGCGTAACATCTCATCACTTCTCGATCGCGCAAACGCTAGATATCTTGAAAATCTATGGCATCGCAACTGCACTTTCGCTAGAATCTACCTCGTTTCGCTTATCGCTTTCTCCTATGGACACTTAAACGCTATCGTTTCGCTTATCGCTTTCACCTCTCGACGTTTTAACGCTATTATTTTCGCTTATCGCTTTCCCCTCTCGACGCTTACCGTTATCGATTTGCGTATCGCTTGATCGGAGTGTCGCGCCCCGGTCAAAGATAATACTTATATGCCCAAATTACCCTTAACAAATGTGTTAGTGGTAGCAAGGGATCGATCCACAAAGAGTATGTGATTTTCGTATGGACTAATTTGATTATGAAGGTGTCACAATTTTATGAAGCTTGCTAACTTGATTTGTTTAGATATTTGAGAAAAGGTGTTGGGATTAACCAACGATGATTTTAATTTTGATTAACTACTACAAATGATTGACTATAATTAACGAAAACACAACTGATGATTCAAACAGTATTTGAGAAAAAGGGTTCACACCCGGTTTCGGTAATTGCCAACGTAGGGTTTCTACAAGTTTTAGACTCAACTCAATTGCATAACAATTATCCAATTTAGTGTATCGTGACTTAGGTGCCAATAACTATCGACGTTCCAAAGAACGGACAAGAATGCACTTTGTAATCACAACAAGTAGAACCTAACCAAGACAACCCATAAATACACATAACCATTTCGTAAAGTCGAAACTTTATAATCGTTCGACAATTTACGAATACGAAACAAATGTCAAAGGTTTCAAAAATCAATACAATTTGTCACAAAGTTGAATCAAGAACAATTCGAAACCCTAAATTAAACAACTACCTACACCGGGGTGAAACCTGAAAAGACTAGCCGCTCATGGTGAACGGAACACGATCAACGATGATTTGAAGCTTGAACTTGGACATCTTGAAGCCTTGAAAGTGATGAAGATGATGATTAGGGTTTGGTATGGATGATGAGTGTGGATGAATGATGAAAGGGATGATGGTAGGTTAGGGTTAGGATCTAAGGGATTGATGATTCGGGATGATGGAATGGATTGGGAATGATTTTGGATGAAGGTGATGGTGTTCTTGGCTCCCAAGTGAGGTTTCAGACTCCAAAATTGCGTAACCCCTCAAAATAGGTCAAAAAGTAGTGATATATCCCATCCCCCAACTCAAAAATCAAGTTTTTCGCGATGTGGGAATGCAGGTGGCGTCGCCTACGGCCCTTTTGGGCGTCGGCGACGGCCGATATACAAGTGGGACCTGCACTATGCGCAAGCTGTGGTAGGGTCCATCTTTTTGTTCACCATAGGGGGGCTCACTGGAATAGTGCTTCTTCTGGTGTTGTCCGACGGCTAAAACTACTGTTTACGGAGGTTTTCGGGCAACGTGAGTGTACACGGGGCGTCGCGGACGGCCCTTTTGGGCGTCGCCGACGGTGCCTCTAAATCCCAGTTTTTGTTTGCTTCATAACTTCTTCGTTATAGCTCCGTTTTACTCACCGTTTTTGCCCACGTACTCGTAAATGCCACCTTTAAATATCTTCATTTTAAATCCATTAACCTCCCCCCAAAACACATCCAATCTTCGCGGTTAACCTGGTTTTGTTCATTTCACATCCCCGGTTGATCTCGTTTGCTCCCGATGCTCCGTAAAGCTCTCGAATAGCTCCTTAAACTCTTTTAGACCTGTAAAACACAAATCCCATTTAAGGTAGGCTATTCAAGATTAAAAGCTATGTAAAAACATAAACATAAACAAACACCGGTTTTCAACCACGTATCATCGCTTTCCCCTTTCGACGCTCGAACGCTACCTCTTCGCTTATCGTTTTCACCTCGTGACGCTTTAACGCTTATCGCATCTCTCATTCTTACCGCTTCGTTATTCTAATCGCCGAACCATTCTCGTGTACTTTTATCACTAACCAAGTATGCAATCAGCTCCTCCATGCAAGCTACTTGGCTCCCTGTTCAAACTTGGTCCAACCATTCACCGCTTGGATCAAAATCCATCCATGTCATGTCGGCACACATGACATCGTTCCACGGGACGGAGGCGGTATGGCTAAAACATGGTGGATATTGTACTTTTTATATATATGTGTTTTAGCCATATTAACAAACTTCCGTGAAAAGATGCCATGTGGGGTTCGACGCTATTTAAGCTTTGTAATTACTTCGTCCTACTCTTCACCGCATGGACCAAGGATACCAAAATCTATCCATATCATGTCAACACTCCTGACATTGCTCCACGAGACGGAGGCGATATGGCTAAAACATGGTGGATACGCCGCTGTTACTTCCTATATATAAGTGTTTTAGCCATATTAACAAACTTTCGTGGAAAGATGCCGTGGGGTTTGGCGCTAATTAAACTTTTTGATACCGTTAAAGAAAAATAAAAATCTTTTTACCGTTATGTTTTGGAAATATTTTGATTATTATAAAAACCTTTGGTCAAGTAAAATCTTTCTTACAATGTGAAATCGACTCAGCCTAACGCCACGTTGTGAGAAAATTTTCACAAATCGAGTTTCCTTTAAAAAGTCTTTTCGTAATAAGTTTAACAAATTTTCCGAAAACTTAAAAAAAATGTTTTTGGATCGCCAACTCGTAAGTTATCAACCATAAGTCAATTAAGTCGCTTTTACTCATCGATTCCCTACACCACCGAGACGCCTTCACTCGTCAATCCTCGATCAATCGCTCATTCATCCTCAACTTACGCTAACGCCTTATCTCTATCTATTCATGTCAGTTCTCAAGTCTTCCTTTCGGATAAATTTCGGGACGAAATTTCCTAAAGTAGGGGAGAATGTAACAACCGCTTTTTCGCAGCTCGTTACTCTCGTTACGCCTAGCACCAGAGATTCGCATCATAATGTAAACTATATCGCTTACTACGCTACATCGCATATTTTCGCACTACATCGCACCTCACAACGCTTACGCTTACAACACACTCGCTAAATACTATAAACTTTGCGTGATGTTTCCAAGACTATCTGCTCGCTTAAACAATAACGTGACTCTCGCAAGACTTGGGAACTAAGACGCATACTATCTCGCTTATTTATTTAATTTGATTTAATTTAATTTAAGCGCTTAATACGCTTAACGCTTCGCTAAAACGCTTAACATAACTATCTAATATGAACCAAATCCCAAACGAGCACCCAACGAACAAATAACGAACAAAACTTCGCCACCAGGCCAAGTTCGGCCGAAGTTAGGCACCCTAACTTCGGCCGAAGTTGGCCAGGCCAGCAGAACAAGCAAGTTCGCTCGAACTTGCACAGGTTCAAGCAAAACCGGCCAAGTTCGCCCGAACTTGTGCCAAGTTCTCCCGAACTTGATGACTGCCACTACCATTTCTCCTCACCTATAAATACCCAGCCTCTCATTCTCTCATTCCTTGCTGCTAACTTCGCTCCAGAGCTCCCAAAATGGATTTTCTTTGATTTCCAAGTAAGAATCAACTCGTTTTATGCAAACTACAACGTTTTCACTACGATTTTACACAAGGATTACCTTCATTTTCATCAAAACTCTTCTGTTTATGAAAATCTTCATCTTTTTCTATAAAACTTCTTCTTTTCACTTAGATCTACACTAAACGAGTGTATTTGGGCTTAGCTTTGGTTTCCCAAGCTAGAAATCTTTATGATTTTGACTCACCAAGTGTTAGATCTGAGTAAAACCTTTTTAAGCATTGATATTTACACATAATACGGACTAGTGACGTATGTTTCGTTCACTATGAAGTGGAACGAGGCGTTGTCAAGCAAGATCTCATATCCGGAAGCACAAGTACGATATCGTCACCTTGCACGAACTGGACTAACCCGTACGAACCATCAAGTTTGGCCGGATTAGCCCGAGTTCCTGTAAAGTGGCTAAAACTCGCTCCAAAAGACCTCTCCAGCCTATGTTTTGCTCAGTAGCTTAAGGTTGGAGGGATGGACACTCGATTTCCTCAACAAACGACGGGAAAACGCACAATTTGGTGACCAAAACAGTCAAGTTCGCTCCAAAAAGAGCAAGTTCGCTCGAAGTTGTCACCAGATGGTGACCAACTTCGCCCGACCTTGTATCATTTCCAAGGAAAACTGTCAAGTTCGCCCGAACTTGTTCCCATTTCTAAGAAAAGGGTACCAAGTTCGTCCGAACTTGAACATCCCAGAAGATTCCAGTCAAGTTCGCCCGAACTTGTACCCATTTCTAAGAAAGGGTACCAAGTTCGCCCGAACTTGTACATTCCAGTAGATTTCAGGCAAGTTCCCCCGAACTTATACCAATCCAAGAGATTTGGTACAACTTCGCCCGAACTTGTCCACTGCTCCTTCATGTTTTGACCGTTTCAGCACTTCGGAAGACTGATGCACTTCTGTTCGCGTTTACAGGCTGAACCGGGGCTCCCTTCAATCCAGAACCGCTTCGTGTTTGTTTATCAAACACTAACTGTGAGTATACTTGAACCTTTTTTACGCTTAAACGCACTTTTGGGTGTCACATATGTTCCTATATCAAAACACATCACACAACTCAAGACGCTTATTCGCAACCCGCCTTTACATGATTATACGTGAATCGATGAATTGTATGTATTGCTTGGTTTGTATGCCACCCTTAACATGATAGCTTGCTAGAGGTTGACCCGCCACCCGGAGGGCCGGGGTTGTTAAGGCTCGCACTTTTACTTCTCATTTATTTTTCTCTTTAAGACGTGGGCACTTGTTCGCGTGCCTCGCACTCGCGGTTTGTTGGTTTACATGTATCAATCCAGTAATATAGTTCAATCTCTTACGTATGTTCATGCGGTGTTTGCTAAACGCTTTTTATATCTACTATGTATGCAAACCTCTATGCTCACCTTTACTTAATTGTATTGACTTTTATTTTAACATATGTGACAGGTTGATGACTTTTGCTGCAATGGATTTAGGATTTTATCATTAGAAACACATGTAATAGAAATCTAGGGAAGATCGGATTGGATGTGTTTTAAGAGATGTTATGTTTTGTAATAATTGGTTTGAGATATTGGTTGATTGTTTGGGAAATCGGACCGTTTAAAATATTGTCATTATTAGTTGTTATGGAATTGCTCTTGAAACAATCTTATTCGCCTAGTGTCGCGCCCCGATGATACCGCCATCGGTTGGGGTCTGACATAAAACACGTGTCAATATCTTTTTGGACATATGATGACTTTATTTTTTAAATTTTTCTATACGTGTGACGATATTTTAATGAACCGAACATATACGTATCGAATTCCTGCCGCGTAGCGCGGGAGAATCCCTCTAATTTTTCTCAAACACTCCAAAAGCATGGCTAAAAGATCCATTTCTTTAACGAGACATGAGGTCAAAGTAGGCACAATGAAAATTTGAACCGAAAATGTCGATGATAGTACTAGTACTGAACGCTTCATATAAATAGCATGTGCGCTCTCTCTTTCAGAAATTCATTTACAACTATTGGATAATACTGTATAAAAGCCTTTTTTTAACCGTAAATATCATTTAACACACCAATCCGTAAAACAGGACGGACCAACAAAACAACAATTACATAATTACATAGTTACACAAATCATCCCAACACACGGATCTATTTTTCAATCTATTACTATACCAAAGAAAACTAGTAGCCTTTATATCCTTTATAATCTCTTTCACCCTCGGTTGCTTGTTCTAAGAAAATAAGTTTGTTTCTAGCATTCCAGATCATCCAACACCTGACCTTTATGATGCAATCAAAAGCTTCAATCGCACCCCTTGCGAGGCCAACCGACTTGTGAAGCTCCAATATTCTCTAACCGACGTCGTAGCAAAAGGAGACACCTTGCACTAAATTCCAACATAGTGCCAAACACAGGACGCCACATAACAGTAACAAAAAAGATGCCTAGTCGTTTCTTCACCAAAGTTGCATATAGGGCAAGTGTCATCTTCAATAATCAATATCAATGTTCCTTCTCTTCAATGCAGCCGTGGTAGCAATACGATCTATCTCAACCCTCCATACCAAGATGTTGCACTTCATCGGCACTAGATTACTCCGCTATGCAAACTCATATTTGAATAAAGGATCACTTATCAATTTTAAAGTAATTATTGAAGCTTAAACATCCAAACTCAAAAACCTCCAAACTTATAAGAACATCCAACAGATGATGTCTTGACACAAGAGAGTTGTCTACGCTTATAAGAACATCCAACAGATGATGTCTTGACACAAGAGAGTTGTCTACGCTTATAAGAACATCTAACAGATGATGTCTTGACACAAGAGGGTTATCTAGATTAATCTAATCATGTCTTGACACAAAAATACGCAAGATTTATTAGTATTTATTTATTTTATCTAAACTTTTTCTATTCTTTAGTTCTCAGTTATCTCATTACCTAAACAAAAAAAATATAAAACCCTATCTCCACCTTGTTTATGCACTGTTCCACTATTCTTCTTATTATCCGCATACCTTCGTTCAACAATTAGGGCTTTAAGGTTTAACGCCACTCACTCTCACCATCCATCTCTAGCCACCGCCGTCTTTGCCGATTTTATGTGTTTGTGAACACGTTCCTTTCCTTAATGAACAAACACGAACATAAAATCTCATTCTATAAGTGTTCATGAACCATTCGTGAATACATTATATTCTTAATGAACGAAACGAACTTCGTTCAGTTCGTTTACACCCTAATCACATGCAATACAAAGTCAAAACTTCAATCAAAAGTAGAAAATAATGCAGCACGGTTCAATACATGTCCAAAATTAAAGAAATGCAAAATTTGCTTGTACATCAATGGAAAAGTAAATTTCAAGCTTATGAAGCATGAAATAAAAATTCCTGAATATTAGAGGCATTAAACATATCACCACACTTAGAAGACAGGCATAATTCTACTTGGTTTGCAGTAAAAGAGCTTGCAAATTCTTTTTGGCGACTCAGTGTAGGCACGTCTTCAACAGAATAAGAAGACTTCAAACGCTATATCGACCTTTTGATGTTCTTGTCTTGGAATCATCCTGCACATCGAGATAAATTTATCCAAACAGATACATATGTTGCATAACAAAGCTCACACTACCCACTAAACGTTAAAAACAGGCGGGTCGGGCTGTTTGTGTAACAAACTAACACGTCAAAACAGGTCACTTTTGGTTGGGTCAAAACTTTTTTTGTCCAGAAACTTCAAGTTTTAGCAAGATACCTGTTATCCAATCGGGTACAATAACAATAGTATTTCCCCATTATTTTTCCAAAAAAAAAAAAAAAAATCAAAGCAATTTAAGAGATTATATGGCATCAAAATTACCTTATGGCAACTTTCAATGCTAAATCCTTTTTGAAGTTACCCAATTTTACCCATTAAAGATATAATATAACATAACCCAAACCAATCCAGTTAAATAAACGGGTCAAAACTGTAAACACCACTACCCACCCGAAAACAAAGAACACACATGATAGCTAAATGGTGATGAGGTTTACATGAAAGTTATAAGTGATCTTGTCAGTTACGTCTATAATTTCCTTCCATTTTCTTCCAATGCTCATCTACATTCAGTCAAAAGAATGGTGTTATATAAATACAGTAAACAAAGCATACAATCTACAACAATAATAACAAAAACCTTTCGCAGTTAAAAAGTAATAAGGGAAATACAATAAACAAAGGATACAATCATACAATGTAAAAAGGTAAATAGTTGCGAGAAAATGAGAGTTCATCGGAATAAAGATGAGGTAAATAGGCCATCAGAAGAACACAAATTTGGCATCATAACAATAAGAAACCTTTTCAGATCCATGTGTGTTATCATATCTTATGTCAACGAAGTATTTCTATAATATCATATATAACTAAACAAGTAGCATGTGAATTTCTGACATGACACAAATTATTACAAAAATCAAAGATTTGGGTCTAGCCTAAACGGATTCAGGTCAGTTCTGGATTTAACCATAAACACATTTAGCTAATATAGGTACGTCTTAGGTTAACCCATTAATTTATACTTTTAAGAGGTATTTTACGATAAAACTCAATGGTTGCTATTTTATGTCAAGGCTTAATAAAGTTGAAAGACAAATGAGCATCAGATTTTGTAGTTTAAGCACACTTATTTCGTACACATATGTCTTCGAGAGTAAACTTTTACCTTTATATATGCAAAAAAAATCAGGTTAAATAAGGCATGTCTATTTTAACCAATGAATACACACGTGGCAATCGAGCTCTTCTTAGTGTCGAGCTTGACCCATAAACCCGTGAAGACAGCCCATTTATTACTAAGAATGCTCATAGCATCACAGGAGCCCAAGTAGCATAACATAGTGATACCAAAGGGTATAGTATAGGTAATACCTGAGCAGCCTCATTAGCTGCGTTCTTAGTCCACAAAGAAAGTTTATCCTGCCTTTGACGGACACTAGCAACGACACCACATATTTCATCAACATCATCAAATTGCTCACCGATTAAAGCCATTAGCTACAAAGAAAAAAAAATACTTTTAGGCCCAAAACAACATCAACACTCACAAGGTTTACATTTTGTTTTAAAAGATTATATGCATACTGTTTCAAGCCACATAGTCTCAAGACCAGTCTTTCTGCTACTAGTAACTGTCCACTTGCCTCCATTAGCACACTGTGGATCTTCCCATTTGGGCTCAACCCCAGCCTTAAACATATGAAAATCAGCATTTCCAGGCAGCTTGCTTGGCTTGAATACATGATAATACAAACTGCAAGAACACCCAATCCAATCAATCTTAATCCTAAAATCAGTCTTTTGCTTTCTAGTTTTACTTTCTATGTAGTTTGTAATCTTTTTTCTGTCCACTTCCACTACTATTACTAATATTTCTAGTTAACCGCTAGCTTTTTTATTACTAGTTTTGTAATCTAGATAGCTTTTTGTTTTATGCATTTCCTAACAACTAAACAAATCAGTGAAATCCAACTAATGTACCATCTATATGCTCAGGAGCATGTGTATATATATATATATATATATATATAAAGCTGGATTTATAAACTGCTAACAGCTAATCAGATATAACATACTCCAAACAATCAAATAACTCAAGTTCAAACATAAACCTAATCTACAATCAGCTACAAAATCCACATCAAACAACAGGTGGATCTAACTCTAAATATAGATTAGAGATGCAATTCATGGAGATGAAATTAGGGTTTTACCACCAAAACTCTTCGACGGTGTCGAAGGTGTAAACATCGCGAAGATTATTTCCCCAAGCGGCGCCTTGTTTAGGTTTAGATTGATTATCGAACCAAAACGTCCACTTTTTGTCTAACCGATGAGGAGCCTGCTCCGCCGCTGCTCCGCTAACTTCCACCGCCGCGCCGTCGGTTGCCATGATTTCCGGCTTTCTCTCCCTTCTCTCTTCGTCTTAACAAGGGCCATTTCAGATTTGTTACATTACGGAACAGGCTGATACTATTACCGGCCCAATTAGTTGGCCCATGGGCCACGTCTATTTATGGATATTTAGTCCAAAACTGCCACGCTACGCTAGTGGTGCACAAATCGGGTTTTTTGAATACCTGGTTCCGGGTATGAAACCGGGTTTGGGTATGACCGGGTTCTACAAAATCGGGTATTGACAATACTCGGGTCGGGTTCGGGTCCGGGTTTTATACAAAAAATGTATACCCTATATACCCGGGTTCGGGTAAGGTCCGGGTCGGGTTTTCTAATACCCGGGTATTATAATACCCTATTTCCGGGTTCGGGTTGGGGCGGGTATGGATCTGGTTGGGTTCGGGTATGCCTCGGTATGGATTGGGTTTTGTTCAGGTATGCCTCGGGTATTCATTTTTTTGCATAAAATATAGAAATATAAAATGCAAAATCTTTTTATTTCATAAAACATAGAAATACATGATGAAAATAGATAGCTTCAAATAACTTGATCGTCTTCGTTTATTGTTCGTCTTGATAATAACACTTGCTGTTAAACCAAACATCAAAGACACCTTTTATAGAGTATAAAGATATAATGTAAACAAAAAAATGGTCAAAATACTCTTTCTAATGGCTATATAACCGTTTCAAAGGTACAAAACTCGAAAAAACACAAAAAAATGAAAAAACCTGAATAGGGTATTGGAAAATCCGAATAGGGTATTGGAAAAACCCAGTTCCGGGTTCGGGTTGAAACCGAGTATTCGCAAAACCCGGTTGAAAACGGGTATAAAAAACCCGGTTCCGGGTTCGGGTTTTATAACATAAATGCATACCCGGTCCCTACCCTACGGGTAGGGTCGGGTTCAGGTTCGGGGTTTTGACCATTTTATAATACCCGGTTCCGGGTTTTTCTTTCGGGTCCGGGTCCAGGTTCGGGTTTTTTGTGCACCACTACGCTACGCGGCAGGAATTCGAGTGGCATCGGTCTGGTTTGTTATGATATTGGCACTCGTTGTAGCAGGTGAAAGAGAACCATAAAAAAGTCGTGATACGTCAAAAGGATATGAACACGTGTTTTACATCTACTGGAAACCATTAAAACGAATATGGATGCCAATGCTATTGGGTCAGAATTAGTTCGTTCACCAGGGAGTCAACACGGTATCGGCACGATACCCAAAAATTTTGTTTTTAAAGCAGCTACGTTGTCAACGAAGTTTTTACATAAACATCGAGAGAAAGAAACTAAATACAACCAGAAATTTAGTTTTTTTTTTAAGTTTACAAATGCAAGCCCTTAAAAGAAAATCAAACTAACTAGGTTAACTACGTATATAATGTATAGCGTAAGGAATAAATATCGCCTTGGAGTTTTAGTAATATATAATTTAGACTAGTGTTAATTCCCATCAACTTCACATGGTTAAATAAATAATCTATTATCTATAATCCTTGAACTTCATGAGTTGGAACACTTAATTTACATTAATTAAAAAATATATTTCAAGAAGTTCAAACTTCAAAATGCATAATGTCAAAAGGTGGGTCATTCTATTATCTATAAACACAAATCTGAGGAGATAGATAAAATTATTACTAGCCTTTATGGCTTACGAAATTATATTGGTGGTCCTATTAAGTCAAAGTCAATTGTTGGTCACGTTATTCTTGATGGAAAATTTGTTAATTTAAGATTGTCTAGCTCTTGTGCCATACTGGTAATCAACACGTAGAGATTGAATGATTGCTTGTAGAGATTCAAAGCTTAAAATCCAGTGGCTTTGAAAAAAATAGAGAATTGAACATATATCATAATCATAAGTAAAATGGACGCGGAACGAAAACTATGAAAATCTATAAAGGGTATCACTAAAATTCTGGTCACCACGTTCCGGTGGGTGACAATCCAGTTAAAATAAAACAACAACAATTTAAATAAACAACAACACACGTCTTTGCTCTTCCACCCTCCGGCCTTCTCCTTCTAGTTCATGCCACACTTTCCGTCGTCGGATGCCAACGCCAACGACCGATCAGGTTCCGGCCAAAAGTCTAGAAGATCCCTAGGAATGAGGTTAGTTACTTGGTTGTTAGTTTTTTTTTACTTTATTTGATGATGCTAGTGTTTGAAAAACTACAGCTTTATAAATTTCAAGTTACGGACTTTGTATATTTATTAAGCATTTATGATGATGTTTGACGCACTTATGTTGATTATATGAATTTTATTTTGATTTTTTTTACCATGACCCGACTTGGTATGGACCGGAAAAAAAGTATTATATAGCGATAGCCATACGACACCTAACAATTTTCCGCCCCCTTAGAAAGATTTTCCTGGGCACGCCACTGCTGGTAAGATCCTGCTGGACGCGGGGGTGCACCCCCCTCCCCCCAATGTTTCGGTTAGAAGTGTAACATTTTCAATTTTTCGTTTGAAAATTTTAAAATTATATAGGCCCGCCCCCGCCAATTATTGTCAAAAACATTTATACATATTTTCGTATTGAGTTAAAAAATGTGAAGAACGGGTTATTAGTAAGTTTTATAATTGTTTATAAACTTGAAGCAAATCAAAGTTGAGGGTTCTTCTTTTCGTTTGTTACTACTTTATATATAAATCAAAGTTGAGAGTTTTTTTTATCTTAAAGGTACTTACCATTTATCTTAAAGATCATTGAGCTGAGTTGTAATTCTTCATCCAGGTATTTAACATTTATCTCGCATCATTATAAATTTTTTGTCTTTATTTTTGTTAAATAATATTTAGCGTTTGAATGAATGGAGATTATGTAGTTTTATTTGGAGTTATTATTGTTTAACCCGAATCGAATATCCGACCCGGACATATAACCCGAAACATAGCGATAGGAAAAAATTTTTGTCCCATGACTTTCTGCCCCCAGAACTTTTGGTCAAGCTCCGCTACTGGATCCTGCTATTGATGGTAGTTCTGTTGATTGTTCCTACCAGCGGGTAGGTTCATAGTTTGGTTTAGACGGTTTTTTATGTCAAATCGTGAGCCAAACCGTTAATAACGGTTTTCTATCATTGAAAACCAATCCGAACCGTTGAACATTAAAACCTAACCAAACCAAACTATTACCAACGATTTGGTTTCACAATTTGGTCTTTATTGAGACTTTATACAAATGAAAAAGATACAAAATAAAAAAGGTTGATGTGCTAAATATTATCTGTTAGAATTACTTAACCTAACCTAACCTAACCTAGGCTCTCTAGTAATACTCTAGACTCTCCTAAATACTAGACCACAGTGACAGACAAGTGTACCTATTGAATGTAGTAAAGACTAATGAAATCCAGATATTGAACCCACGAGACACTAGTGACCTTTAACTAGACTCTGACTCAACTAAATACTTCACGAGTTTATGAGTTTGGGGTTTTTTAAGTGATTAATTAACCTAATTAAGACTAATGAGAACTAAAGAAACGAAGACAAAGACTAATGCGACTAGCAAGTGAAGATGTAACTAGTGAGAATGTAACGCCCTGCTTTTTCATACTTTACATCTGTAACACCCCACCGATGGCGGAAACATCGGGATGAGACGAAAACGAGATTGCTCATTGCTCACAACATTATTAAGTGACAATATTAATTAAACCATATTTCATTTCATAAGAATTGTCAAATACATCAATGTAACAAAACAAAGAACAACATAACATTTGCAAAGTCATAACAAAATTGATACATCGACATTAAACCTAACGTCTAATTTGTGTGTATCTAGTCCTTACTATATTGTTTTCATAGCATCATCTCCTTCAACCTGTAACATGTTTTAAAATAATGTCAACGCGAAAGCAAAGGCGAGTACACAAGTTTAGGCATAGCATACGTATACAAATAAGTTTAAACAATCCTCATGGCAACCAAATCTATACAAAAGCAATATCAAGGCATGCAATACTAATAATCAAACCCTTAACGCAATCACGATGTTTTAACATGACCTCACGAATAACACGATAGAGGTGGATGCGTGAATTCCTATAGCGCTAAGCATGTCAAACGAAGGCTAAAAATAGTTAATGACTAAAGCATAGCAATACGAATATCCAAGACAAGCATCAAGTATAAGATTCAAGTTTTCATGTATATGGGATTGTTTGTGTGTTTCATAAAGTTTAAGTGTTCATGATTTTGTATATGGAAACATGTTACACCCGAAAAGTGTTATAAACAAAGTGGGTCGAGTATACTCACGGTTTTGCTAAGTCTTTTCTACACTTGACAATCCGTGAAGACGTTGGTTCGAGGATGACGCCGAATTATCCTACAAGAGGAAACGAGGCGTATGAGTATAGAGTTTCAACGGGAGATTAGGAGTATTCGAGCATGATAAAAAGTATGTTTGATAAAGTATTATGATACGAAAGTATTCACTAAGATGTAACACTCGTTCTTGACACTATAGTAACTCTTACGAGTTTGGGTGTGATTTCATAGGTTCGGGGCCTATTAGAATCGTGACAAGGAATTACATACTTTAGTGTTAAACTTAATAACTTAATAGGTGATTATAAGTTCATTATCAAGGTTTCGGTTTTAGAATTATAATATAGTTATATATATATATATATATATCATTATAATCATGTAGGAGGTGGGAGGATGAACCATCCACCTTGTAACCTCTAGTGTCATGTATGTCAAGTATGAGGTGGGAGGTTAAACCATCCACTTTGAACCTCGGATTATGTTCACCACTACACGAGTTACCATTGGTAACAAGGAGGGTACAAGAACTATATACTATACAAGAATGTAAAGACAAGAATGATAAGGTGTCATCTAGATACCAAGTAGCCAAGTATTCAACAACCCGACGAGCACACGAGGACAATCGTCAACGACTTTGTGGGGTTGTGACACTTTAAGTCTAGCAAACTATCTTGGGATCTTGATGAAAAATCATCAAGTGATGTGTGGTCTCAAGTTAGGATAGCCCAAGCTTCCTTGGTGGACACACATGAACAAGTTTAAGAACTTGCATCACTTGTGAGCTCAATGCTCTTCAAAAACAGAAAGTTTAGGGTGTTAAAACAGCCCTTAGTTCATGTTAACAAGCTTGGTTAGGCTTTACTAATCATAAGCTTGATTGTAAGCACAAGAACACAAGTTTGTTGAAGTTAAAACACAAGTTTGATAAAAGTTAGACAAACAGAAAGTTTGTGGACATTTTGGGGCATTTCCAGGTCTGGATTCTCCATGGAGAACCCTAGGAATTCAACCCAAATTTTATCCAAGCAAGTAGGAAAAAGAATGGAGTGATTTCATTAAGAAATGAGTGAGTTACACTCACTTTAGTAAGAGGTATACAATCTGCTCGAAAATCTGATGTTGCAAGGATCTTGAGGTGATTTGAGAGAGATTAAAGTGTAAAAATGCTTGGATTAGAGGTGAGATTTATAGGGGAAGGATTAGGGTAGTTAGGTGGGGTTTAAGTGATTATTAAAGGCCTCAAAAACACAAAAAATTAAAAAAAACCCGCCCAAAAGGGCTGCTGTCCGGCGCTTGCTGCCTTTCATCTCGACCGGGAACAAAGCATATAAGGCTTTTGTTCCCGGGTTACTTCAGATTTGTGGCGAGTGGCGGAGTGGTTAAGGCGCTTGTTTGGTGAACCGGAGATCCCGGGTTTGAGTCCCGCGGATCCGGTTTTGTTTGTTTATTATTATTTTCTTTTTTATTTTAATCAAAAACTCAATAATTTAGTTTCACAATTGGCAGGAAAGGCCCCTGTAGTTCAAGAATCCAAGAATTACACTTTAAACCTTGGACTTTATTAAAGAAAGATATATATTAACATCTAAATTCAAAATGTTAGTATATATATCTATATATATATATATATATATATATATAAATTAGCATTTTAATTTTTTTTGTAAAAAGAATTAATAAATTTTATTAACTAATTTAATTAATTAATTTAATTAATTAACTTAATTAATTAATTAATTTAATTAATTAATTTAATAAATGAATAGATAATTATATTTTCGTAACGAATTTAGTTTAACGATTAAAAATTTTACGTTTGAGTCTCGTTTACGCAATCCAAACCAAGTTTGCGAGTTATCACACGTTTACGATTGAGAGTACCACGAATATGTTTACACGTTTAAAGTATGAACAAGTATAAGTGTAACATGATTATAGTTAAAATACGAGTTTCTCATTACGATTCAAGTCTCGGTTTTCCACGTTTACAACGAAAGACAAATACAAGATACAACGCTTACTAAAAATAGAAGTATGATACAAGGTTTCCAAATATAGAAAGTATAGAAACGCGGAGCGTTACAGTCTCCCCTCCTTTAGGAAATTTTGTCCCGAAATTTAGGAAGATGTAACGAAGAGATATGGATACTTAATCTTCATATCAATTTCAAGTTCCCAAGTGAATTCGGCGCCACGTTTACCTTCCCATCGAACCTTGACAATAGGAATACGACTGCGCCTCAGTTGCTTGGTTCCTCGGTCCATGATTTCGACCGGTTTCTCCACAAAGTGCAAAGTATCGTTGATCTGAAGATCTTTGAGTGGAACTTGAAGTCCCTCTTCAGCTAGACACTTCTTCAAATTCGAAACATGAAACACAGAATGAACATTGCTCAGCGTTTGAGGTAGATCCAGTCGATACGCTACCTTACCTATCCTTTCGAGACTCTTGAAAGGACCCACATAGCGAGGAGCGAGTTTGCCTTTCTTACCAAAACGAACAACACCTTTTCAAGGTGCAACCTTGAGAAGTACGTGGTCACCTATGTTGAATTCCAAAGGTTTGCGTCTTCTATCAGCATAGCTCTTTTGTCGGCTTCGAGCTTTGAGCAAGTTATCACGAATCTGTAGGATCTTGTCCGTCGTCTCTTGTATAAGTTCGGGACCAGTGAGTTGTACGTCTCCGATCTCGTGCCAACAAATAGGCGAACGACATTTGCGACCATACAGTGCTTCAAATGGAGCCATTTGAATACTTGCGTGATAGCTGTTGTTGTATGAGAATTCTACCAAGGGTAAGTGCGAATCCCAGTTGCCGCCAAAATCGATTACGCATGATCGAAGCATATCCTCTAGAGTTTGAATAGTACGCTCGGTCTGACAGTCAGATTGAGGATGAAAAGCGGTGCTAAGATTCAAATGCGTGCCAAGGGCGGATTGGAAAGTTTGCCAAAGGCGAGAAGTGAAACGAGCATCACGATCAGAAATAATATCAAGAGGAGTACCGTGACGACTAATGATTTCACTCGTGTAGATACGAGCCAATTTCTCGACTTTGTAATCTTCACGAATGGAGAGGAAGTGTGCGGATTTGGTCAAACGATCGATGATAACCCAAATGCTGTCGTGACCAGACGAGGTACGAGGCAATTTCGTGATGAAATCCATGGCTATGCTCTCCCATTTCAAGACAGGAATTTCTGGTTGTTCGAGCAAACCGGAGGGACGTTGATGTTCTGCCTTGACTTTGGAACACGTAAGGCATTTGGAGACGTTGAGAGCGATATCACGTTTCATTCCAGGCCACCAATAGGATGCGCGCAAGTCATGGTACATCTTATCAGCTCCAGGGTGAACGGAGTATCGGGATTTGTGAGCTTCGTCCATCAAAGTAGTCCGAAGATTGAGATGATCGGGAATCCAAATGCGACTATGGTAGTAAAGAATACCATCAGGCTTAGCTTCGAGTGGGTTTTCGATTCCACAATTCAACTCGTTATTGAGGTTACCCTCGTTAATGACGGCAAATTGTGCTTGCCGAATTAACTCATTGAGTTTTCCCACGATTTGGTAGCAACGAGCACTCTTGACATGAGTCTTACGACTAAGTGCATCGGCCACGACATTCGCCTTACCAGGGTGGTAGAGGATATCGCAATCGTAGTCGTTTAACAATTCTACCCAACGACGTTGACGCATGTTGAGTTCCTTTTGATCAAAGATGTGTTGGAGGCTCTTATGGTCGGTAAAGACCGTACACTTTGTACCATAAAGGTAGTGTCGCCAAATCTTTAATGCAAAAACAACTGCACCAAGTTCAAGGTCGTGAGTAGTATAGTTTTTCTCATGAATTTTGAGTTGTCTCGACGCGTAAGCGATTACTTTGTCCCGTTGCATGAGAACGCAACCAAGACCCTGGTTAGAGGCATCGCAATACACGACGAAATCGTCGTTCCCATCGGGGAGAGTGAGAATAGGAGCATTATAAAGCATGTCCTTGAGCGTTTGGAAAGATTCTTCTTGTTCGGGACCCCAAACAAAAGGTTTATCTTTTCGAGTCAACGAAGTCAAAGGAACGGAAATCTTCGAGAAGTTCGAGATGAAACAGCGATAATACCCAGCTAGGCCAAGAAACGAACGAATTTCAGAGGGCGACTTAGGTGCAATCCAATTCTTCACAGCTTCTATCTTTGCAGGGTCAACATGAATACCAAGTTCATTGACGGTGTGACCTAAGAATTGAACCTCTTTTAGCCAAAATTCACACTTGGAGAATTTGGCATAAAGACGTTCGGTTTGCAAAAGTTGAAGAATAAGACGCAAATGTCGTCCATGTTCTTCTTTCGTCTTGGAGTAGATTAGGATATCGTCGATGAATACAATGACGAAATGATCGAGAAAAGGCTTACACACACGGTTCATGAGATCCATAAACACTGCAGGAGCGTTGGTCAAACCAAAAGGCATGACCACGAACTCGTAGTGTCCATAACGTGTGCGAAATGCGGTTTTGGGTACATCTTCCTCGGAAACCCGAAGTTGATGATAGCCAGAACGGAGGTCAACCTTTGAAAAGCACTTCGCGCCTTGCAATTGATCGAAGAGATCGTCAGGGTATCGGTTTTTGACTGTAAGTTTATTGAGCTCACGATAATCAATGCACATCCGAAAAGACCCATCTTTCTTCTTGACGAACAACACGGGAGCGCCCCAAAGGGAAGTACTAGGGCGTATAAAGCCTTAATCAAGAAGCTCTTGAAGTTGGCTTGATAGCTCTTGCATCTCCGAGGGTGCTAAACGATAGGGAGCCTTCGCAACAAGAGTTGCGCCAGGAATGAGGTCAATACGAAAATCGACAGCTCGAGGAGGCGGAGGACCAGGGAGATCCTCGGGGAAAACAGAAGGGAACTCACAAACGACAGGAACATCACTTATGCTAGGACCTTTGTCTTTCTTTTCCACAACGTGGGCGAGAAAGGCAAAGTATTCCTTACGCAAGTACTTGTTCGATTTGATGCATGACATAAGCTTGAGACCCTTAGAAGGTTTCTCACCATAGACGTGTAAAGAGTCACCTTGAGGTAGGGGAAGACGAATGAATTTCTCAGAACAAACGACTTTAGCATGAACTCGCTTAAGCCAGTCCATGCCTACTATGACGTCAAAGCTACCCATTTGCATAGGTATGAGGTCGATGGAAAACTTATGATCGTTTAAGATTAGGGAGCAACCAGAAAGAACAGAGTCAACGGAGATGGTCTTACCATTAGCGACTTCGACAGCAAAAGGATTAGGCATTTTAGTTCGTTCGCACTTAAGCAAGGGTTCAAATTCAACGGATACAAAACTTCTATCTGCACCAGTATCAAACAGACAAGTAGCATAGATATGGTTCACAAGGAACGTACCAGTGATGACGTCATTCGAACTTTGGGCTTGAGCTGAGGTGAGAACAAAAGCTCGTCCTTTCGCAGGTTTGGTTTGTTGTTGCTGTTGGTTGTTGGTGCGTTTCAGGCAAACGTTGGCGAAATGGTTAGGATCGCCACAATTGTAGCAGGTTCGACCAGGTGTAGCTTGGGTTTGGCGGTTTGGGTTAGGATTGGGTAAAAGGGCTTGGGTTTGCTGGTTCTGGGGTAGGCAACAGTAGTTGGAGAGGTGTCCCAACCTATTACAGTTGGCACATTTTCGGCATGTGGTGCCAACAGGGTGATGGTAGTTGCAAGTGGTACACTTGGGGTAAGAGCCAATGTAACCTTGTCCAGGTTGGTTGGTGTTTTGGGTAGGTGGAGTGACGACAACATTGTTTTGAGAAGAAGCCTTCCGCTTCTTGTTCTTGTTGTGGGGCTTCTTGGCTGGAGGGGTAGGTGATTCGGTGGTGTTGGCTATGGCTTGGTGCGCATGCTTCGTAGGGACCTTGTCGTAGGCCCCCTGAAGGATGCAATTATGGTTGAGTTGGAGGGTTATGGCATAGGCTTCCTCGAGGGTTTTCGGGTTGGCTGCGGCTACATGGTTCATGATCACCAGTGAGAGGCAACGGATGAGCTTGGCGATTGACTTGGGAACAGTATCGACTTGCCCAGGGCAAATGATACTTAACTGTTTAAAGCGCGCAATCAATCCTTCAGCGTCGCTCCCCTGTTGTGTGAGATTCCAGAACTCGTTTTCAAGTTTCTGGGTCTCATGGGGAGGACAGAATTGCTCCTTCATGAGCTCCTTAAGCTCTTCCCAAGTCATTGCATGGGCTGCTTCGTTTCCACGCGTGTTTCGTTCGGTGGTCCACCACTCGAGGGCTCTCTTGCGGAAGACCCCGGTGGCATTAAGGGTTCGGAGTTCCTCAGGGCAGCCGCCCTGAAGGAAGATAAGCTCCATTGAATCAAACCAATTGATCATGGCGGTAACACCGTCCATGCCAGTGAATTCCACTGGTTTACAAGCCATGAAATGCTTGAATTGGTAAGATGGTTTGGGGGTATCGGCTTTGGAATCAGCGGATGATTTAGGTGTGGCTTGGGCGTGTATGGTGTGGATTTGGCTAACAATGTCGGGTATGATCTTAGCCAATTGCCCGGCCATTTGCTCCGAAATGAGCCCAATCAGTTCTTGCTTCGATATCGAGTCCTCGTTGTTGGATTCCTTCTGGGAATCCGTCTTCTTGGACTTCTTGAGGCGGTTCAACGAGTTACGGAAAGGAGGCATCTAGAGGTTGTAAACAAGACAAAAGCATGAGACTTGATTGTAATAAAGAAAATAGGTTTTGCATGCATGAGTATGAATAAAGTTCACATAAGTTTCACATAAGAAGCATGTGTTCATCAAGTATGGTTCACATAGTTTGCATGAGTTCAACAAGTATAACATGTATACTCACGTATGAATATAAATAAAAAGTATAAATTTAGTTTGTTCACGAGGATTACTATTGTTTTTGAATGCGATAAACGTGCGAGTGTGTAACGGTTTGAAATGAACGAGGTAACAAGTATTAAAACACATAAAATTTGAGTCACATAAAAAGAATAGGCTCGTAAAACATGGGAATGATTCGGGTGGAGAATCGTCGACGATTCCAAAGTGAATCGAAGATCTTTTCGAATTAGAGAAACGTGCTTTGGCCTATAGGTAAAATGCTCTCATCGAGAAGCGACTAACGGCATTTTACCCTTCCAGTTACTACACGTCTCTAACCGATCGGAAAATCGAGACTTTGGCGAGAGCGAAAATCAAGGAATGGGACTTAATCGACAAGGTGCGGATTTCACCCCTAACTTGACGATTTTGTACCCTGAGTGTGGTTAGTACTTACCAAACGAAGAGCAAATTCCGATTCATTGGTAAGGGTCCAATAGAGTTTTGAGTTGGAAATTTTCCATCAAGGTTTGGATTTCACTCCTAACTCGATGGCATGATTGCGTGCAAAAAGAATAAGTATAGCGGATTGAGAGTCTTTCACCAAATTGCGATTTTCACACCTATTTTAGTGAAGTCGTCTCGTTTATATTACGAGTGTCTTCAAGCGTCCAAACGTGTATTGTGTAAAAGTGTCTTAGGAAGACACCATTTATATGTATTAAGACCAAAAGCAAAAAGAGAGAAGCAAAGTAGGAAGCATAAAGTTTTAAGCATAATCAAGAATGGTCACAACGGGTACTTAGAACTATAGACTAGGTCGAACATAGCAATTCTACCAAATTCCCTATAGTTATGGCTCTGATACCAATCTGTAACACCCCAACCGATGGCGGAAACATCGGGATGAGACGAAAACGAGATTGCTCATTGCTCACAACATTATTAAGTGACAATAATTAATTAAACCATATTTCATTTCATAAGAATTGTCAAATACATCAATGTAACAAAACAAAGAACAACATAACATTTGCAAAGTCATAACAAAATTGATACATCGACATTAAACCTAACGTCTAATTTGTGTGTATCTAGTCCTTGCTATATTGTTTTCATAGCATCATCTCCTTCAACCTGTAACATGTTTTAAAATAATGTCAATGCGAAAGCAAAGGCGAGTACACAAGTTTAGGCATAGCATACGTATACAAATAAGTTTAAACAATCCTCATGGCAACCAAATCTATACAAAAGCAATATCAAGGCATGCAATACTAATAATCAAACCCTTAACGCAATCACGATGTTTTAACATGACCTCACGAATAACACGATGGAGGTGGATGCGTGAATTCCTATAGCGCTAAGCATGTCAAACGAAGGCTAAAAATAGTTAATGACTAAAGCATAGCAATACGAATATCCAAGACAAGCATCAAGTATAAGATTCAAGTTTTCATGTATATGTGATTGTTTGTGTGTTTCATAAAGTTTAAGTGTTCATGATTTTGTATATGGAAACATGTTACACCCGAAAAGTGTTATAAACAAAGTGGGTCGAGTGTACTCACGGTTTTGCTAAGTCTTTTCTACACTTGACAATCCGTGAAGACGTTGGTTCGAGGATGACGCCGAATTATCCTACAAGAGGAAACGAGGCGTATGAGTATAGAGTTTCAACGGGAGATTAGGAGTATTCGAGCATGATAAAAAATATGTTTGATAAAGTATTATGATACGAAAGTATTCACTAAGATGTAACACTCGTTCTTGACACTATAGTAACTCTTACGAGTTTGGGTGTGATTTCATAGGTTCGGGGCCTATTAGAATCGTGACAAGGAATTACATACTTTAGTGTTAAACTTAATAACTTGATAGGTGATTATAAGTTCATTATCAAGGTTTCGGTTTTAGAATTATAATATAGTTATATATATATATATATATATCATTATAATCATGTAGGAGGTGGGAGGATGAACCATCCACTTTGTAACCTCTAGTGTCATGTATGTCAAGTATGAGGTGGGAGGTTAAACCATCCACTTTGAACCTCGGATTATGTTCACCACTACACGAGTTACCATTGGTAACAAGGAGGGTACAAGAACTATATACTATACAAGAATGTAAAGACAAGAATTATAAGGTGTCATCTAGATACCAAGTAGCCAAGTATTCAACAACCCGACGAGCACACGAGGACAATCGTCAACGGCTTTGTGGGGTTGTGACACTTTAAGTCTAGCAAACTATCTTGGGATCTTGATGAAAAATCATCAAGTGATGTGTGGTCTCAAGTTAGGATAGCCCAAGCTTCCTTGGTGGACACACATGAACAAGTTTAAGAACTTGCATCACTTGTGAGCTCAATGCTCTTCAAAAACAGAAAGTTTAGGGTGTTAAAACAGCCCTTAGTTCATGTTAACAAGCTTGGTTAGGCTTTACTAATCATAAGCTTGATTGTAAGCACAAGAACACAAGTTTGTTGAAGTTAAAACACAAGTTTGATAAAAGTTAGACAAACAGAAAGTTTGTGGACATTTTGGGGCATTTCCAGGTCTGGATTCTCCATGGAGAACCCTAGGAATTCAACCCAAATTTTATCCAAGCAAGTAGGAAAAAGAATGGAGTGATTTCATTAAGAAATGAGTGAGTTACACTCACTTTAGTAAGAGGTATACAATCTGCTCGAAAATCTGATGTTGCAAGGATCTTGAGGTGATTTGAGAGAGATTAAAGTGTAAAAATGCTTGGATTAGAGGTGAGATTTATAGGGGAAGGATTAGGGTTAGTTAGGTGGGGTTTAAGTGATTATTAAAGGCCTCAAAAACACAAAAAATTAAAAAAAACCCGCCCAAAAGGGCTGCTGTCCGCGCTTGCTGCATTTCATCTCGACCGGGAACAAAGCATATAAGGCTTTTGTTCCCGGGTTACTTCAGATTTGTGGCGAGTGGCGGAGTGGTTAAGGCGCTTGTTTGGTGAACCGGAGATCCCGGGTTCGAGTCCCGCGGATCCGATTTTGTTTGTTTATTATTATTTTCTTTTTTATTTTAATAAAAAACTCAATAATTTAGTTTCACAATTGGCAGGAAAGGCCCCTGTAGTTCAAGAATCCAAGAATTACACTTTAAACCTTGGACTTTATTAAAGAAAGATATATATTAACATTTAAATTCAAAATGTTAGTATATATATATATATATATATATATATATAAATTAGCATTTTAATTTTTTTTTGTAAAAAGAAATTAATAAAATTTATTAACTAATTTAATTAATTAATTTAATTAATTAACTTAATTAATTAATTTAATTAATTAACTTAATAAATGAATAGATAATTATATTTTCGAAACGGATTTAGTTTAACGATTAAAAATTTCACGTTTGAGTCTCGTTTACGCAATACAAACCAAGTTTGCGAGTTATCACACGTTTACGATTGAGAGTACCACGAATATGTTTACACGTTTAAAGTATGAACAAGTATAAGTGTAACATGATTATAGTTAAAATACGAGTTTCTCATTACGATTCAAGTCTCGGTTTTCCACGTTTACAACGAAAGACAAATACAAGATA